>JARHVA010000033.1:1047500-1472500 GCA_037957365.1 Torreya grandis | reverse complement strand
ATCTTTTGATGTGATTTATCAAGGAACCTAAAACCTAACACATACAAACTTGGCACAAATGTGAAAAAATATACATGACCAATTTTCTTTAACTCATCCACACCTAGCCATGGTGATGTTATCAAAGTGCCTACTTTGGATTTTTTTCCATTAGACTAAAATGCCTTAATGAACCATAATGAATAACTTAATGGATCCCCTAAATCTCCACACTTTCTCCAAGCATTCTCAATATTCCATGGGGTCTCTATAATTCTAGACCTATCCTTGAAAGTGATGAATTACACTCAAGTGGACCTAAAGTTATTTAAAATCTTCACCACCTCTATGGTCCTGGTTTGATTCATGCTTGATTTTTTAAGCCAAGGTTCTGTATGTAGGAAAAAATTGGCCAACAAGTCCCTCATTTCAAATAAAAGGGGCCATGTTGGCCTCAATAAATAACAAATAATATATATTTAGAAAACCCTACATAATGTGAATGCTCCCTACATAGCCCAAAATAACCTCAATCTGATATAGTTATCCCTCCTAGAATGAGTGTGTGAATCTTGAGGTTTTATATATGGATGAAAATAGTAAATTTAATAAAATTTTTGACCATAAATTTCATTAACCTTTAGTAAAATAGATTAAAACTTGGCCTATGATAGTTATAATAAATTAGAACTCAAATTCAAAATATTAGTGACAATGTGTAATAGAGTTACCAAGGGATTTACTGAAGTGTATTAAATGATCTTGATATGATTATATAGTGGTGTGTTTTGAATATTATCATTAACCAATATTTATAAAATCATGGGAGGGATAATATGAAATGTCCCAAATTTTAAAAATTATTATTCAATCATGGGGGATAAGCCCACACTAGTGGACAAGGCCACACTAGTGAACAGATACCTATTTCTTCTTATCTTGAAGTGCAAATAATTACTAATAGTATTTATTTCATCTCTTCTTCTTCCATATATTTTCTCTAAATTTAAAATTTATTTTTAAATTAAGGGAGACATGGTCTCACTAGTGGACCAAGCTGCACTAGTGAACAAATACCTACTTCTCCTTTTATTGAAGTACAAATAAGTAATAATAGTAATGATTTCATCACTTCTTTATAATTATAGGATATTGAGCCTACATGAAATATATTTTCTCACTTTTCAATTAATAAGGATTAAATTTATTCCTCTTCCCTTAGTACATCATAATATGCAATTGAAATTAATGACATTCATTTAAATAAATCTTATGATATTACTTCCACTTCAATCGCATGCTTTCCTATACTAAAAAGATAACGATTTTTTTTTGACAAATATTATTCTAATAGGTCTAAAATAATATGTTCTTTAATGTTTTTATGATCTTCCTATTCAATTATTAAAGTCTTTTAATCCATTGGTAAATCATTTTTTAACACACTTTTCTATAAAAATTGGTGAAAAGATATCATATGCTCATATTTTAAATCTTGAATAAGGGTCCAATGCCATAATCAATGAATATGTTCTAAGATACAATACTACACTAGACAAAATGGAAAATAAAATGTTTGATAATGAGATCCAAGATATCTTCACTCAAAGATTGCTATCTCCACTCCAAGATGCAATTATGTTTGATAAGCTTAAATATTTTGATGAACTATTCTATAAAATCAAAGATGTGAGGTCAAATTTCTTAATTTTAACAAGTTCAAATTCACTTCAAATGTTCCTTCTACTTTAAATGTTTAGATTATAGTAAACACACCTTGAGCTAGTGTGTAATCCATCCCTATACACAAAAAGAGGCTTAGGTCTCCATGAGGTTTTCATATAAAAGTGAATAGGGGCACAACACGCCCAACAAAAAAAGGACCTACAAAACAAGATGCAAAAAGACCTAGATATAAATGAGAAGGAAAGATAAATAGTAGTCGAAACAAAAACTACCCACCAAAATAAAAGGGGATACCATGAAGACTCTAGTGGGGGATATTCCAAACCTTCCCATAGGTCTTTATTATATCACTTTCTTTACCCATAATTTTATGTCCTTTAGCACCAAAATGGGAGGGGGTTCTCCTAGGGATTAGATGATAAGAACCAACCACTTTGGAATGTCACCTAGTAAAGCCCATAATCTAATGGTCCTCTAGGTCATCCAATAATTTAATGTGAGGGGTGAGAGTAGTAGAAACATGGCCTTATTTGGACATAAAGCCTATTTTATGGAAGAGGACCCACCAAACTTCCTTGATTTATTATCTCATTTCCCTAAGCTCAAAGACCTTATTTTTAATAATAACTTTAAAGGAACATAACCATTATCATGGTGATCTTGTCACAACCACAGTTGTAGTCTCCTGATAATGGGCCTTTAATTATTTTAGAGTTGGGTCTGATATGTCTACCAAAGAGTCATATAGCACTTGGGTCCCATCCTCTTTTTCTCTTGGCTCCTTTGAATCCATAGGATCCAAAATTGGCTTATTTTTTGGGCTGCCAACTTTAGCTTTAGTCACCACTGAAGCCTCAATAATTGACAACTCACCTTTAGGTCTTTTCTTAGCCTTTTTAAAAACTGATATCAAGGTTAGTTTCATCACCTTACTTTTATCTAGAGATGAATTTTGAAAGATTAAGAGGATAAGATCTTGGTGAGAAATAAAAACCTTATTATTACACTAAAAGGATGCAATAAAATATTCAAGTGTAATAAGAAGAAGGGAAGACTGGTTTTGTAAACATCCTTGAAATGATTAAGCAACATGAAATGGTGTGACCAAACCAAGATAAATATAGATTCCAAGGTGAGTTACAAAATTACCTACTTACAAAATTCAAGCCAAGATTCTAAAAGTTTTGTATGCCTTAAAATTTTTGTGACCTCTTTCAATTTGTCAAGAGAATCAAAGAATTTTGAGACCCATTCATACTTCATGATCTTATCCTTATAGTATTTTAGGTAATGGATAATAAGTTACATATCTTCAAAAATGAAATCCTTGGAGACCTTTGTTCTCATACCTCTCATGACTACCATTCTATCTTTCTATATAGCTAAAAAATTCATTGATAAGATGGGATTAATCCTAATAATTCTCAACATGAAATGGGTAAGTCCTCGATTCTTGAGGATACCTCAAATTAGAGGAAAGTTATTCTTAATTTCTAAGTAGTAATTGGGGTCAACCCTCCTTGATATTGATTTAATTTTATCCCCTCTTAAGAATCATATTTAGAGATAACTTCTTTACCTCTCTCAACCCCCTAGGAATCTTCATTAGAAGCCATAAGAGCAAAAATATAAGGATTAACAACACACAAAAAGAAGAAAAGGTGAAGTAGATGGAATGGGATCCATGGGAAACACTTAAACAAAAGAGGGAAAAGTAGAAATAAATGTCAAATTAGTAAGGTAATCATAATATGAACACCAATGAGAATGAAAACCTGAGAGAAGGAGGCAATGATTAAGAAGTAAGGGGCACCAAAATGAAGAGGGGGATGCCACATCATACAATGACATGGGTTGATAATATGGTATTAAATTTAAAATAAGAAAGAAGGATCATGATAATAAAAGGTACATATAATAAAATGAGTGATCAAATCCAATCTTAAAAAAGGGTATGTTTGTCATACTTTAAGTTAGATCTTAAAATAATAAATACAAACAATAAAAACAATCAAGACAACTAAGAAATCACTAAAAAATTCAAACATGAACATATCTTGACAAAACAAAAGTCAAGATTAAGAATAAAATCAACCCACAAATACAAGGAAAGAAGCCAAATAGCTCCAAAAGAGGAGATCCACATAACTTCCAAAAAAAAAGAATACACACAGGTACCCAACTAACTAGCTAGTTTAGGACCCAAACAAGAACATGGACATCCATGCAGAAGGATGAAAATTTACAACCCATTAGGAATCAAATGGTTTCCTTTCCAAAAAGGTATTTTTAATTCCCTTTTTAATTTCCTCATACATATCTTGAGCTCACTTGTTACGAGTAGGTGTCCTCCCTCATTAATTTTTTTCATTGCAATATCCACTTCACCCTTGCTAGGTGTAAGTTTTTTGTGTTAAAACTAGGATTGTAATATTGGTGAATGACCCCATTTCTCTTTTTGTTGTGGGGTCTGGTTAAAAGGCTTTATAGATGGAGAATGGTGAAGAGGGGCCTTTTAGTGATCTAGTTTGACATCAAGAAGGGCTTTGAGAGCTATGAATAGATCTTCATCTTCTTATAATAAGGAATTAGAATTTTAATAACACTTTCTTTTAGATTGTGATAGAACCCCCATAGTTGTAGATGGGTATGGATCATGTATCATTGTGTCTAGTTTCACTAGAACCAAAGGTCCAAGGTTCTCAAAATATTCATGATCACTTAATTCATCTATTTGATTGTTAGATATAGGTGGCCACAATCCTCCATTAACCATTTTATTTAGGCCCCCAAAATTTTCCTTTACTATGAATGAGACTATACTTAATCATCTACCTCAAGTTGTGGTATTGCATTAGGGTCCAATAGAGGAGAGTCCTTTCAATCCTCATTATTATCATTATCTGAGGAATCCTTAAAAGGCACAAAAGACTCCTCATTATTTTAATGTTATTTATTGTTTAGAAAAGGCCTCACTAAATGTTTGATATAGGAACAAAGCTCATAAGGCCTTTAGAATCTATCCACTTTAAATCCATGCATCCATAATCTATCCTTCAACCTTAATAGAATAGTCTTTAGGTTAGATTGGAGGGGAAGATCAAAACCTTGATTCTATCTTATGAAAGTCTTATCCTAAGCTGGGTAGCTAGGTCGATTGATAATGGGAAGCCAAGATCCCTATCAAACCCAAAAAATATTTATTCATGCCAAAAATCAATAGGGAATTCTAGGAGAGAGATTCGGATAGGAAAGTCATAGTAATCCTCATACTAATAGAGACCTAGTCTCCTTTTGTAAAGTGAGAGAAAGTTTTTACCCATAAATTTAATGCCTTCCTAGATAATTATTATCAAATCATCTTTATTTTTAAAGTTATGTGGAAGTAATTTCTAGCTATTAAATTAATTTTCATTATATATCTAGGACTCCAATTTCTAGCTGCCTAGGTTTTGAATCTTTCAATTATAGGGTAAAAACTATTACATTTGGACAACAATGAGTGTTCTAATTGATCATCCACATTGTCCACCATTGAATCAGGGATTTGAATTAAGACCCCATCTTGTAAATCAATAGTAATAAACATCATATCTATTATGACCCCATATACATTTAATGTTAGAAAACATATTCCAAATAGTTTGTTTCTACTTCAAATGTTATGTTTAAAATCAAGCCAAATTATAAGATAAAATCCAAGGAAAGAATTAATGAATATAAAATTATAATTAATTATATCTCACAATCAACAAAAAATATTTAATTACAAGCTCTACCAAGTAGTAAATTTTCATTTTTACCATAACCTCCTAATGTATTGTTTAAAAATCTACTTGAATGCAATCTCATCTCTCTTCCACTACCAATTGATGTAGACATGTCTAAAACACAATAATAAAGTTTTGATATAAATGCATATTATGACTATAATCAATGCATTGGACATTCCAAAAACATATGTTCTAAGCTCAAGCACAAGATTCAAGATCTCATTAATGAGAACATTATTGATATTGGAGCACCTACTCAAGAGGATAAACCATAAATAAATGAAAATTTAAATCTTGAAATGTATAAATATCCTTTTCCAAATCATGAATCCATAAATAATAAGGATAATTTTGAAGTATATTATGCATAAAATACCCAACATCCTATTTATACATATGGGTATCCACTTGATAGCATCATTGGTATGTTTAAAAGTAAACACACATCATGTTATATGATTACATTTGATGATAGTTAAGTTTTTAATGATGATTCAGATAGACATGCACTCTATATTTGATCTTATGTTGACAAACAATCCATACATAGATTTATGTTAGATAATGGATAAAATTAAAATGCATGCAACATAACGTCAATTTACTCTCTTGGTTATATAGATCAAGATTTTCCATATACTTATATATTTGTTAATTAATTTGATGACCATACATAGGATACTCTTGAGCATATAGTATTACCTTTACAAGTGAGACCTCTCATAGTGCCCACTCCATTCCTAGTTATACTAAACACAAAGGTATTTTATATGCTATTATGACTCCTTTGGACATTTTTTTTGAGAAGTACCTTTTAAATTAAATAACTGTTTCAAATATATTCAAGCTAATTAAGTGGTCATAATTCCAAGAATCCAATATGAATATCCTTTATAACCAATGATCATACCTCTAGTTGGGTATATGTGTGTGCATCTTCTTGATGAGATATTTGGTTAGACACAACCTCCTACTTCCTTCTAACCCACTGATTGGTCTAATTCTCTTGATTAGTTATTTACAAATCTTCTTGGTTTTTACTTCATTACTATTTATTCTATCCTTTATCAAATCTTTCTTCTATTCTTGTTTTTTATTTTCACTTTGGATAATTTCCCTCTTGATTTGAAAAATAGATTCAAATAATACAAAACACATATCTTATCATGATTTCAATGGCCATTATTTATGGTAGATAAACTTGCTTACTACTTCATACTTATCATGTTATGGCTTTCTTTGCACTTATACAATCATATCTATCTATATTTTTTCAAACTACATGAGTACACATACCTCCATACCCATTGGGGGACATTTACATTCCTATATATATCAATCATATGTGATACATTTATATCACTCTTTACAAATACATTAGGGGCATATTACTTTCCTTCCTTATTACCAACCTATGCTTTAACACCTTGTTTATGATTATTTGAGTCCCTATCATTTATTATTTTTTAAAGGCTTGCTTCTTAGTAGTTTTAAAATATTTTAACATTCTAATATTGAAAAAATTTAAAAAAATAAAAATAAATCAAATATGGGAAAAAAATTTAAAAAAATGTATATGTCAAAAAAACTCAAAATTAGGACCTTTAATCATATTCTTATGTTTCTAGTTTACTTGTTTCCATATGTTAAAATATTTTAATTTTCATAAACATGTTACTTTTCATGAGGTATGTGAGTGTGACACAGGTCAT
The DNA here is from genome assembly GCA_037957365.1 of Torreya grandis. Lineage (NCBI taxonomy): Eukaryota > Viridiplantae > Streptophyta > Pinopsida > Cupressales > Taxaceae > Torreya > Torreya grandis. The sequence continues at coordinate 1,465,350 of JARHVA010000033.1, read as the reverse complement.
ACTATTACATGGTTTTTTGATGTTGGGTTATCATTTTACCCAACAACATTGCTAAGCTAGGGGCATCTATTCATTCTCTATGAACAATTAAATAGGTTGTATATATCAATAACATCTCTACTATTTTGAGCTATATATAATACAAATGTTTTGCTAATCACTCATACATCACATTGTGTTACATAGATATTCTCTTTGCTAATAATGACATTGATGCATATGATTGGTGTGAGATACTCTCATTTCTATTTTTTTTTAATTTATACTTTACTACATGATTATCTATGACTTGGTTACTCATTGTGTGTGCAAAACATACATGTTATTCCTTGTATGGTATTATAATTTCATTTGAGTCTGGTCCTTAGCCTTGATTTTTTTGTGCAACACTCACATGTCCCTTGTATGTGTCCTTTAGGCCTTATATGTGATATTTTATATAAATCGTGTTGCATTAATTTTTTCTCATTACCTATTGCTAGTGTCTCGTGGTTCATATAAAACATTGCTTCTATTTTATACTTTGAATCTTATGCCATGATATATGCCATACACATTTTGATTATGTTCTTCAATGATATATTTATCTAACACTTATTTCATACACATTTCAAATGTTATATTCAACACTATGATGCAATTCAATTCCATTACTCCTATGCTACTACCTGATTACATATTTCATATATTTTATAAGTTTTATTTTGAAAATATTGACTTATACACTATGTCTCTCATCTCAAAAAGAAGGAATCATAATTGTCTTGCCATGAGAAACACTTTTCATATTTATGACATTATATAGTTTTCATTTTTATAGTATTATTCATAATTTTTATATTATGGTGGCATATGGCATATATCTTTGCTCATTCCTACACCTAATCCAATATAAATTCACATATAATTGATGCATATGCATGGGCATGTGAAATAATAATTACAAAATTACATTTAAAATATTTACAAATTCAATATGTAAATACATGGGTCATGATATTCATTCATGTTCATGTTTCTACATGGAAAATTTAGATTTCACTTTTTCAAATTTCAAAACTTTAAAAGGTACAAAAAAATTCAAATATAATCTAGATCCATCTATAATGGTGTGGATCATTTATTTTTACAATTGGGTCATTTTTTATTCTAGTGACACTCAACATCTATGATTCCACCCATTCAATTATTTTACAAATTAATCTACACATTTAGATGAGATTTGGAGCATAGAATATTTCCAACTAAAGGGTTTTCACTAGTTTTCAAATTGAGACTTGATCACTCTCAATTCACCATAGGTTCAACATTTCTCTAAGTATCTCAAAAAATGGGCACACAAACTTCTCCATTTATAATTTACAGGGCAATTGGATTGCATACTTTTGTAGGTGCATTCTTTCATTTCTCTCTATTCAAATTATCAAATTTAAAGTTCACCTTTTCAATTTTCAAAATGAATAGTTACTACTTTCAACAACATTATTGCAGGGTTTGCATTGAGGCATATTACATATTAAAGCTTTACATCAAAATAAAAAGTGTGTATACACATTTACGTTTGCATCTCCTTTACTCTAGTAATTTCACTTCATTACATAACTATAATAAATGGGGGGTAAAATATAGACACTCAAATTTAATAATTATGTTCATGAAAATGTTTAATATTGACATCCTTACCTTACTTAGTCTACTTGAAATCTCTATGAGAACCTTCACTATTATACTCATTGTCTTGAAATTACTAAAAATATCATTTAAACAACCCTATTTCTATTAGATATTATTGTTATCTAAATTCCAATAGTCTCCAACTTTCTAGGATAAGACAACACTAGGTCAGACATGGTCATAGCTTGACCTTGTCCACTAATGTAGCCTTATCTCTTATACTCCAATGACAAATTTTCAAATTTGATACATTTCATATTGGCCATATCACACTTTTATCAAGGTCAATTAATGTAAATGTTATAAACATGCCATTATATAAACATATCAAGGTGATTCATAGACATTTTACAATCACTTGGAATTTCTACTGCATATTGAGTAAAAGTGAACTACTATTTCCAATTCAATTTCTAATTTAACTTACATTCATGGGTCAAGTCTGAAACTATTTTATTGTAGCTCAAGGGCATTAATTTTCAAACATCAAAGTCAATTTTCTAGTTTAATCTATATAAAAATATCAAGATTCATACACTCACTTTAGGAGGGAGAACTACATTAGTCTAAGGCCCTATTAGGTTATGTAGGTAGCATTCAAATTACATGAGGTTTTCTAAGGATAGCTTAGTTATTCCATATGATTGATTTTCCCCTTTTGTATTTGATCTCTATTTTTTTGGTGTGCAATAAATAGGGTTTGCTATTGTTGGTATTTGATTACATCAAATCAACATCTACAAAAAAATAATAGACTCTCTTAAATATCTACAACCACTCAAATAGAAAAAGCAATTGCACAATCAACATAATATTTTAAGGATGGTGTTATTAAATATTTATATAGAATCCCAAAATGAGTGTGAAATTTTTTTTATAACTTTTGATTTCATAAACTCCAAAATGCTATCCACATAATCATAATCAACCTTCACATGTTGATGATGGTACTCTACATCTAAAATTTCCACCATGAAGCATGCCTCATCTTTTTATCCACTAATTTCCTAGATTATATCTTTTTTTTTTTTTTTGAAAAAGACACCAAATGTCATGTGCAAAACATGATATACATGTGAATGCTAACTAATCATAATCTAATTATTATTTTTAGACTCAATTCTCAACCTTAATCTCAATCTCCTTTGGAAATCCACCTAGTATATTTAGTTCCACATAACTCCTATAAATATTTGGTTGGGAATGATGATTATTATTATTAAGAGGAATGGTAATGATGCTTTTTTTAAACAATATGAAGATATCCTTGTTATTTTGATTAATATCTTTGTAATTTTTTGGACAAGACACCATACTTATTTATAATTTAGACAATATAAAATGGATGACATTGATTATAAGAGGTATTGTTATTTTTTATTTGGATGATATAAAAATTGGATACATTACTGATGATTAGTGCATATTGTTTCTACATTTGTAATAGACTCTTTATAATCATACATGTTCTTTGATTATATCATTTTTATAATCTTATTGAGATGATCATGTGAAGGAATTTTTATTATAGTGTTGGGTTTTTAATGAAAATATGATTTCAAATCTATTAGTAAGGTTTACTAATTCAATGATTTTGCATTTCAATGATATATTTTGTGGAAATCCACCATCACTTTAGACTATTAGATTGATATAATTGATATCATTACAATTTATGGCTCTAGTGCACTTTTATTCTTTATCTTTATAGATCTTGTTTTCATGAACTATATAATTATACATTTTAGTTTTTACTTATAATATATTAAGGATTATTCAGGTTTATTCACATAGTTTTTTTCTTATCTTTATAGTTTTATAATTGCTAATATGTAGTGATATACTATTTATTTATGCACTTTGTTTAGGTTTATTCGAGGCTTATATTTGTTGGTTTATAGTTTTTTATGGTTCATTTATACACTTTGTTCTTTTATATAGGAGGTTTATACTTATTAAATGTAGTTCATTCATACATTATATAGTTTTTAAAGGCAGGTTAAGAGTTATTTGTGTGAATTATTTATAGCTTGTTTTTTCATACACTACCTAGTTATGGAGTTTATTTTTGGGGCATGTATGACCTTGATGTATAAATGTAAACTAGGTTATGGTGTTATATGATAGATTATTATTATTTATTAACTTGGGTTATTTTAAATTTGGCCACACTTTTAGTATTTTTACTTTGGGGTGGTTTTCTCGGATCATGTAGAAATCCCATTTTAGTTTAGGCTACATTTTAGCACCTTTTTTAGGTTCTTATGATTTATGGTTTTTTACATCAACCTCCAATTTTTGGGAATTGTTTTAGATGCCTTTCATGATATAATAATTGGTTCAATTTAGAATTAAATCTTATAGTTTATAGCTACTGTCATAGGATTTTAGTAGTGGGGAATTTGTGAATGGTATTCTAGCTATGTTGATTTCATTGAACAGTAATCTTCCTAGAAGTATTATGGTTTTGATTGTAAAAGATTGAATTAGATCCATTGGTTTTAATTATTGTCTTTTGAATCACTAATAATATTTGGCATGTTATGTTCAATCTTTTATCAAGTTCTCTCTAGAAATTTAATTTTTTCCGTGTTTTAGAGATTGATGTTCACCTATGGATTGTGGAAGATTATTTTTCATTCTTTTTTAATGAGTTGATTATTTTGTTTATATTTTTTTTAGTTACTATTTTATTTCCTCCTTATATGTATGCATTAATTTTGGATGTTATATTATTATAAAATCTCTATTTTTTTGCTCTTTGATTACAAGTTTTGAGTGTCCCTTGGGTGCTTGGGTTTTGGGTAATATCCACATGATGCACTAAAAAACAATGTTACTTGGGTTTTATTATATTAAAATTAATAAATTAAAATCCTATAATATATTTAAATATATAAATTATAGACCCTAATTTATGTTGTGGTCTATTTAAATATACACATAACTTTTTATATTAGAGACTAAAGTGAAATAATTATGCAAGGTTTGAAATTCACATTTGTACATAATAAGATCATAGGTGTCATGTATTATCAATCATCCCTTATTACATTTATACATAATAAGATCATAGGTGTCATCTATTATCAATCATCCCCTATTTATGTGTTAAAATGATGTTTTGGTATATTTTATATTTGTATTTAATACAAATTTATATATTTCTTGAAGATTAAAGTAAATATTAATGATATCATAATTTTTTCTAGCATCAAATCAAATAATTTTAATAAATAAGCAACATTTTCAAGAATTGATATTATCTTCATCTAGTTTTACTTTTTTCTTGCACTGATACTTTTGATGTTGGGAAAAATAATATTATTATCATAGTTACTAAAACAAAACACTTTTTAGTAGTATAATTGATGTCAAATATATATTTATTTTGGGGGATGTACATAACTAGTATGCATGTCATTTCAAGCTTGAGATTTATAGGGTTATTATAATGCAATTGTGTTTAATATATAATGGGAGTTTCATAGTGTTAACTATTATTTGAAAACTAAAGCCTCATTTTTTTATGAGGGTGTCTATATATTTTATGTCTACTATTAATTTAGTTTTCCTATCATTGGAATGTGATAATAGATATGGAATTTTTTCATCCATATCATTGCCCTTGATTAAAAAAAATGATTCCATACAATTATATGTTGTAAAATAAGCACAAATTATGTTAGTGAAAACACTAATAATTCATATAATGACATTTTGAATTCATATTTATTTATCCATTTTCTATTGTTTAAAAATTTGTGTTATCTAATGTATAAATTAAAACATGATTTTTGTGGGAAAAACAATTATTATTTACCAAAATAATAATTATATTCCATTTTTTTAATGTGTTTGAATTTTCTAAATAACTTAACCAATGATGCATACTAATGATTGGTGGACACTTATTTGTGGTGAGCAATACTTTTTGGTTATTGTATGTTTAGTGGTAATTTTTGGGAGATTGGTTATTGTTGATTTAGAAGATGAAACACCCATTGATTTTTAGGGATTGGTTATAGGTGATGGTGTTTCATCATTTATTTAGATTCAATGATCATTTTTTTTCATTGGATGGAATGTTCCTATTTTCAACTATTATTTTCATTACATGGAATATTTCCACTTTTATTTATTGTATATTATTTATTTCTAATATTTTGGTCACTATTAATTTGTGGTCATATTATATGGGTTGGCATTCAATTTTTTTGGTTTCATCGTGTAATCACTCTAACAATGACAATAAGAATGTTGATGATTTTGATGTTGATGTGTATATTGATGTTGATTTTGATTTTGATGTTGATATTGATATTTATTTTGATGTTTATTTTGATGTAAATATTCAAAATCCTTTATTATAAATTATTTTGTAGGACCCAACAAAATGTGTATAAAAATGAAATTTCACTTTCAATTTTTAGTTGTATTTGTTGATGTCAACGTTCATAATATATAGAATCTTACCAATTAAGTGTCATAGAAATTATTAGGCCCTTCCCACTTGAAATTTGTAAGAAAATAAGTAAAATATTATAAATATACCATGATAATAAATATTTAAACCTAAAAAGAGACAAAATTGAGAGAAAATGTATATGCTTGTATTAACACCCCTTTTAGATTGTAAAATAATCAAAGATGTTAATTTTAATAATATTAAAAGAACCTAACTTATTTACATACGAATTACAAAACTCTTTCTTATAAAATATTTTATCAAAGATAATCCAACAACTATAACTTAAAACTAATTTTATGATGAATCTTATTACAAACAATTGCATTTTATATATTACACATGCACACATATTCTAATGTGTCTATATTTTTAATGTTATTATAAAATATATAGAAAAGATAACTTGTATAAATATTTATAATTTTGATGTCTAAAAGATTCTAAATTTGTTATAAACATTAAAGGGTAGATAAGTTGCTTGAGATGTTTTGTATGAAGTATGTGATATAAGAGAGTAAAATTACACTAGGTAGTAAAGAAAGAGATTAGAATACAATAATGTAAAAGATAATAATAAAGTAACAAAGATGTAATAAATTATACTATCAAATACATAAGACATATAATAGATTTATGATGTTGACCAAAGTATAAAATAAAATGAGTTTAGGTTTAGCGATACTTACCTTTAGTTGACTTGTCAACACATTAATATCCCCTTGGATTTGTAGTAATTTATGAGAAATGGTTGTAATTGAGGTTAATATGGATCAGTAAAACCCTCAATAAATAAACTTTGAGGACTTTAATTACTTTGTAAACCTTTTAGGTAACTCCTATTCTTGTAATATTCAAGGATTTTATGCTAAATTTTATTCATTTGTGTAAGATCCTCTTATTCCTAAATCCCATTTTTATTAAATGTGTATTTATGTGCACAAGATGATAAAATTAATCATGTTTATGTTGAGAAATGAAAAATAGATCCTTATAAATATTGATCAAATATCAAAAATTAAATACTCAATTTTAGCCAACATCATGGGTCGAGTTAATGAAATACAAATAATTCTATTTAAAATATAACATCATTGACCTAACTAATGATGTTTATCAAAAAAATTCACTACTTAACATAATTGGTAAAGTTGATTACATCAACTATATGTAGTCAATTAAACAAAGAGGATATAGGAATGGTACAAAAATTAGGGAAGAAAAGTTTACTAATATGATGGTAATATGAAGGTGGTTATAGAAATAATAATTCATAAAAATTCTCTCACAATGTTTTATAATATTCCTCACCTTGATCATGGTGTATGAGTTAACATACACTCAAGGAGATTGATACATTAACAAGCATTCAAAAATAAAAGTGTCACTTAAGTGAAAAAATGTCCACACACCCTTAATTTAGGTGCATCAACACATAAATCATGATCATGAATACATTTGCCTTGTAAGGGCATGAAATATATTGTGAGGTCAATAAAAAACACTAGATAAGATTTACTATGAGCTTTAAGGATCATAGAACTATATATTCTTGTTGGGTTGTATGATCTAAAGTAGCTTTATTTATTTAATTTGTTATTTATAGGTTAATAATGTTTTTATTAAATAACCTTATCAATTTTATGCTTAAATAAATTATTGGTTCATAGGAATTGGTTACATCCTGTAACCACTTGTAAAAGTTATATAAAGCTTTTATCTTAATTGTAAATATCAACTCGATATAATAAAGATATATTTTATGTTGAAAATTATGTTAAAAATGTAATTTGTTCATATTATCTACAAAAATTTGGGCCAAAAGTGGTATCAAAGCTTGGCAGGAGGATTGAATAAACATGTTTGAATAAAATTGGAAAAATCATTTCATTTTGGAAGCAAACAATCTGATTTTTTTTCCTCTAGATATAGTGAAATGCAATAGTACAACATGATTCAAGTCAATCTACAGTATTTGTATGAAATAATAATATTCTTGGACCTATATGAAAATGGTGGCATGGGTGGACCATAACTCTTTCCATTCAAATTATGCAATGGCAATGCCTGTGATTTAAATCCTACTACAAAGGAAAGTATTAAAGTTTAATATATTTTGATTGAGTTGTGAATTGATTTAATTATATATAATGAAATAATAATTCCAAAGGGGCAATGCATTTGAATTCCCTGATCATTTATTTCTTGTGTAAATTTTGATCATGTAAATTTTGACAAAGCGTGCAAGTTAGTTTGGCATTTCAATTATTCTTGTAGTGTCCCAAGCATAATACAAAAGTACAAACTTTTTATTTTTATTATAAACATAAAAAAATAATAATCATCCTCTACAAACAACCTTATGATGCTCTTATATAAAGTAGATACAATCAATGGGTCATCTTTAAGCTCTTTGGCAAGAGAAAGTAGACAGGGACTGAATATTATCTATCAGTTATAGTCTCTATAATATGAGGGTTTTGAGATTTCTGGGCAAGGCAAGGTCAAACAAAATTTAAGAAGCCACCAATTCATCCAATGATAAAAATGTAGATCAAAAAATTTGTCCATCAAGATGATGACCTTCCCATCTTTGTTGATAATTTGGCAAGGCATTTCTAATATGGGATCCATACAATACCACAACATCACCATCCGCCATTATTGATAAAATGAAGAAAATAGAAGCTTAATTTTTAATTCTTATTTTTATAATGGTATGTCATTATGGATCCCATTGATAAAGGGGCATAGACCTTTTTACATGTAATTAAAACCCATAGGTGAATTGATCTCACATTTACTTTTACATGCATGCATACATATATATATATATATATATATATATATATATATATATATATATATATATATATATAATCAAAATTTGAAAACCCATGTTTTTTAAAGAATATTGTTCCCCTATATTATAAACTTGCATCAAGAGGAATTAGCACAAATATTTTGGTAGTCACTTTCTAAACAAGAGGTTTAGGATTCAAATCCACTCTAACTATTGTTTTGGATCAAATCGGTGATCTAAGGGTGTAGTTATGGCTTCTTGAGACAATTTTTTGACTAGGCACTCTTTTATGAAAAGGTGGTCATATGACCAGTTAAACTATAAGTTTTTAGACATTATAGACAAAAAATGGTTTATTTTGTGTTTTAAAACTTCAATATATGGTTTTTATGATAAATTTATTTAACACTGTATAAAGGTGCATTATCGGTATAAACTAACACATTCAAAATGATAATTTTTATGACACTTCATCCTTGTATTATCAAAGAAAATATCATCCTCTATAGGTCCATTGAGATCCTTGTGATTGACAAAGTCTAAAGTGTCACACTAGAGGTTGGAGGATCCATTAGAGGCTGGAGGAAAATTACCATTATCCAGTTAGTTATTTTCTTGGAGTTTAGGTTCAATGCTTGAATGAAAATTTTGGATTGTGTTCTTGGTTTTAGTTACATTCTTGGATTTCTATATCTAATATTCATGACATGGAGAGAATATTTTTGTTTGAATTTGTTTCTCTCATTTCACATCTTCTCACCTCTCACCTAATAAGGGGAGAAGATATAGCATTGTTTGGTTTTTGATTAGTCATCAGTGATAGTATGAGTTAATAGGGATTACTAGCACCAATAGTGTTGAGCCATTAGTGTTTGTTGAACATCAGGAAATATGTCATACAAAGTATAGGTTGGTCAATTTTATGGGCTTCCAAGTGAAGTCTTATGTGGATTGATGTAGTTGGACATGCCTTGATCAAGTTTTAATATAGTATGATACAATGATCATAGGGGATAAATAGGCCTTATTCATGTTCATCAACCTTTTATGCCACAACTCATAGGTCATGCTTATGTATGGAGTGGAATTAGTTTTAGTCCTTACCAAGATGTACAATACACCAATTGTAATTGCTTCAGAGTTTCTTTGATGACTTCAGAGTCATTTATCTAGTTCTTTCATCTTCTATAATCCTTTGGATCAAGGGGGATTTTTTTTGTTCATATGATCCAAATTATCTTTATATATTTAATTTTTTATTTATAGTTAATAATTTTTTTATTAAATAATCTTGTTAGTTTTATGTTTAAAATAAATTATTGGTTCACAAGAATTGATTACATCCCATAACCACACATAAAATCTATATAAATATTTTACCTTCATTTTAAATATCAACCCAATATAATAAACATATATTTTATGTTGAAAATTATTTTCGAAATTTAATTTTTTCATATTATCTACAAAAATTTGGGCCAATAATTCTCATTTTCCCTCCAAAAAAGAAATGCTTGAAAATTTGAAAATGCCTTAAATTGAGAGTTTTTGAAATATTTGATGTGTCTAGGTATATTATTTAGAATATATAGGGTATAAGTAATAAAATTTAATATCATTTACTTGTTATTATGTCAAAAACTATGTTTTGTACCCATTATAGCCTCATCCCAATGTATAAGAAGACTTATCTTGATATGTACTAAAGTTGTCTAAAATGGTTCAAAGGTTTGGGGAATTAAGAACCAACTTAATATAAATTTGATTGGTGTATAATATTTAATAATACTAAGGAAAAAATAAATAAATAAAATAAATAAAGATAAATGCTTAATCTATAGGTTTGTAAGGAGATTGATGAGAAGGTGAAGAGATAGTGGCTTGTATGTGAAGTTATAGGGGTTTTAAGATGTTACTAAAGAAATGAATAAATAAAATAAGGATTTAATAACATTATTAATGATATTATATTTATTATAAAACCATATTTTATAATTTATAAATTTTAATTATATGAATATCATTATTTGTGGAGTAAGTGTTTTGAACAACATGGTTGTTGATGGTTTCCAAGGTGTCTCAGGTTTATAATACACATTTAAATCATTTTTGAATAAATATTTAAGTTTTTTTGTGATTATAAGGTGTATTTAAACTCATAACTATGTTTTCCAATTTTTTTTGATTTTTTCCTTTTTTATCAGGTTTCAAACTCTAGAAACCCTAAAAATAGAATTTTGAGAACCTAGTTTTAAGCAAATCTGATAGTATGGGTAAATATGTGTATGATCAACCATAGGTTACTGAGTATAAAATATATATAATATTAAAACATAAATTTTACAATTTAAATCAATTCTTAATTTTTTTTCTCAATTTAAGAATTTTTTATGCTTGTTGCCCTATGACAGGACAGCCTAGGGTTTCTTCATAGAAACATTGAATATCGTTTGATTTATTAAGTATATTTCCTTTAAATTTTAAATTCACTTGTGTTTAAGAGTAATATAAAATATTTTTATGTTTTAAAGGGTTTTTGAGGCTGGAAGTGGATGGTAAAGTTGATTGTGTTTCTTCAAGTCTTAAAATGGCCTAAATGAGGGCTAAAAATATTTTTTTTGCATTTTCATGAGTAATCAAGAAGAGTAAAGTCTTGGGTTTATTAGATAATCATATTTATGGTGTTTTAATATGATTAAAATAATGTATTTAACTTCATAATACCTTATTTATATTAAACCTTAAATCTACTCTTTTAGGCCTTGTAGACTTTAAGTTAACTTATATAGTTTTGAGGGCAATTTGATGTTGGAATATTCATGAGGGATTATTAGGGTTGTGAACTATTAACTATTTTGACCACAAGTCAAAATAGATAAACCCCCTATAGCCTAAAAATTTATATATGGACCTATTATCATGTTATAGGGTGTGTCATGGTTTATTTGATGTCATTTCATATGTTTCTAGCCTTGGTCACAGTCCAAATTAGTCCTTATGTCATTTTGTGTCACTTAGGGGTCATAAATGAAGGTAGTAATTTTTTAAAAAGTTTTCAAGTGTTATAAAATCTCTTCCAATATCTAATATGTCAGATTCCTTGTCAAGAATGTTAGTCCTAACTAAAACTTGAAGGTTCTGTTGATGATTAAAATTGTGTTGTTTCCAACACCAATAATGGGAAGTTTCAGGAATGTGGGACTTGCAACCTGAAACGACCTCCAAATTTTAAAGAAGCTGGCTTTTCTTTATCTCAAGTGTATAATGAGGAAAGGGATAGGAATTAAATATAAATACAAATGTAATGAAAGAAAATCTAACTATGGTGATGCGCCTAAATTTAATTTGACCCTTAATTCTAAGCACAGTGAAGCTATCTTTAAAATTCAATTACATTAAAGAGAAAACAAGGCATGATCAATGTAAAAGATGAGAATAGATAAGATCAAAGGCTCACAATTTAGACAATTTTGCAATAACACAAAAATATCAACAAAGGCACATAACTGAGTCTTCTTATTTATTTTCCAGTTACATAAAAGGCATAGAAACATGCATAGTTATGCAAACTTTCTAACTCAAGAAAATAAAACAAAGTCAAATGACATCACTGGCTACAACAAGAAAGTCTAAAACTTCTTGATAATAATTTCTCGTAGAAAATTTTCTCTATCTTCTGATGATGATCCTTCTGGCGACCTTTGCACCCATATTTATAGCATCGAACTAGCTCTAGATTGCCCACACATTCCTAATCCAATGGTCTAACTGAACTCTAACTAAACTAGAAGTGTCTAACAAAAGATATTTCCTTGATCTGAAATGTTTCCATCTCCCTGCAAGTTCATTGGCTGAAATAGATACACAGGATGCTTCCGACTATGAAACAGGTGAGGACACTTGGAAATATCTACTTTTTAACTTGAAAATAGTCTTATTATTTAGGTGACACTGGAAAATGACACTTGGTAGCTTCCATGGCACTTACAGAAAACACACGGCACTTTTTGTGGAACTTATACTATTTATATGTCTTTACTCAGGAGTGTTCTATCTTTGACATCTATCACAATTTGTTACTTCAAACTTTAACAATATACAGAGAATGGGACCCACAACACTTCTCACTCGAACAGCTTTAAAAATGAGAATGGGGATAGGTGTCACTTTTTGCATATTTTTAACAAATGACATGTGGCAGCTTCCATTTTATTCAGCTAGGGACATGTGGTGGCTTCTGTTGATCTTTAGATAGACTGTAGAAACATTTGGGACTCATTTTAGATTCATATGAATGGTGACACTTGGCAGCTTCTGCTAACTTTAGAAATAAAAACGTGGGTCCCACCATAGTCTTTACTTATCGATGAAACAAGGTGAAGGTATTTTGGATGTTGACACGTGGTAGCTTCCACTTTCTTTAGCTATGGATACGTGGCATCTTCCATTACTTTTAGAAAAAAATATTGAAACTTTCTATAATTGCCACTTGGCAACTTCCACTTGATCTCAAGAAAAGCTTTTTAAAAGAAGCTTTCAAAACTCAAAATAAATTTGAAACATGGATGCCAACACTTGTCACACTCTACTGAGTTACCATGGGACACGTGGTACATTCTGAGCAACTTACAAAAATTATAAAATGTGTCTCAGCCACTGACACTTGGTAGCTTCTGCGCGACTTTGATACTTAGACAAAATTTAGGCAAAAGAAACTCGCGCCCGTGCTATGTGTCAAAAACTTCACTGCCCTAAAATTGACATGTGTAGGACAAAACTTGGAGTGCACAACTGAAAATCAAAAATTGAAAAATGTAGAGTTTTTTGCTCTTAGGTTCTTAACTGAAAATCGAGAAAACAAGTGAAAAAAAGGAGTTTCGGTAGTTATACGACTCATAGAGGGGATTATCACATGGTAAAATATTATGTAATGGATATTAAATTTAAATGACTCCATTTACATGCTTGACATACTTTAGAAGCATAAAAATGGGCCAAAACTATTTTTCTTTTCCATCGCTCTACTAGGCAAGCAAAATTGATCAACATGTCTTTTGATGGTACGACTAGAAGGAGGAATTATAGGTAAAATGATATTGGTGATGGGTATTAAACTTGGTATAATTAAATTCATGGTAGGATTTCAAGTATTGGTTTCCTATTCTTTATGAATCATCCTTTAGAAGTTGACTATCTTGTTTTGCTAGCTAATACTCACACCCTACAAATTTTGATTTTGTATGAGCTAGTCCATATATTCCAATTACTGAATTTTCTTCCAAATTACATGTAATTATTTCTCTCATGTTTTCAATATTTTTTTTCATGTTTATAATATATTTTATGAGTTCAAACCTCTTAGATTGTAAGAGAAGTATGCTAGTGAGGTTGCAGTCAGGTTTTACTACTTGCAGAAAGTTTCTTTCTCTGTAATGGTTTAAAATCAATGTGATATGATTTTCCATGCATATTATATGTCATAAAAATATCCTTATTCCCAATATTACTCTATAATAGTAACATCATGAAAGTTACAGTCAAGAATGTTTCATACAATCAACTTCTAGTAGGTTTACATCACAGTCATGTCATTAAATCTCTTGAGAATGGTCATGGAGGTGTGATGAATAGTTTCAAGGTGTTAAATTATTAAATCATGATATATCAATATAAACCCTCCAAATATCACATAAATGGTTGTGATAATTAATGTAAACTACACACATAGTCATACACCAAAAATGAACACCTATAAGAAATCAAGGATGTTGGAATGGAAGTATTGAAACATGTTTCAAGCCCTTTAAGGTGAAGAGAATCAATTTGAGGTTTTTTTATAAGGTTTTAAAATATTTTAGAACCATGTAATATAAACATTACTAATTTTCACACTCACTACCCTGCATACTGTTGATGCTTAAAATTGCGCTTGATTCTAATCAACAACAATGGGAAGTTTCAAGTTGTGGATATTGCGGCTTGAAACAACCTCTAGATTTTAGAGAAGATGGTCTCTTCTTTTATATCAAGTGTGGGGAAAAGGGATAGAAAATTTAAAAATAAATGCAAATGCAAGAATTGAAACCTAAATATGGCGATGCACCTAAGTGTAATTTGATCCTAATCCTGAGCACAGTGAGACTATATGTAGGATTCATTTACATTTAAGTTCAAACAAGTGCATGATCAATGTAAAAGATTGAAATAATAGAAATAGAGGCTGATAACAGAGGTTTCTTTTGCTGAGATATAGAAAATGTCAATAAAGGCATAGGGTTTAGTCTTCTTATAAGAATCTTCCAATCACATAAGAGGCATAGAAACACGTACAGTTATGTAGAACTTCTGACTCAAGAAAATGAGACAAAAGCAAATGACATTCCTGATCACAACTCTAGAAAATCTACAGTATAGGCTACTTTTGAAAATGACACAAATAATATCAATAAAGGCATAGAGTTCAATCTTCTTAATTCTTTAAGCCACATAAAAGGCACAAAAACATGCACAGTTACATCAACTCTACAACTCAAGAAATTGAGACAAAAGCAAATGATATTACTTAGTCAAAAAACTCTAGAAATTCTAAACTATAGACTCCCCCCTCCCTCTCTTAATAATCCCCACTCCTCTTTATAGCCTCAGATTTAGAGATAAAATAGCGTGACGTTCAACGCATTCAATGTCTTCAATGTATCTTGGTCTTATCAAGAAGGGCCATGCTAGAGCGGGGCGACTGTCCTGACTACGACATGGTGATTCATGTCTAGTACCTCCTTTTGCACCTAAATTTCCTCATTCCATCACCTGTTTAGCTTCTCAACTATCTATTCTACCTCTGCTTACAAGGGACAAACAGATGGCCCTTTTAATGTTTGCAAGCTCCACAAATCTACTTGGTGAACTATTCTAGCTACCAAAAATAACTCCCACTGAGTTTCCCTCCATCTCGCTTTGTGGCAATAGATACATGAAACACTCTGTTCTGTTGAAATGGAAGAGGACACTTATTCAATTTATTGAAATTCTCCTTATTGCTTAGAAGGCATCAGAGAATGACACTTGGTGCTTTTTTCCTAATTTATCAAAGACACATGGCTCTTTCCACTTTCTCTTTATCCTACTCAGGAATGCTCCACCTTTGACACCTGTCACAATCCGCTTCTTTGATACTTAATAGTTTTAACAAAATAAAATTCACCACGTTCCTTACCCGAGCAACTTTTAAAAAGGGGATGGATTTATGTGGCAGTCTCTGCATGTTGACACTTGGCACTTCCATAGACCTTTGAAATAACACCTGAGACCCACCACAATCTTTATTTGGCAATGAAGCTTGAAGATGATCTCTCAAAATTTGACACATGGTAGCCTCCACTATTCTTAAAAAGATACGTGGCATCTTCCACTTCTCCTACTAGGGGTATGTGGCGTCTTCTGCTTCTTTTTGGAATGGAGTAAGAAGGGGCTCAGATAGTGACACTTGGCAGCCTCTGCTACTCATCAACATTTAAACAAAATGAAATGATGCCTTTCTACCTTCTAAAAAGGTACTTGACCCCTTTGGTTTGTGGGACACTCCCTTGAATTTCCTGATGAACCAAAATGGTTCAACGGTTCAATGGTTTAACATTGTGCACCATTTACATGTTAACCGAGCTATTGAACCAAAATGTTGAACCAAAGCATTGAACCCAAGCATTGAACCGATTATCTCACAGATGCCAACATGTGGTGACTTCTGTTTTCCTCTGAAAAAGGTATTCTAGGGCCTTTCGTGACTTCCACTTGGCACTTTTTGCATGATCATGTTGCTTAGCTTATTGAGACCCTTTCACCAAAAAATAGATGAAACACAGGCGCTGATATGAGACATGGATGCTGATAAGTGGTGTGTTCCACTTAGCTACTATTGGATATGTGGCACATTCCATGGCCCTCCTAAAAGTTATGAAAAGGTCTCAGATAATGCCAGTTGGCCAGCTTCGTGTTTTGGAAAGTGACACTTGGCGGCTTCCACTCAAATTCAACACTTAGGCAAAAATGAAGTGAAGGAAACAAAAGGGTGAAAGAGAACCCATGCTTAGACTACACCACTTGGCAGCTTCCACTGCACTTTGATACTTAGCCAAAAAAGAAATGAAAGAAATAAACCCATGCTCTATCAAAACTCTGCTGCCACGACCAATGTATGCGGGAACCAAAACTGCAGTGCACGACTAAAAAATTTGAATGCAACATAGAGTAAAAATTTACTCTAATGTTATTGGCAACCCCTAGGACTTTTGAGCCTACTCAAAAAGAAACCCAACTCCCCAACTGTCAAAATTTCAAAATTTTATAGCTTCAAAAGTGGTCTGGTAGATGGACCATTCATGGTTAGATAACCCTTGCTTGTTTTGCAATTCAACAAAAGCTAGGTCAAGGTTGATGATGTCCTTGTGTGAAAAATTTAGCAAAATCTGAACTATAGCTTTTAGTTTGAATTCTAGCTGAGAAATAGGAACTAGAACATTGAGGAATCATCCCATAGGTCCTATAAAATTATTTGATCCTTTTGTTTGGCTAGAAGCAATGGTTCAATTTGATCAACCATCAGCACCATGTTGGCATCCAAAAATAGAGAAGGAAGGCTTAGTTGCACTAGATCTTTAATATGTTGCCTCATCTCACTGATGCCTTCTTTCATGACTTCAAGAAGCTCTTTGCAACTTGTTGGCCATGGCATTGCAACTGAGCACCTCATTGACTCATTTCACGGTGACCATTCTATCAGTGATTCTCGCATGGTTGCCAATGTAACATTCATTGCATTGTAGAGCTTCTGCAACAAGTTTTGGGAGTCTATGACTTTGTCAAAGACTATAGCCAGAGTGTTCTTCACTGAATCTTCCACCTTCTCACACAATTTCTATGCATTGAGTAGGAAGGTGAGAGATGGCCTGAGCTGAATAATCTCTGAGGAGATTCTTTTCCACATTGAATCATGAGAGCTCCTTTACTAGTTCTATCACTCCAGCACCTTTTGGCCTATTAGCTAGCTCTATTGTCAGTTGTGCCACTTTTTGCTACTTTGCTTGGAACTAGGCTTGAAAAGCTGTAGCCTTATTTTGTTCATCTAGCAGCTTCTACTAAAATTGAGTAACTTACAGCTAATGTCCTTTGAATCTTCCCTACAACACTGCTTTCTCCCACCTCAAGGATCATCACTGCATCCTTTGCATGTGTTAGCTCTACTTTTAATGAATTATTCTAGGCCTAGACTGCCCAGTGAGTCTGAAGGGAAATAGTATCTTGCAAATATTTATTCAGACTTGCTATTTCATTATCTTTCTTATTTATTTCTTCAGCCAAACTGCTATAATTTGCCTTTTCTTTGGCCAAATCAGCCTCCATCTTCTATAGTCTTCTTGATGTTTTCAAATAATCTTCCATGACTGTAGAAGTGGATTCTGTCAACAACTCAACTCTATCCTAAGGCCTGAACAGGGACATATCAATGGCCACTGTGTTCATTATATAATCCTCTGGCTGCATTTGCTCACTCGGCTTGACGATGTTGGGTTACAAATGGGTCACCATCAGTTTGTACTGAATAGGGTCAAATTGTGACCATAGGTGTGGGATAGCCAATGCTTTATTCTCTTTAGTTTTCTTTTTCTCCATCTGCGCTTCTCTTGCCTTCTTAGCAGCATCAACCTGTGTCTAGAAAGTGGAAGGGGATGTAATGTGTCCTCCTACAAAAGGATATCCCTGTGGTAGGCCATATTGAATAGCCAATGGTTAGCTATGGGTGAGCTGAAGGGGCATCCTTTTGGGAATAGAGGGGGATAAATGAGGTAATGTTAGGGCTTGAGGCATCAAGGATGGGGTGAAGGATGAAATGGGGATGGCAGTAGTGGCAGGAGGTGTCATTTGGCTAGGTGGAGGCATCACACCGACTAGGGAAGAAATAAACTAAGAGGGAGGAGGAGGAGTAAGACTTACCTAAGGGGGAATTATAGTGCTCTTTAATTGGTGGTATGAAGGTTCTTCTTCCTCCTCTGAATTTGTTTGGAACTGCACCCTCTTTCTCTTCCTAGGTGTCTCTAACTCTGGCTGCATCTGCTTCCCTTCCACATCTAATGTTACCAGTGGTGCTTGTGGAGAACTTGGGATTTCAATCACTTCCAATGATGGGGAAGCTTTTGGTGGTGAAGACACCATACTCCTTTGTTGTTCCATGGTGCTAAGAGGCTGGGGCTAGGTTGATGTAGTGACTATAGCTGCAGCTTGCTCTGAGGCATATGGTTGCTGGCTTGGTCCTACTCTAGCTCTTTGAAGACACCTCTGGTGTGTCCATTCTCTAAGACTCTTGCTACTAGATTTTTTCAAGATTGTGTCCATAATTCCATTTGCGTAATCCTATACTTTTGATGGGTCACTGGCTTGACCAAC
Source organism: Torreya grandis (assembly GCA_037957365.1). Classification (NCBI taxonomy): domain Eukaryota; kingdom Viridiplantae; phylum Streptophyta; class Pinopsida; order Cupressales; family Taxaceae; genus Torreya; species Torreya grandis. The sequence continues at coordinate 1,445,968 of JARHVA010000033.1, read as the reverse complement.
TTCCAGGATTCTAGTTCTCGTATAGGTTCTCGATGGTTGCACAAGAGTTGAAGCATATGATTTACTAGCAAGAAACCTATCAAGAGATCTCAATGTCCCAACTCTTTTTGTGAAGATGATGCTCTTGCCATCTCTATATCTTTTATGTAATACCTGGTATGAACCTTGTGCAAGATAGAAACACTCTTGCTAAAGCAAACTTTACTAGGCGCTAACAAATCGCAAGGAGTAGGATATTTTCACAAGTGCAGGAATGCTTGAGAGTTTGTAAACTTTAAATCTTGCTAAGAGATATTTATGGACCTATCAAGTCTTAAATAACATTAAATTTGGATGACCATTAGCAGATCCTACTCAATCTTCAGGGATAGTGAGGTGGACACACTATGCAAGTTATGGTGCAAGGTACCTTAGAGATTTTGAAAGATTTGGGAAGCATTCAATGTGGCAAAAATTTGAAGAATTTAAAAAACTTTCTAAGCCACCAACTCTATGTTTAAAACACTTATTTTAAAAGGAAAGTATAAAAACAACAACGAAAAACAAAACAATGCAAGAATGGGAAACTACCTAACTACATTAATCAAGCATATTTATCTCCCTCTAGGATCGAAAACAAAATTTCTAATGTCTTCTTCATGACAAGCCAGCTTATGTTGCCATACAAGTGATTGAAATGGGTATATCTTTGGTGAAATGTCCTCGGTGTAGGCCACACAGATTCACCTGCATTTGAGTGAGTCTGAGTCAAACATGCTTTCAACATCCATAAGCTCTTCTTGTTCTTGGAAGCCCATCAAATATCGGCTCCTGATGTTGGTATGCCTTACCAAGAAATTAATGATAGTTTGCTCATCAACATGAGCCTTTTGACTTATATCATTTATTCACTTAACTTCTTCTGCTTCAAACTCCAACTCTATTGCATTATCCTCCTCTTTCATGACTTTAACCTCTTGAAAGGATGATCTTGAAAGAGTGCAATAATTTTAAACATGTAATTGAGGCTTAATGATGTTCTATTCATCTTTAACCAATTCACAGCTATCTTGCAAAATGGTATAACCTGACCCAATAATTTCAAACAAATCATTTAAAACATGATCTAAGAATTGTCCATGTTCTTCCTCATTATCTTGCAAAGTGAGGAAAAAGTCTGAGATTATTTCCTCTTCATCAGGAGTCAATATATATGCTACTAGAGTAGGATAAGTAGCTGGTGGTATTGGGAGGATCAGAGGACTACCAACATTCTAGCTTGCATAATTTCTTGGAAAAATAGGAGCTCCCATATTTACTCTCTATACTGGTTGAAACTGATTGACTCTTCTTCTTAGACTAATTACCAGAGGTGGCAAAAGAATACCTAGATTTGTAGTAGACTATGATGTGGTGACTGGTCCACAGCTCTGACTCCTCATAGCTCTCTGGTTCATATGGTCTTGAAAGAAACTTCAAGTCTGGTCCCACTCGGCATGCCAAAAATTGTTGATGCTTAAAATTGTGCTTGATTCTAATCAACAACAATGGGAAGTTTCAAGCTGTGGGATATTGTGGCTTGAAACAACCTCCAGATTTTAGAGAATCTGGTCTCTTCTTTTATATCAGGTGTGGGGAAAAAGGATAGAAAATTTAATCAAAAATGAAAATGTAGGAATTGAAACCTAACTATGGTGATGCACCTGAGTGTAATTTGATCCTAATCCTGAGCATAATGAGACTATATGTAGGATTCATTTACATTTAAGAGCAAACAAGTGCATGATCAATGTAAAGTATTGAAATAATAGAAACAGAGGCTCATAATAGAGGTTTCTTTTGCTGAGATACAAAAAATGTTAGCAAAGGCATAGGGTTTAGTCTTCTTATAAGAATCTTCCAATCACATAAGAGGCGTAGAAACACGTACAATTATGTAGAACTTTTGACTCAAGAAAATGAGAGAAAAGCAAATGACATTCCTAATCACAACTCTAGAAAATCTATAGTATAGGCTACTTTTGCAAATGACATAGATAATATCAACAAAGGCATAGAGTTCAATCTTATTAATTCTTTAAGCCACATAAAAGGCACAGAAACATGCATAATTACATCAACTCTACAACTCAAGAAAATGAGACAAAATCAAATGATATTACTTAGTCAAAAAACTCTAAAAAGTCTAAACTATAGAATCCCCCTTCCCTCTCTTATTAATCCCCACTCCTCTTTATAGCCTCAGATTTATAGATAAAATAGCATGGCATTTGGCGCATTCAATGTCTTGGATGTATCCTAGTCTTATCAGGAAGGGCCATGTTGGAGCGGGGCAGCTGTCCTAACTGTGGCATGGTGATTCATGTCTAGTACCTCCTTCTATGCCTGAATTTCCTCATTCCATCACCTATTTAGCCGCTCAACTATCTATTCTGCCTCCGCTTATAGGGGACAAACAGATGGCCCTTTTAATGTTTGCAGGCTCCACAAATCTACCCAGTGAACTGTTCTAGCTACCAGAAATAACTCCCATCGAGTTTCGCTCCATCTCACTTTGTGGAAAAAGATACATGGAACACTTTATTCTATTGAAACGGAAGAGGACACTTAGTCAATTTCCTAAAATTCTCCTTATTGCTTAGAAGGCACTGGAGAAAGACACTTGGCACTTTCCACCTGATTTATCAAAGACATGTGGCTCTTTCCACTTTCTCTTTATCCTGCTCAAGAACACTCTACCTTCGACACCTATTGTGATCTGTTTCTTTGATACTTAATAGTTTTAACAAAATAAAATTCACCACGTTCCTTGCCCGAGTAACTTTTAAAAAGGGGATGGATGCACGTGGCAGTCTCCACATGTTGACACTTGGTGCTTCCACAGACCTTTGAAATAACACCTGGGACCCACCACAATCTTTATTTGGTAATGAAGCTTGAAGATGATCTCTCAAAAGTTGAAACGTGGTGGCCTCCACTGTTCTTGAGAAGATACGTGGCATCTTTTGCTTCTCCTACTAGGGGTACGTGTTTCTGTGCCTCTTATGTGATTAGAATATTCTTATAAGACTGAACCCTATGCCTTTGTTGACATTTTCTATATCTCAGTAAAATAATCCTCTATTGTGAGCCTCTATTTCTATTATTTTAATATTTTACATTGATCATGCACTTATTTGCTCTTAAATGTAAATGAATCCTACATATAGTCTCATTGTGCTCAGGATTAGGATCAAATTACACTCAGGCACATCACCATAGTTAGGTTTCAATTCTTGCATTTGCATTTTTGTTTAAATTTTCTATCCCTTTTCCCCACACCTGATACAAAAGAAGAGACCAGCTTCTCTAAAATCTGGAGGTTGTTTCAAGCCACAATATCCCATAGCTTGAAACTTCCCATTGTTGTTGATCAGAATCAAGCACAATTTTAAGCATCAACACATACTACAATGTTCACCTACATGTGGCTTACACAGAGATACAAAAGTGTTGTATGGAGGAGGTTGACAAGTTTTGAGACCTTTATGAAGTTTAAAGAGTTGTAAATATCATGAAAATCATGTTTTAAACCATACAAATATCAAGTAGATATAAGGAGTTGTGTCTATATGTAGAAATGAGTTTCAAGGATAAGTTCCCTTAAAACTCCAAAATAGAGCCCTGTGTAGTTTTGGTGATGTCATGGAATAATGTAGCATGGATTCTAGGTGAGGTTGGATGCATCCATTTTTTAGATTTCATATAGGGGTATAACCTTGCAAAAGAGAGTGGGTTTTTGACTAAAGGAACATAATGTTTAGAGGCCTCCATTCTTGGCATTTTTTAAATGCAACTTTTTAGTGTTCTCTACAAGATTTGAACTCTCAAGTAGCTTGCACCCTAAGATAGAAATGTAAAAGCATATCAACATGACTAGTGATCCCATTGAAGTGAAAGGGAACATTAATTATTTGGATCAGAGTTGAATTAAAATTTTGTGACTTTCATCACTACCTACATGTGTACCTTGCTATTAGAGTATCCACCTACAGCCTAATTGTAGGCACTCATAAATCATGATATATACCTTGGATAACTAGAAGCCTACAAAGCATGAGTAATTATCAGTTAGAGTTGGTTCTAAGACTCCAAGTAAAGTTAATTAGGTGTGTCATAGGTTTCAATAGTTGAGATACATATATAGGACCCTTTTTCACTCTAGGATGGTCAACTACAGTTGATTGTAGTAGGATAATTCCATAAAACATGACTGCCTTGAGGTTAGCATGATATATTCATGATTTGGTAGGTATTAGTGATTATGAAGTGACCTTAATAATTTAAAAATGGTCTTATATCAATGCAATAGAGTTTAATAGTTGAAACACACCTATAAGACTCTCCTTTTGTTCCAAGATACTCAACTACAGCTGATTGTGGCATGATAGTGAGCTAGAACAAGTGATTTGGAGCATATCCAAGCATGAATATGATGAGAAAAAGTCTAAATTAATTTTAAAATGGGATTTGAAGGCTCTAAGAATGAATTTAGGCATTGTTTTCAAGGTCAAACCATGATGTATACACTTACATGTGTCTCTTTCAAAGCAAGAAAACATGGTCAACATTTGTATCCAGTCAAGAGAAAGAGTGCAATGAAGGGTTTGGTAAAAAATTAGAGGATAACCATGTTTTAACTACCTCCATAGTGATAATTAACAGTTTATAAGGCTCTCATATAGTGTAAATAGAGCATAGAGAGGTTACATACAATAACCTAAAGTCATATTTGACGCCATGCATAGTTAGTATGATATACAGTCTACCTTTAGGGTTTTGAAGAATTGGAAGGTAGAAGGATATCATAAAATACTAAACATAATGCCCCAAAGACATATTTAATCCCATCATATCATCATTTGGTTTGAATAAATAGGGGAAGTTCCTCTATTTTTTCTCAGACAGAGGGCACTCCTCAAAGGTGAAAATTTGTAGGTTTAGAGGAAAGAAGACGAGAAGGTAAGCTAGAGGTTAATGATACCTTTAAAGAATATGTTGAGAGCTGAATTTAACATGAACCAACATGTATAAGTATTCATATGTTTTAAAAACATGTCAAGGTGGTCCAAACCTAAAGGTATGTAGTCAAGTCCTTTAGGTCTAATTTAGGCCTAAAGCCCAATTAGAGGGTCAATACCATTTATAAATCTAGAGGAGAATTATAAAGCATTGGGACACCTACATGGGGAGTTATAAGGTGTGTTTGACCTATTGGAGTGTAAAGGATACCACAAAGAAGCCACATTTTGGCTCAAACTAACTCAAGCCTACATAGAATGGAGAAAGGAGCTCGAGAAGGCAAGTTTGAGAGCTCACACCTACATGGAGGCTTAGCTTGGGATCTCAAGGAGATAAGAGATGTTATGGAGGTTCCCAAATTTTCATTTTGTGGGATTTTTTTAGGGTTCCAATGTCACAACTTTATGAATAAACCTTAAAGGCCAAAACATTTCTAAACCCTCCTAAACCCTTGGTAGTGGCCCAATGAGGAAAATGAAAAAGGAAAATTATATAAGCGTGATAGTTTCAAATGTAAATGAATTTGAGATTTCATAAGAATCCTTAGGGCTCCTTCCCATACATTTTGATTTAACCCTACTTAAACAGACAAGGTGGAAAATGGATTTTATTGAGAGTTTTATGTGTTGTGAAAGTTTAAAAGGGTTCCAAAAGATTAAACTCATTTTGGGAGGAAAAATAGGACTAATATAACCTCTCAAACTCATTTATTACATTATCTAAGCTCAGAAGTGCCTTTTTTAACACCTTCATCTTAACCATTCCAAACTGACATAGTGAACAAGGAATAACCAACAAGTGAGAAGGTGAAAAATCTAAGTAAGAGTCATTTTAAGGTTTTCCTACTGAATCTACAGACATGAGGACCCTTGATAGGTGTCTCAATTTTATGGACTATTTTGTAAAATTTAAGACCTTTTTGGTACCAAGTGTGAAGGGTGAGTGAGAAGAGAGTGATTATGACTATAATTAGTGATAACTCATGTCTAGATTAATACTAATGATTAGGGACACCTTTAATTCATGTTGGATCTTGTCGATAGCCCCTTCTTCTTAGAAAAATCATCTCATCTATCCCTAGTCTACTGTGGAGTATTTCAAGAAGGCCAAATGATGAAGGCAGCTTCTAGGTAAGCAAATGAAGAGTCCTACACCACATTTCAGGGGTTTCATACTTTTGAGGGACATTTTTACTATGAGACCTTGATGGTTTATTCTATATTACTCTTTCCTATAAATTTAATTCCTTTTCTTAGTTTGACACATGTTCTATTGACTCTTGGACTTCATGCTCCTCTCTCACCTCTCAAATTCTATAAGTAGTAGCCAGTTTAGCTCTTGTAGGCTAATTCCACTCCATGTATGGTGAATCCCTAATGTTTTAATTTTGTAATTTTAATTTGAAAAATAAATGAAAATATATTTTTTAATTTCTGAACATTTTTCTAAGTGTGTAAAGTGATGTATGGTGATGTTAAGTGATAATCTTTTATCCCTGCTTCTCCTTATCCTCTCATGTTTATGTAAGAGTTCCTATTCTAACAGGTCATATAGAGTGTAACTATTATTTTAGTATCATTTAAATTTTACAATTATTCTTAGAGTGTGAAATCTACCCTTTATTTCACTTACCTTATGTTGCCTCATGTATATCACCTCTATATTGAAATAATTATATTAGAACCTCTTAGGACTTTGAAGCTAGTATGTCTTATTTATTTATGAAATAAGTATGATGGTGTTGTGGGTATCCTTCTAGTGTATCACCCCATTATATTAATTTAATTTTATCTACAATTCTATCCATTTTCCCACAAGTAATTATTTAATTAGGTGATAATCACTTCAAGTCAAATTCAGGGAGCTAGCCCTTAAACCTATAAGTCTACTTCTACTATAGGTAAACCCACATACCTAGAAGTATTCCCATGTTTTCAAAATTTTGAGGAGGCTTAAACACCCTCATATAGGGTGAAATATTTGGTGATATCAGTTCTAGCACACCCAATGGGATCCATTATCTTCAAGGCAACTTTTCAAGGTGAATGTTGGTCTTGACAACATCAGCGATAAATTGGTGTGCTACTCAACATTTGGCAACTCCATTCAAGGTAAAATATATTTATAGACCATTATTTTTTCATAAATTTTATCTCATACTTCATTATACCTACTAGGTAATCATATAGTAGATTTTTCAATCCTATCAATCCACCTAGTCAACCTAAACTTACTCTTGAAGTCCAATACCCTCAGCCTAATCTGCCCTTTAAAGAATAAGAGGATTTTAATAGTCAAGAGAGTGAATAAATTTAATAAATCCAATACATCATGGATAGGCCACATGCCTTCCCTACCTTAAAAACTAAGAATATAATTCATCTTGATGCATATGATGCCATTCTCCTTAATGCCATAAAGAGTGTACCTATATTCAATGATGAAGGTCATGTCACACCTAGTGAACACATCAAGGATATCTCTAATTTTTGTATTTTCCACAATGTCACTAAAGATAATATTTCCATTAGACTCATTTCCATATCCCTTAAATGTAAATCACTTGATTGGTATAGGATTTTTCCTGATGGATGCATCACATCATGGGATGACTTAGGATTGTTGTTAATTTCAAGGTTTGAAAATGAAAGTGACCATACTTATCTCATACATCATCTCAATGTGATAAAAAGAGCCCCCAAGGAAACAATTCATGACTTCAATGAGAGGTTTCAAAAGACTTGGTATATATTACCTCATCCCATGAGACCACCTCCTAGCTTTGTGTTTCCTACATACTTGAGATCCATCAGTACTGATATTGTTATCATGATTCAATCCATGGGTGGTTTCACTCTTCCTAAAGCATATGAATTTTCCATTAGATCTAAGAATGGCCTCATTAAATCCAAAAAGTTGCCTCCTAAAGTGTATATGCCTCTATTTCCTAATGTTCTAGCTATTGCTCTAAATATTTCCCAAGTTCTTAATGTAAATGTTAAGCCTAGAGCTACTTCTAAGAATGCAAATGATGCCATGGATCCATATGCATAAATTCAAATGCTAAAATATCAACTTAGGTAATCCAATGTGAAACAATATTATCATTAAAATCCTTATCCTTATAATCAAAAATATGGTCAATAATATGGGAGAGGGATAGGTCAAGGTCAGCCTAACTCAATAGGCCTACCAATGTGTATAATCATAATTCTGCCACTAATGCAAGAGAGATGGTACTAACAAATTGGTACAAGGAGAAAACTTATAATAATACCAATTCATGGATGCCAATGAGGGTGGATAGAAAGATAAATTTTCTCAAGGAGGAGTCAATCCTCTCCTATCAGCTAAAGATGAGGTCTTAATGTAAGCAAGTGAAGGTTGGTAGCCTCATGGAGAAAATTTCACCAACATCCTAGTTGAAGACACTTTTGTGAAAAATAAAGGAACTTATGTTGTATACAACACTATATCCAAGAGAAAGTATTGATAATGTGATGGTAATGTTCCTAAAATTTCATCCAATCCTCCTCCAAGGTAGTAAAACATGGTTGCAAGCATGGCAATCCTTAATACTCCTACACATTCAAATCAGGACATTGGAAGGTTTGCTCAAGGTGATTATATTCCTTAAGTTTTAAAAAATTCTTTGCCTCTAAATAATCAAGAGAAGGTAATTATTTTTTCTCTAAACATAGTGGATTTATTGAAGAATGCCAAAGCATCTGTCTCTTTGTGGGATGTCCTCCATATGCCTAGCCAAAAAGAGCTCTTAAAAAAGTAATTATCTACTATTCCTACTAGTCCTTCACCTTAAATTCAAATTCATGGTCATTTTTCTCTTAAAAATTCCCCTAAATTGTTTTTAGAAACATATACCAAATCTAAGAAGCCTCCACCTTTCTACCTCACTCTCATAGTGGGTGACAAGCTAGTCTATAATTACATAGTTGATAGTGGAGCTTCTACATCAATCATGCCCAAAGTTGTAGCTAACAAGTTGGGCCTAAAATATGAACCCCATATCAAATAATTTATTCATATATATGTTACACATACTAATACAATAGGGTTGATAAAAAACTTGAAGGTCTTCCTCCATGATTGTCGTAGTTTTCCTATCCTTTAAGACATTATTGTTGTTGACCTTCTTGGTAATTTTACAATCTACCTTTCAAGATAATTTACAACCAATATAGGTGGATACCTCTTGTCTGATTGGTCCTTCTTGGCATTTAGGACAAGATATGAAACTAAGGTGACCATAAGAACTCAACCTCTTACAAGGTTTCACATTGAGCCCTATGTTTAATCAATCTCTAAATTGAATTGTCTTATCAGTGAAAAGGAGGAGTCTAATGTGGATGATGGTGCTTCAAAACTTGAAGGAATAGCTGAATTTTTTCTAGATTAATATGGTGTAGATGCTTATTAGCATGATAATTAAGAATAATTTGATAAAATTTACCTTATCACCTATATCATCCATGAAGAACCAATTGATGGAGTTGAGTAAGTGTTGATTTTTCTTCTTCACAAGTTGTTGAAGGTAATTATATAATTCATAATTATGGTGATAATGGATTGAGGAATATTATTGATCACCATAATGGGAATAATTATGTCTTTCTTCCTACTATTTATGAATCCACCCTTGATGATGACACTCATGAGGAAGAGGAGGATGAATTATGGCAAAATTTCAATGCCATATGTCAAGAATTTGATTAGCTAAGTCATGCTATTTCCCCTCCTAATAAGGATATATCTAATGTGTTTATAAATGAGACTAATGAACATGCTCTTGAATGTTCTATTAAGTATTAAGGTAAGGTTCATATCGTGAAGGAAGATGAACATCAATAAGTTGTTCAAAAGCTTGCAATCCTAGAGGGGTTTCATGAGTACAAGGCAAAAACTAGATAGTCTCCATTTGATGTTGAGCCACATTTAGAGGTATTAGAACATAAATAAAAATAACTTGATGACTCCATGTATCAAGCATATGATGATCTAGAAGAGCACAAAGATGAGGTAATTGTCATCACCCATATTCTAGAGTTTGAGGAGTGTAGATCAAAGATGAATAATAATATCAATCAACTTGCAGCCTCAATCAAGAGTTTTGGAGAGAATAAAATAAATTTCATGATGGCTCCAAATAGTTCACTTTTAGGACTAAGAAGACATAAAGATGGTAGGATTCTTGATCATATACATATGTAAGTGGTTAATGATGAACATGCTACACATGTTATATTGCGTTCATAGAGTGCCAAAGATGCAAGAGGAACCATCTTTGACCCTAGTTGAAAGATGGCAAGGTTTTTTCCACCTCAAGATTGAGGTTTTGTAAATAGTAGATTAGGTGAGTGTGTATTTATTTTAGTTGTGTTATCTTTATAACTATTTTTGAGAACACATGTTTGTTTCCCTTTGGTGTGTCATGCTTTGTATGTCTTTCCTTTGTATTTGGTGTATTTTAAAAGGTAAATTGTGTGTCAAACTAGTGTATAGGTGACTCCATGGCCCAATATACCCTTGGAAAATCACTAAGAATATTGAATATTTTGACCAAAATTTAAAATAGGTCAAACCCCTATAGCCCAAAAATTGATATAGTGACCTATTATCATGTTATAGGGTGTGTCATGGTTTATTTAATGCCATTTCATATGTTTATATCCTTGTTCATAGTCTAAATTAGTCCTTATGTCATTTTGTGTCACCTAGGGGTCATATATGGGTCATAAATGAAGGTATTATGGTTTTCCAAGGTGTCCAAGTTTTTTAAACTCTCTTAAAAATTATAATATGTCAAATTATTTTTCATTAATGTCAGTCCTAACTGAAAATCGCAAGTTCCTAACTAAAAATCAAGAAAATAATTGAAAAGGAGTTTTGGTAGTTGTTTAGCCAATAGAGGGGAGTAACATATGGTAAAAGCTTATGAAATGGATCTTCAGATTCCTTAACTCCATTTACATGATTGAAATACTTTAGAAACATCAAAAATGGGACAAAATCATTTATCTTCTTTATCACTCTATTAGGTAAGCAAAATTTGATCATCAGGTCTTTTGATGGTACGACCAGTAAGAGGACTTTTAGGTCAAATTCCCTTGGTGGTGGATATTAAAATTTATCTGATTCACATTCATGGTGGGATTTCAATAATTGTATTCTTATGCTTTATGAAACATCCTTTATAAGTTGACTATCTTGTTATGTTAGTTAATCCCCACACCCTATAGGTTTTGATTCTATATGAACTAGTCCCTACAATCCAATTGGTGAATTTTCTTCCATAAGATGTTGACTTTCTTATCTCATATTTTCCATCATTTTTTTCATGTTTGGAAGTGATTTGATGAGTTTAAACCTCTTAGATTATATGAGGAGTATGTTAGTGAGGTTTCAATCAGGTTTCACTACTTACATAAGGCTTATTTATCTGCAATGGTTTCAAATCAATATGATATGATGTTACATGCATCTCAAATGCCATAAAAATACCCTTCTTCCCAAGCTTACTATCCAATATTAACATCATGAAAGTTGTAATCAAGAATGTTTCATATAGTCAACTTCTTGCAAGTTTCCATCTATAATCATGGTATATAAAGGTCCTACGCATGGTCATGGAGGTGTGATGAATAGTTTTAAGGTGTTAAATACCTTATTAGAGAATGATATATCAAGATAAACCTTATAAATATCATATAAAGGGTTGTGATAGTTAATTTAAACTTCACACACGGTCATACACCATGAATGAACACTTATAAGAAGTCAAGGATGTTAGAATGGAAGTATTAAAACATGCTTCAAGCCATTAAAGGTGAATATAATCAATTATATTTCATTTGATAATGTTTGAAACCATTTTTATAATAATGTACTATACACATTGCTCACGTTCACACTCACTGCCCTACATACTACAATGTCCACCTATAGGTGGCTTACACAAAGATCCAAATGTGTTGTATGGAGGAGTTTGACAAGTTTTAAGACCTTCATGAAGTTTTAGGAGTTGTAAATATCATGAAAATAATTTTTGAAACCATAAAATGGTAGGTAGATATAAGGAGTTGTGTCCATATATAGAAATGAGTTTTAAGGACAAGTTCCCTTAAAACTCCAAAATAGAGCCCTATGTACTTTTGGTGTTGTCATGGAATAGTGTAACACGGAGTATAGGTGAGGTTGGATGTATCCATTTTATAGATTTAATATAGGGGTATAAACTTGAAAAAGAGAGTGTGTGTTTGACTAAAGGAACATAATTTTTAGAGGCCTCTATTCTTGGCATTTGTTCACTACAACTTTTGAGTGTCCTCTATAGGATGTGAACTCTCAAGTGGATTGTATCCTAATATAGAAATGTAAGAGCATATCACCATGATTATTAATCCCATTTAAGTGAAAGGGAACACTAATAATTTTGAGAAGATTTGAATTTAAATGTTTTGACTTGCATCACTACCTATAGGTGTGCCTTGCCATAAGAGTATCCACCTATAGCTTGACTATAGGTACTCACAAACCATGACATATACCTTAGAGACCTAGAAGCCTACAAAGCATGAGTACTTGTCAATTAGAATTGTTTATAGGAATCCAAGGAAATTATATGAAGTGTTTTATAGGTTTCAATAGTTTATATACATATATAAGACCCTTTTTCACTCTAGGATGGTCAACCATAGTTGATTGTAGTAGGAAAATTCCATAAACATGGTTGTCTTGAGGTTAGCATGGTATATTAATGATTTGGTAGGTCTTAGTGATTATTAACCTTAAGAACTTAAAAATGGTCTTATACCAATTTCATATTGTTTAATAGTTGAAACACACCTATAGGACTCCCCTTTTGTTCCAAAATAGTCAACTACAGCTAATTGTGGCATGATAAGGAGTTAGAACAATTGATTTGGAGTATATCCTAGCATGAGTATGATGAGAATAATTCTAGATGAATTTTAAAATGGGATTGGAAGGCTCAAATAATTCCTTTAGGCATTATTTTCAAGGTCCAACCATGTTGTATACACTTACAGGTGTCTCTTTTGAATCAAGAAAACACAGTCAACACTTATATCCAATCAAGAGAGAGTGTGCAATAAAGGGTTTGGGAAAAATAATAAGGATAAAAATTAATGAATTACCCTCAAAGTGATAATTAACACTTCATAATTCTCTCATATAGTGGAAAAAAATTATAAAAAGGTTGCATACAATAACCTACAATCATACTTGACACCATACATAGTCAGTATAATATACAGTCTACCTTTAGGGTTTTCAAGAATTGGAAGTTCTAAGGATATCATAAAACCATAAAATATTACAAAAAGGACACAAGGACATATTAAATCCCCCCATACCATAATTTGGTCTAAGGTAATAGGGTAATATCCTTTTATTTTATCTCAGATAGAGGGCACTCCCCAAGGGTGCAAATCTACAGGTTTATAGGAAAGAAGATAAGAAGATGAGCCAGAGGTTTATGAGACCTTAAAAGAAGATGTTGAGAGATTAATTGGATATGAGACAACATGTATAAGGCTTCATAGGGTTTTAAAACATATTAAGGTGGTTTAAACCTATAGGTATGCAGTCAAATCCTTTCGGTCTAATTTAGGCCTAAAGCCCAATTGGAGAATCAATACCATTTATAAGGCTAGAAGAGAATTATAAAGCATTGGGATACCTGAATGGGGAGTTATAATGTGTGTTTGAGCTATTATAATTCAAATAAGACCATATGGAAGCCACATTTTGGGTTAAACTAGCTCAAGCCTATATAGAATGGAGAAAGGAACTCGAGAAGGAAATTTTGAGAGCTCACACCTACATGGATGCTTAGCATGGGATCTCAAGGAGATAGGACATGTTAGGGAGGGTCCAAAAATTTAATTTTGTGGGATTTTTTTAGGGTTCCAACATCACAACTTTATGAACAAATATTAAGGGCCAAAACATCTCTAAACCCACCAAAACCCTTATTAGTGACCCGATGAGGGAAATGAAGAAGGAAAAGAATCTAATGGGCTAGTTTGACTAGGAAATGAATTTTATATTGAAAAATACTCTCTAGGTCTCCTTTCCATCCATTTAGATTTCACCCTACTTATACATACATGGTGGAAATTGGATTTTATTGATTTTTTTATGTGTTGTGTGTTGTGTAGGTGTATAAGTGTTCCAAAATATAAAAATAACTTTGGGATGAAAAATAAGACATAATATAACCTATTATATTAATTTATTGCATCAAATAAGCTCACAAGTGCCTCTGCCAACACCTTCATCTCAACCAATCCAAACTGACATAGTTAACAAAGAATGACCAACAAATGAGAAGGTGAAAACTCTAAGTAAGAGGACTTTTGAGGTTTTATTGGTGAATCTAGAGACATGAGGACCCTTGATAGGTGTCACATAATCAATTTTATGGATTGGTTTGGAAAACTAAAGACATTTTTGGTGCCAAATGTGAAGGGTGAGTGAGAAGACAGTGATTATGATTGCAGGCAATAATAACTCATGTCTAAAAGAATCCTTATGATTATGGATACCTCTAATTCATGTTAGATATTTTTCATAACCCCTCCCACTTAGATCAATCATCTCATATATCCCTAGTCTGTTGTGGAGCATTTTAAGAAGGCCAAATGATGAAAGTAGCTTCTAGGCAAGTAAATGAAGAGTCCTACACCATATTTCAAGAGTTTTATGATTTTTAGGGACATGTTTCCTATGATATATTGTATGGTATTTTCCTTATTCCTCTTTCTTATAGATGTAATCCTTTTTATCAGTTTAACACGTGTTATAGTGACTCTTGGACTTCATTCTCCTCTCTCACCTTTTAAATTCTATAAGTAGTAGCCATTTTAGCTCTTGTAGGCTAATTCCACTCCATGTATGATGAATCCCTAATGGATTGATGTTTTAATTTTCCCTTAAAAAATAAATGAAAAATCTATTTTTGAGTTCATGAACATTTTTATAAGTGTGTAAAGTGATGTATGGTGATGTAAAGTGATAATCTTATATCCTTTCTTATTCTTATCCTCTCATGTTTATACAAGAGTTCCTATTCTAACAAGTCATATAGAGTGTAGATAGTATGTTAGGATATTTTCAAGTGTACAATTATTATTAGAGTGTGAAATCTGCCCTTTGGTTCACTTAACTTGTGTTGCCTCATACATATCACCTCTATAATAGAATACTTATGTTAGAACCTCTTAGGACTTTGAAGTTGGTTTATAGGTATTATTTCTTTATGAAATAAGTATGATGGTCTTGTGGAGATCCTTATGGTGTATCACCCCCTTTGATTAGTTTAATTTTATGTAAACTTTTATCCCTTTTCCCATCAATAATTAGTTAAGTGATAAGCCCTTCAAGGCAAATTTAAGGAGCTAATCATTAATCCTAGAGGTCTACTTCTACTATAGGTAAACCCACATACTTAAAATTATTCCCATGTTGCCAAAATTTGGAGGCTTGAAAACCCTCCTCTAGGGTGTAATATTTGGTGACAATAGTTTTGGCCTATTTGATGGGATCCATTATCCTTGAGATAAATTATCAAGGTGAATGATAGTCTTGACAACATAAACTATATATTGGTGTGTTACTTAGCATTTAGTGACTCCATTCAAGGTAAAATCTAGTTTCAGACCATTGTTTTGTCATAAATTTTATCTCATACTTCATGGTCATTACTAGGTCATCATCTAGTAGAGTTCTCAATCCCATCAATCCACCTATTCAGTTTGGACTTCCTCTCGAAGTCCAATATCCTTAGCCTACTCTACCCTTTGAAAAACAAGAGGATTTTGCTAGTCAAGAGAGTGAAGAACTTGAAGAAATCCAATCCATCATGGATAGGCCACATGCCTTCCCTACCTTCAATACTAAGAATCAAATCCATCTTGATTCATATTATGACATCCCCTCAATGCCACAAAGAGTGTACCTACATTCAATAGTGAATATCATGTCACACCTAGTGAACACATTAGGGATATCTCTAATTTTTGTAGTTTTCACAATGTCACTAAAGAGAATAATACCATTAGACTCCTTGCCTTGTCCCTTAAAGGTAAAGAACTTGATTGGTATAGGATTTTTCACAGTGGATGCATCACATCATGGGATGACTTTGGAGTGTTACTAACTTCAAGGTTTGAAGATGAAAGTGACCATACTTCTCTCATACATTATCTCAATGTGATCAAAATATCCCCTAAGTAAATAATACATGATTTCAATGAGAGGTTTCAAAAGACTTGGTATATATTTCCTCCTCCCATGATACCACCTACTAGCTTTATGTTTCCTACATACTTGAGAGCCATTGGTATTGATATTACAATCATGCTTCAATCCATGGGTGGTTTCACTCTTCCTAAAGCATATTAACCCATCATTAGAACTACGAATGGCCTCATTCAAGTAAGATATTTTCATCCTAAGGTGTCTATTCCTCTAATTATTAATGTTTTATCTATTTCTTCAGACATTGCCTAAGTTCCTAATGCAAATGCTAAGCCTAGAGCTACTTCTAAGAATGCAGATGATGCCATGGATCCATATGTAGAAATTTAAATGATAAGAGCTCAACTTAGGTAATCTAATTTGAAATAGGGTGATTATTAAAATCATTATCCCTATAAAAAACCATATATTAAATAATATGGGAGAGATAAATTCAAGGGAAACTTAACTTCAATAGGCCTGCCAATGTGTATAATCTCAATTCCACCACCAATGCAAGAGATGGTACTGGTGCATAGCAACTTGGTTCAAAGAGAAGATTGGTAATAATGCCAATTCATGTATGCCAATTAGGGTGGATATAAATATATATTTTATCAAGGAGGAATCACTCTTATCATATTAGCTAAAGATGAGGTCTTAATTCAAGTAAGTGGAGGTTGGAAGCCTCATGGAGAAAATTTCACCAACTTCCTAGTTGAGGACACTTTTGTGCTCAATCAAGAAAATTATATTTTAGACAAAACTATAGATAAGATTAAGTCTTTATGATTTTATGGTAATTTTCCTACAAGTTCATCCAATCCTCCTCCAAGGAAACAAAACATGGTTGAAAGCATGGTAATCCTTTATGCTCCTACACCTTCAAATTAGAACATTGGAAGGTCTGTTTAATGTGCTTCTATTCCTAAAGTTTCAAAAAAATATTTTCCTCTAATAAATAAAGATAAGGTAATAATTTATACTCTAAACATAGTGGATTCATTGAATAATTCCAAAGCATCTATCTCTTTGTGGGATGTCCTCTATATGCTTAGCCAAAAAAAACTCTTAAAAATCAGCTATACACTATTCCTACTATTCCTTCACCTTAAATTCAAGTTCATTCTCATTTTACTCTTAAAAATTCACATAAAAAAATTGTGGAACCATATACCAAATCTAATAATCCTCCATCTTTCTACCTCACTCTCATAGTGGGTGACAAGCTAGTTCACAATTGCATAGTTGATAGTGGAGCTACATCAGTCATGCCCAAAGTTATAGCTGATAATTTGGGACTAAAATATGAATCCCATATAAAAGGAGTGATTTATATGTATGGTACACCTACTAAGATAATAATGTTGATAAAAAAACATGAAGGTCTTCCTCTGTGACTATCCTACTTTTCACATCCTTCAAGACATTTTTGTTGCTGACCTTCCTACACATTTTACAATCTACCTTTCAAGAGAATTTATAGCCAATATAGGTCGATAAATCTCAGTTTATTGATCCTTATTGGCCTTTAGGACAAGATATGTAACCAAGGTGACCATAATAACTCATCCTCTTACAAGGTTTCACATTGAGCCCTATGTTGAAGTAAACTCTAGCTTGAATTGTGTGATCAATGAAAATGAGGAGTCTAATATGGATTATGGTGCTTCAAAACTTGAAGTAATAGATGACTTGTTTCTAGATTAATATGGTAAAGATGATTATGATCATGATCCTTATGCATACTTTTATAAAATTGACCTTGGCACCTATATCATCCATGAAGAACCATTTGAGGGATTTGAGGTAGGTATTGATTTTTCTTATTCATAAGTTATTGAAGGTAGTTATATAATTCATGAGTATGATGATAATGGATTGAGGAATATGATTGATCACCATAATGGGAATAATGATTTATTTTTGGTTGTTATTAATGAAACTTCCCTTGATGATGACACTTATGAGTAAGATGAGGATGACTTATGTTAAACGTTTAATGTCATATGTCAAGAATTTGATTAGCTAAGTCATGTTATTTCCCCTAATAATAATGTTATATCTAATGTGTTTGTAAATTATACTAATTATTAGGCTCTTTAATGTTCTATTAAGCATGAATGTAAGGGCCATATTGTGAAGGAAGATGAATATCAATTTGTTGTTTAAAAACATGCAGTCCTAAAGAAGTTTCATGAGTACAAGGTAGAAAATTGTATACTTAAAATATATTTAAGATATCCATATGATGTTAAGCCACATTTATAGGTATTGGAACATAAATAAAAATAACTTGAATCCATGTATCAATTGCATGCTTCTCTAGAAGAGCACAAAGATGAGGTAGCTATCATCACCCCTATTCTAAAGTTTATGGAGTCTAGATCAAAGATGACAAAGATCAATCAAATTTCAGTCTCAATAAATACTTTTGGATAGAATAAAATAACTTTAATTAAGTCTCCAAATATTTCACTTACATGCCTAATAATACATAAAGGTGGTAGGCTTCTTGATCATCTACATATTCAAGTGGTTGATGATGAGCATGCTTCACTTGCTAGATTGCCTCCATGGAGTGACAAAGATGCAAGATGAATCATATTTAACCATGTTTGAAGTATGGTAATATGTTTTTCACCTGAAGAGTAATGTTTTTTAAATAGTATATTAGGTGAATGTGTATTTCATTTAGTTGTGTTGTGTTTCATAAGTGTTCTAGATAACACATGTTTATTTCCCTTTGGTGTGTCTTGTTTTATGTTTCTTCCCTTTGTATTTGGTATGTTTTCAAAGTAAAATTATGTATCAAACTAGTGTATATGTGAATAAATTTCCCAATGGATAGGATTAGGCTATTGGTCTTGGCATAACAACTATACCACCCTAAGGAAATTACCAAGAATGTTGACTATTTTGACCACAAGTCAAAATAGTCAACCCCCTATAGCCCAAAACTTGATATAGGGACCTATTATCATTTTATATGGTGTTTCATGGTTTATTTTATGTCATTTCATATGTTTATAGCCTTGTTTATAGTCCAAATTAGTCCTTGTGTCATTTTGTGTCACCTAGGGGTCATATATGTGTCATAAATGAAGGTAGTATAGTTTTCCAAGGTGTCCAAGTGTTATAAAATCTCTTACAACTTCCAATATTTCATATTCCTTTTTATGAATGTCAGTCCTAATTAAAATTTGTAGGTTCCTAACTAAAAATTGGGAAAACAAGTGAAAAGGAGTTTCAATAGTTGTACGGCTCATATAGGGGAGTAGCACATGGGAAAATATTATGGAATGGATATTCAGCTTCCATAACTCCATTTCCATTCTTTACCTAATTTGTAAGCATAAAATATAGTAAAAAACCATTTCTCTTCTCCATCATTCTACTAGGCAAGAAAAACTAATCATCAGGTCTTTTGATGGTATGGCCAGTAGGAGGACTTCCAGGTCAAATGATCTTAGTGGTGTATATTACACTTGGTATGATTCAAATTCATGGTAGGATTTTAAGTATTATATTATTATGATTTATGAACCATTATTTATAAGTTTATTATCTTGTTTTGATAGCTAATCCCTATAACCTATAGGTTTTGCTTCTATATGATCTAGTCCATACAATCTAGTTGGTTAATTTTCTTATAAATTATATGTACTTCCTTATCTCATGTTTTACATCATTAGTCTAATGTTTGGAAGTGATTTTATGAGTTTAAACCTCTTAGATTGTAGGAGAAATATGCTAGTGAGGTTGTAGTTAAGTTTCACTACTTGTAAAAGGTTTATTTATCTAAAATGGTTTCAAAGCAATGTGATATGATGTTCTATGTAACTTAGATTTCATAAAAATATCCTTATTCCCAAGATTACCATCATGAAAGTTACAGTCAAGAATGTTTCATACAGTCAACCTTTTGTAGTTTTCCATCTATAATCATGGTGTATAAAGGTCCTGAGCATGGTCATAGAGGTGTGATTAATAGTTTCAATGTGTTGAATACCTTCTTGGAGCATGAGATAGCAATATAAACCCTCCAAATAGAACATAAAGGGTTGTGATAGTTAATGTAAATTGTACACATGGTCATACATTAAAATGAACACCTAAAATAAGTCGGACATTGCAATGGAAGTATTGAAACATGTTTCAATCCCTTCAAGGTGAAGAGAATAAATTTGAGGTCTTTTGAGAAGGTTTGAAACTATTTATATAACCATGTACTATACACATTTCTCATTTTCACACTCACTACCCTACATATTGTAATGTCCACCTGCAGGTGGCTTACACAAAGATATAAAAGTGTTGTATAGAGGAGGTTGATAGGTTTTGAGAACTTCATGAAGTTTGAGGAGTTTAAAATATCATTAATATCATGTTTGAAACCATACAATGGTAGGTAGATATAAGGAGTTATGTCCATATGTATAAATGAGTTTTAGGGACAAGTTTTCTTAAAACTACAAAATAGATCCCTATGTACTTTTGGTG
Source organism: Torreya grandis (assembly GCA_037957365.1). Classification (NCBI taxonomy): domain Eukaryota; kingdom Viridiplantae; phylum Streptophyta; class Pinopsida; order Cupressales; family Taxaceae; genus Torreya; species Torreya grandis. The sequence goes on along the minus strand of JARHVA010000033.1, from coordinate 1,425,145 downwards.
ATGTCATGGAATAGTGTATCATGGAGTCCAGGTGAGGTTGGATGCATCCATTTTGTATCTTTCATATAGGGGTATAACCTTGCAAAATAGAGTGGGTGTTTGACTAAAAGAACACAATGTTTAAATGCCTCCATTCTTGGAATTTATTCGCTACATCTTTTTAGTGTCCTCTAAAACATTTGAACTCTCAAGTGGCTTACACTATAATATATAAATGTAATAGCATATCAACATGACTAGTCATCCCATTGAAGTGAAATGGCACACTAATTATTTGGATAAGACTTGAATTGTAAGGTTGTGACTTGAATCACTACCTATAGGTGTGCCTTACCATTACAATATCCACTTATAGCCTAACTATAGGTACTCACAAATCATGACATATACCTTGGAGAACCAAAAGCCTTCAAAACATTAGTACTTGTCAATTTGAGTTGGTTATAATAATCCAAAAAAATTACATGAGGTGTGTCATAGGTTTCAATAGTTGATATACATATATAGGACCCTTTTGAACTATAAGATAGTCAACTATAGTTGACTATAGTAGGACAATGCCATAAAACATTATTGTCTTGAGGTTATCATGATATATTCATGATTTTTTAGGTCCTAATGATTATGAAGTGACCTTGATGACTTAAAAATGGTATTATACTAATATCACAAATTTTAATAGTTGAAACACACCTACATGACTCCCCTTTTGTTCCAAGCTAGTCAACTATAACTGACTGTGGCATGATAGTGAGCTAGAACAAGTGATTTGGAGTATATCCTAGCATGAATATGATGATAAAAAGTCTAGATGAATTTTCCAAGTGGATTGGAAGGATAAAAGAAGGACTTTAGGCATTGTTTTCAAGGTCTAACCATGTTTTATACACTTATAGGTGTCTCTTTCAAAGCAAGAAAACATAGTCAACACTTATATCTAGCCAAGAAAGAGTGTGAAATAAAGTGTTTGGGAAAAACTTGGAGGATAATTTTTTTTGAAGAAACCTCATAGTGATAATGACCACTTTATAATTCTATCATATAGTGTAAATATAGCATATAGAGGTTTCATATGATAACCTATAGTTATACTGACACCATGCATAGTCAGTATGATATACAGTCTACCTTTTGATGCCTAAAAGTGTATCACAAAGGTCTACAAAGTGTTGAGAGACACTCTTTTCATTTATAAACTCAAAGAGTCCATTAAATGAGTATTTGGTTGTGATAATCCTATTATCTTTGGTGGAATAGTGGTAAAGCAAATTATTGTTTCACAAAATTTATATAACTAGTTGTTGGGAGAAACCTTGGACTGAAAGTTAACCTATGAACTTGAAGATGATATGAACTAAATATGTTGAAAATATAATCAAAACCTAAGTTTAAAACATAAAATATCATGTATATTTATAATGAAAGATAAACTAGAGTGAATTGATCAAAAATGAGCAAAAGGAAGGGTAAGGCAAAAAAGAAGGTGTTTTGATTTTTAGTCCAAACATTATGACAAAGTTAAAATTTTATCAAGACATGAATCAAACTAATATATAGAATGAAATTTTATAATCATAGATCCTACCATATATCAGTAAAATGTCTAAGGAGGGGTGAAATAATGCAAATAAGAGACTAGAATCAATTTGAATATTTACTTCTATGAACCAATAACATTAGTATATCTATAAGAAAAGCAAAGAAAGTGAACTAAATATAAAAACATTAAATCAACCTAGCATAATCACAAGTTAAAAACTCTACATTAATTAATATGCACATCAATAATCCATAAAAAACCATTCAAATCTAAACATTCTAATAGATGATTGAGAGAGAAGCCATAATGGAAAACACACAAACGATATTATATAATCTTTACAAAATTCCTTGCTTGTATTAATTGCTTAAAAGTTAAAAATAGCGTTTAGCTAAAAAACTCCCTACCTTTACAAATGATAATACCCCTTATATACAAGACAAATGAGGTATGCTGGTCAATCTTGTCAAATGATAGTTGTACAAATGTTAAGGATAGTTATCCTTCTACATCCTTCTAGAACTATGACATCTTCTAAATGTACTAACCTATAATCAATGTTCTTTAAAAAGTTTCACATTCTTTTACAAAAGAATATTCTATTTTCAAAATGTAATACATGTATAGATACAAAATAATATTCTAAAGTCAATACATTTGACTTTAGGATCCCTCTATTATTGCAACCTTTTACCTCTACTACATGATCTTCATTCTATAGTGTTGCGTATCAATCAGCTTCAAGTTGATAATGGGTTCCATGAAGAGCTCCCTTTCTTGATCTTTTAGGCATTTTATTTCTTTATCTACCTTATTTAATTCCTCTTTGATGTTTCTTGCATCACTAATCTTCTCATTAGTTGATAACATCATGTCCATGATCATCTTGTTATCAGCCCCAAATTTGCCTATGCTTTGGTTCTTTACCTCTTACATAAATTGAGTAGATTTATCCTTAAATTCATCATCTATTATTAAAATAATTAGGATGAGTGTGTTGGGATCCTTGATAAATATTCCCAATATGTATACCATCATGTCCTCTAACTGCTTGAGATCACTAGAAAGATCTCCCATTTCCTAGGACCATTTTATTAAAGCCTTGATCTTATCTACCAATATTTCCATATCCATATTTATATGGGATAGTCTAATAGTTTTAAAACTAGGAATTTGATCTTTTCTCAAAACATCGATCAAGTCATTCACCTTATGGCTTGAAGCATGCAACTGGATAACTTGGCTTGCAACCAAAGTACCCTACATGTTCACCAAGCCTTGATTAGAATTTAATATCTTAAAGGAGATGAATATATCATTCATGGTGGTCTAAAATTGGTTTATCATCTCTCCTAGAACTAATAAGATAGCTTGCTACTCCAAGTTCTTTTGTTAGTTCTTTAAGCAATTAACGGTAGCTTATAACTAATTTGATTATGCTTGAGTTAGCTCAAGGACATCCTCCTCAAATATTGGGTATTCCCTAGGTCTCTATCTTCCTACTTGAGTTAGATTGGTCAAGGGATCCACCTTTTGATATGTGATTTCTTCACCCCCTACCATGACCTTCTTCTATATCACTCTTTGCAAGTTAGCAACTTATGGATCAAATTTGACTCCAGCTATAGATTGAGTCACCTATGGAGTTGGGACTTCCATTTATGATGAATTTTTTGAATAACCTAGTGTAGATAGTCTTCTAGCCTCCTATTGCAAATCAACTATCCATGGTTTCATCTCTTTCTCCAATAGTACATTATTAACCTTGACCAGGGCCCCTAGATGAAATGTAGGTAGCTTATCCAATCTAGGTTTATAAAAGAACCATTATATAATTGGTAGACCATACAATAAGTTTTCATCACTAAATATATTTACTTCACTTAAAGGATTAGTGATAGTCACTTTATGTCTCTTTGCTTTTGGAATAATAGCCAGCTCAACCTTCTTCTTTGGAGCATCAACAGCTACTAAGTCCAAAGATTTCCATTTGTCATCATTACTTTATTCAACACTTATATTATCTTCATCTAAATCTATATATTTCATAGATAAAATTTTCAACACATCCTCAATAAACTCTTGAGGATCTATGGATATCATGTAAACTTCCTCTTGATGTGATTCATGTTCCTTTGCCTTTGATGAAGAAGAAACAATCTCAATTGGCCTCTTCTCCTCAGGCCTATGTTCTTCAATATTTTGTGTTCTACCTATGTAATAATTGATGGAATTATATAAGGTTCACCATTGATCTATTGATATTATCTTGGGCCTAATTTCCACTTGTCATCCACTTTCTGATTCCTCTCTAGTCTAGAATCAAGCCTTAGGTTGTGTTCCTTCAACCTTCTAGTGACTTCAAGTTAAGTTGATGCCTTAGTGTAAATAGGGTGAAAGGCACCAGGATCATGATCATATGGAACATTTAGTATGCCTTTGATTTTTAAATTCTCTTTGACTCTTGCATAAGGGTCCCATTACCTAAGCTCATCCAACTATAAATTGAAAGATGATTTGTGTTTTGATGTTGCCTCAATATTATCCCTTTATTTGAAGATAGTCTTGCCTATTGTCATAGGGAGGTTTTGAAATAGTCCCTTTCTCTTAGTCTTGTATAGGCCATCAATGCCATGGAATAGCTGATATGTTACCTCTTACTCTACTAGCTTACTAGGAACATGAATAGTAGCTTAAGGGGAGAATTATAATTTTCCTCAATTATTATGACTGTATAATCTAGATATAACTACATATATCCCATATCTTCAATTTATTTATTTATAATAGGGATAACTCTCATCATTATGACTCTAGTTATAGCCTCACTTAGAGTTGGGTAGACATAATCATAAATAAATTGAATGTGGTCCCTATACTTGAATATGTGCAACTTATAATAGTATTATGAAATAGTTTGGTTTCCACTAGGTGATCATTACCTCTAGTTTGTAATCTTTTTTGTTGCACATAGGGCATCTAAGAGGTATGACATCATGAAGAATTGGGTCTTCTTCTTATTCTTGATTGCACATATTTTTCTACTCAAGGAGATATTATCTCACCTTGAAGAGGAACTATCACCTTTTCAACAATGAAGTAAACTATTGGCACCCATACTGGATCTACATATGCTATGGTTGCATTCCCACACAACTTATTTGACATTGTCATAATCATCCTAGCCACTGGTCTAAACTAACTGATAGGGATGTTCTTAATGAAGTCTAAAAAGACTTGGCTCCCAAAATCTAACCACATGGCTAGGATGTCCTTTAAATTTTGATCTTTAGCCTAGGCATTGATAGAGGCTAGGTCAATTTTGGGTTTAGTAAATTTATAATAGGATTCAAATTCCATAATTGAAATGTATGCAATTTTCCTTTGACTACATTCACTAACAATCACACCCTTGTCTATTTTAGTTTCCTTGAAAATTGGAACAAAAATATAAATACATTGGATTACCTCTAGTTTTGCTACTACATAGTGGAAACCCATCATTTGGATGGATACTATATCATCATATAGCCCTTTGGTAGAGAGATTTTTCTCCTTTTCCTTAATAATGGTAGATTGGTTCTTAATTATCCAAAATAATTTTGACTACTTGTTATCTCCCATGTTCAAAGCATTAGCAACAAACTTGATGTCCTTGAACACTCATCCTTTAGCATCTGTGGTCAAATAGATCTTGACATATTCCTTAGAAACATGATTATGTACTGGAATTTCTATAGTTTTGATTGAATTATCCAATTGCAGATAGTAATTCAATCCCTTAGCTCAATTTATAGTGAATACAGAGACACTTAAGGCAATCCATACACTTCTAGTGGTTTTGAGAGGTTTTCATAGAGCTTCATGCCTTAGATTTTACTTGGATCTCTTATTTATACCTTTCATGACTTAGGGTCCACAAAATCTCCAAATATGATGTGTTTAGATTATGTGGCATCACCATGTCATCCTACTCATTAATTTTCAAAATGTGATCATTTGTTACTTTTAGACACATGTCACCTTTACGTGCAATTACCTCTTAGCTTTGGATTCATCATGGGCCATTGATTTTACTTCAATCTCCTAATATATTTCCATTTGGTAGATTTTTGGTCTTTATGTGTAGTTTGGGAACTCAGTCGAATGCTTTCACACCAAGTGGAAGCTTCTCATTCATTCTAGTCTTTTTGAAAAATCCATCTTGCTTTGCAACATTGATCATGATTTGGTAGGTTAAATTTTATTGGTTTATCTCTATTTGAATCATTATGGTTGTGACACATTTCACTATCGCATTTATCCTAGTTTCATTGAAATGCCAACTCCATCTTGCACCATTAGATCTACTTTGAATAGATCAATGTACTCCATCGATCTTGGTATGGGAGATTGAACATTATTGGTTAGTCTACCTCACTTTTTCTAAAATTGTGACACTTTTCACTTTAGCATTCCCTCATGTAGTGTTTGACTTATTGACTTAGTCAAATGCTCACAAGTTATCAATCTTTGACCCAAGCTCCTGAGATGGTGACACTTGTCACTCTCACACTTGATATAAGTTCTTTAACATTTTGACCTGGGTGGGCACCCACATACCAATGATATTCCAAGAAATATCCTAATATCTTGACACTTGGAATCTTCACATTAATTCATTCATGTTGGAAATGAAAAAATAAAATAAGTTAGGGATCGGGGAATATAAAGAACCTAGGATAAATTTTTTAGACTAAGGTTTTAGTCATGTAAAAAAACATGACTAAAACTTAGAATAAAACTTTAGACTAAGTATAAAATATGATAAAAATTCTCTCATGATACACTAGTCCATACAAATAATAGAATAGACTAGGGGGTTTCAGGAATATAGAGACTTAGGAGAATTATAGACTTAGGTCTTTTAGACGTATTGATAAATATGCTTAGGACTTAGTATAAAATTAGACTAGGTATAAAATATAAATTATTTAGCATAAATTTATATAATAATGTTTTATTTATGTTAATAAACATGATTAAAACCTTAGGATAAAATATAAACTAAGTTTAAAATAATATAAAGCGTACCTGTAGAAATTTGAATAAAATGAACCTGCATAAATTTGAATCTATTTCAAAAGGACTTAGGCTAAAACAAATTAGACTAAGGATTTTAACATGATTTAAACATAGATCAAATTAAGCAATTAAAATACCAAGGGTTTAATCAAAGGGTTAATTTATCATCAATGAATAAAACCTTAGACACTATTCACACAGTTGAGACACCATTAAACCTGCAACATGGAAACATAAGAAACAACCATTAGTAACATTAGATGGAGTGGAACAAGGATCATATGTAAACATTTAAATTAAACCAAATGAGAACCATGTGTAGATGATCTTCAAATAAATAAATCTAATCAATTGGAATTTTGAATTTAAACCATAAATTTGCAAAATTTGAAATAAGGGGACCCATTTTTCAAAAATGGGGGTATGTTAACCTCAATAAATGGAAAATTATATGGGAAACATAAAAATATGTTAGAATTTAGATACTCTTGGTTCAGACTAATAATTAGGCTACTTATTCCACTTGGTCAAGTACCATTATTTAGATCAATTCTTAATTAAAAAGTCTTACACATGCAAAATTAGGATCAAATATCAAAACTCAATCATTTTTTTGTGTGATTTGATTTCACATAATAATTGCCATAAAACTTAGAGAACAAATTCCAAATTTCATGACTTTAACCATTAACATTGACTTAAAGCACATTTAGATATTCATTAAGAATCATGCTTTTAGAATAGGGAAGGCTTGGGCATTGCTCTGTTGCTAGCTAGGCATCGATAGCCCTGATAGAGATGACTTTGTCTATAATCTAGGCCTTGCTCAACTACCATATAGACATCCATAACCCTAATGGAGATTACCAAAATCACCTTTGCTCATAAAGCTTTTGAATTTTGTAATAAAAATCTTATTTTTTTATTTTTAAACCATTGCTATCAAAGGTTAGGAACTAGATTTAGCTATATTTTAGGATTTGGTCAAATTTTTGATCTTTAGACAATCATCCTTGGTTTTAAAATTTGTCTTAAGCAATAATTTTATTTAAGTGCAAATAGTACTTTATCCTAATAATTCAAACTTTCATCCCACATATGCAAACCCTACTAAAATCAAACTTAGATTAAAACAAGGTTTAAGATTTCAAGGAAAAATTAACCTACTCATTAGTCCTCACCAATTTCTCAAAACTATAACATCAATCTTATAATTTATATAATCCATGATCAACCATTGTTCAAGAGTCATACCTACATTTTTGACTAGTGAAGTTTTTGAGCAACTATATGAATCTTGAGTTGAGGACTATCTTAAAAAAGACTTATTGAAAGCAAGGAACAAATTAGAGAAAGAAAACACACAAATAATAAAAACAAAGACAAGTAAACAAACACAAAGCAAACAAATATATACAAGCACTATGTACAAATAAAAAATAGAGAGTAAACAAAGTAAAACCTACCTACACTAACCCTAACTAGTCTTACAAATCACTCCATGAAGACTTGTGGTGGGATAATAGAGAAATAGTGCTTGAGGTATTTCCCATTGGTTTTCAATGTGAACTTTTCTCCTTGTATGTCTTTGAGCTTGAAGGTGTTATCTCCCAAAGTCGTAATAATCTGATATGGACATATCCACAAAAGTGTGAACTTCCCATGCTTTCCTTTTGGTTTTGAGGATTTGTCCCAAAGAAGAACTAGGTCTCCTTATATAAACAACTTAATATTATAATGTTTATCAAACCATCTCTTGACTATGGTTTTATGTCTTCTAAATTTTTAAAATGCCTCTTCCCTTGCATCTTCCATTTGTATGATGTCAAGTAGCCTTGAATTTGAAAATCCTTGATCCTCTTCCATTTACTCTTACATAAAATTTTAAGTTGGTAGATTGAGTGTAATGGTAAACATAGTTTCTTGACCATATGCCTTAAGAGCTTGCTTTACTCTGGTTCTATATGCCCAAAGGGCATACTTGAGCAATTTGTGCCATCTCCTTAGTTTATCAACTGTAGACTTTTTGATAGCCTTCATCAAGTTCTTATTTTTTTAATTATAGAATCCATTACCTTGAGGATAATGATTTCATGAAAACTTGATAACAATGTTGTTATAATATTCCCACTCAGTCATCTCAATGGATATAAAGGTTAATACATTATCACAAACTAGAGATACCAGTGTGCCAAACCTAGTGCATACATTCTCTTCCAAGAACTTAATCACTTCCTTACTCTTACATTACTTTATTTCCACTACTTCTATCAATATTATATAGTAGTCAGTAGAAGTCAACACATATTTATGTCCATCTAAATAATTGGGGTTGATCACCCCCATAAAGTTTAATCCCCATTGAAAAAAAGGTTTATCAATCATAACTAGCCTCAATGGCATGGTTGCATTGGGTTCCTTGGTGTTGAATACCTAACACTGATGACATTCTCACACATTTTTATGACCATTTTTAAGATAATATGCCAATAGTAACTAGTCCTAAGGATATTATGAGTTGTTATCCCTCTAGATGGTTGTCCACTTCCAAGCCTTTCATGAAAAGTGATTAATATCTCAACTACTCCTTTTGAAACACATCTTAGGTAGATGTGTTCAAAGTTATTTCTATATAATACTCCGTATTTGATCAAGAAATGGGATGATTTGAGCCTCAAATCTCTCCTTTACTCTTTACTCAATCCTACCGGACAATAACCATTGATTAGAAAATGAACAATTAGATCGTACCAATCATTGGGTTGAAAACTTTGTTACTCCACCTACATGACACTTAGCTTAGATTAGTATTAGTAATAAATATAATTAAGCTTAACATTTTACCAACTTGTTAGTATTCATCTCAATATTATATTCTTAAAGTATAGACATCCACTTACCTCTTCTCTCGCCTAGTTCACATTGACTTAGCATAAGCTTAGTGGTAGGGCCTGGTAGGATTGCATGCACTTTATTTCTAAGAATATAATGTCTAAATTTATTAACTAACATACCTAAATATAATTCTTTTTTATCAATAAAATAATAGTTAAACTAAACATTCTTAAAATTAGTGCTCACAAATGCAATAAGATAGTCACATTTATCTATTTTTTGAGTTAGAACAATAGTTGTTATATGATCAGAAGCAAAAGAATAAAGATAGAAATGTTTAGTGAAAACATGAATTATTAGATTGATGATTGTCCAATTGCTTCTTTTATTTCATTTAAATCATTTCTTTTCTCTTCATTCCACATGATCTTGGCATCTTTCTTCAATGTGTCATTTAATGGCTTTACAATCTCTATAAAATGAGAAATGAACTTTCTCACAATGTTGATTTTCCCAAAGAAAGATTTTAGTTCTTTTCTAATGTTAGGGGTTTCTATCTTGGATATATAATTTACTCTATCATGGTCTATATAAATCCCATCCTTTATTATAACATGTCCTAAAAAATTCCCTTCAGTAACACAAAAAATACTTTTTTTTAGGATTGAGTGAGATTTCATACCTTCTACACCATTCAAATACTTGTTGCAAATGCATAATATGATCTTCCATATTTTTAGAAAACATATTCAGATCATCCATGTAGATAATAATTCACTTACCTATGAAACCTTGGAAATCATGGTCCATAGCTCTTTGAAATTTTGTTCCTGCAATGATTAGTCCAAAGGGCATTCTATTGTAGGTAAAGGTGCCCCACTTAGTAGTAAATGTAGTCTTCATCTTGTCTTCCTTTTTCACAAGCACTTGATTATATCCTAAGAAACCATCAAGAAAAGACATCATAGTAGAACCACTAAAAATTTGAGTGACTTGGTCAAGAGAAGCTAAAGGATAATTATCCTTTTTAGATGATCTATTCAAATTTATAAAGTCTATGCACAATCTGATTTCTCCATTTTTATTCCTAATGGGCACCAAATTGGCCACCCAGGTAGATTTTTTAATGGGAAAAACTATCTTTTCATCCAATATCTTCTTGATCTTTTTATATATTGATGTTTCTAAGATAGGGTTAACTGGTCTTTATTTTTTTCCTAGAAGGCTTGTAGGATTATTTCAATGGTATGATGTGGGTTATGAATATAGGATCAAAGATATTTAAGTCCTTATAGGAATATTCTATAGCATCTTTGTATTTGGACAAAAAATCTTTGGCACTTTGGTTTTATATGCTTGTACAGGTTGTACCAATGTTTATCAGTTGAGGTTGCCTATGAGATGCAAGATCAACAACATTGTAATATTTCCCATTCAAATTGGGAATCTTGATAGTCTTATCTAGTTTATCTTTGTCAAACAATATTTCTAAGGAAATCATGCCATTTAAAATTTTATTTTGACTCAATCGAATGATCTTGTCATCAATTTTGTCTTCATCAAGAGTATTTTCATTGACCTCATCTATGATGTGAGACTTAAATACTCATGAGCTATTCATGAAGTCTATGATCTGTTGATCATCATTAAAAACTTACAAATGGTTCACATTGTTAGGAATTAAGGGACATGGGATCAATTCAATGGTAAGGTTATCTAACTTAGAAATTTGACTTGGCATAAGATTGGCTGCAACTGAGGCTAGCTCATCAGCAACTTGGTTCTTTTCTCTAGGAATTGACACAATGTTAAAAGTATCAAAGTATTAAATCAAGTCCCAAATTTTGAACTTATATTATTAATATATGATAATTTTCATTGGTGTTTTTTTTTCACTTGATTAACTACTAGCTCAAAATCACCATAAACTAGAAGTTATTTAAAATTATGTTTAATAGTGAATTGTAATCCAAGAAATAGTGCTTCATACTCAGCCAAATTATTATTGTAAGGAAACTAAAGTTTGAAGGAAGCATCATAATCTTTCCCAATGGTATTGATTAAAATAATTCCTACCTCAGATCTAGATTTACATCTAGAACCATTAAAATATAAATTCCATAATCTAGGCATAGTAAGAGAAATTTTAGAGTCACTACCATAGGGGTGTCAAGAGTGTAAACACCCAAATTTGAATTAACCAAGTTAACATTTTCATTAGCAGAATTTTACTCAGTGATCATGTGTTTCATCTTGGGCTCCCTCTCTATCTTGATTTGATTAGGAACTCCTCTTTAGGGTAGCCACATATGTGAATAGTCGATTGACATGTAGCCATTTAAGGCCTTTGTCCAATCTCTACTCAACAACATTCCATAAGCATCAGGAATCTCCATCACTTGAATGTCTATGAATTATTGAATCCTTGGCTTAGCATCAAGTTGCATATGGAAATTAAATAATTGTCCAATTACTTTGCATCTTGATTTGTCTAATTGAGTAACTACCCTATCATACTTAATTGGAGTCAAACCAAGTTGTTCATAAATACCAACTGGTATGATGTTAGTAGAAGTACTTGAATCTAACAAAAAATTATGTAAGTTTTTACCAAAAACTCTAATTTTCAGCAAGAAAGGTGTAGCATATACTTTGTTCTTATACATTACAACATTAGCATTTGCTACCTTTTTTGATTTACTAGGATTTTTAGAAAGAGATTCTAACAACAAGTCTCTTTGTTCAATAATTTGATTCAAATCATGTAAATTAATGTTATCTTTCATATTTTTCATGTCCTCAACTATATTATATCCACCCCTAGTAGAAAAACTAGATGAATCAACATTTTTTCTAGAGGTACTTCCCTTTGGAGGTTTAGGATTGTTGTCTTTTGTAAGATCAGGAGGGGTGTCAACATTATTTGGTGGAGTTGAGATTGTCAAAGGTTGATTTATATCTCTATTCTTTAGAGTATAGGTCTTATTTAGATATTATTGAAAAACATGAATCTCTTCAGGAATATCTTCAATATCATTCTCATCTTGGAATGGAAATTCAAATGTCTCCACCATGAGAGTTGTATTAGCTAACTTAGATGATTTTGAAGATCCAGATGTACCTATAACATTGTATTTATTAGGCACAACTTCAAAAGTATCTAATTCTTCTTGAAAGGCTTCAAAAGCATTACAAAACTCAATACAATCTAGTTTACCATGATTTGAAGTATTATTAACTCTATAATAGTTTGCTAAAGCTACATCACATAAGTTTATTTCAAGCATGTTCTTTTTATTAGATGAATCATTATTTTTTTTATTATTGTTGTTATTTTGAAACCTATTTGAAGGTATATTAAGCCTTTGATAAGAGTAGTTCCTATTATATCTCTCCATAGCATTACCTACTTTCTTTTACAACTAAAGGAAATCCATGCTTAACTTTTAAACCATTTTGAAGATGGATTCACTCTCAATTTTAGGTGCCTCAGATTTATGGACTTGAGTATTAATAGTTGTTGGCACTAAATCTCTTTGATCTTGTGGATGAGATCCACTTGTAGTATTATTCAAGAATCTTAGGTTTTGACTAGGATGGGTATGACTCAAGGTTAATTGATTCAAGAGTGGGGTCTAGTTTAAAGTAGGTATGTTTTCATAGGCATTATGAATGAAATTAAGCAAAGGTAAATTTAAATTAACATTTGGAATGGCATATTCATTTTGACCCTGGGGTTGTATCTGGTCCTTTATTAACACAACTTCAACATAGGCCAAGGCTAATGTGTTAATGACATGTGCAGATCTTTTAAAAAACATAAAAGTCAAGTGATCTACAACATCTTTATAGATTTCTAGAGCTAAGGCTTCATCAGGTTTATAAGGAGCTATGGCTCTACTATACATATTCTATAACCTTGAATTAAAATCTCTTATGGTTTTATTTGTATCTCTCTTTACAATGGTGAATTGTTGATAAAGGATGCATGAACTAACAATTTTTCAAACTGATCAATGAAATAATCATTAAATTGTTCCAATTGAAAATATAGTTCTCAAGAAGGTTAAGGAACCATTCATATTTTTCATCTCTAAAATTAAATATAAACAATCTACAAGCAACATCTTAATGAACCACATTTAAAAGTCTTAGAGCAGCCTTGAATGACTTAATATGTTTTTCAGCCATTATAACACTAGAAGGAATAAAAGAAGGTAAGTACTTCTCAAGATTTTAAGGTAAATCATGTACTATACCTGGGACATTGATAGAAGAACCTCATAACTAGGCCATACCTTGATAAGGGTTGAACATAAGACCACCAAGTATAGGTGAAGTAGGTTGGGACTTGTAGAGTCTATGCTTACCATTATCAGATCATGCTCTCCTATTAACTTCTAAGGAAAGAAGTGGAACTCTTATCTCTAAACATGACCTAGTCCTTATCCTTGGAAATTATAGCTTGTTAACTTTGAATCCTATTTAAAATATGACATGTAAACCTTATCCTTTCAAATAAAAATGATTACACTTGCACATTAAGAAAATTTTGTATAAATTTGTATAAAGAATGACAAAGGACAATAATATTTAACTAAATAAGCTCAAAGATGTATCCAAACTTATGAAAATGAGTGATATTTACACTTATAAGTTAAAATAAACTCCAATTTAAAAATAATCAATCAAATTTTGAAAAAAACTACTATCACTAACCTTAAACTCATTGGATTTACAATGCTTAAGCTATCTTTACCACAATATGTCATATATCTTAAAAGAATAAATATCTTTAACTAAGAAAGCTTAAAGATTGGTCTAAAATTATGATCATCAATGATATTTAAACAATTTATCTAAAATAAACATAAATATGCAAAGGATTCACTGATATTTAAATAAAATTCACCAAAATTAGCAAAGATACTTTAAATTCAAAAAGATTAAACTTAGGCCCTCCTTCTAGCACTAGTGAAATATCACATGTTGATGCCTAAAAGTGTATGATAGGGGTGTAAAGAGTGTTGAAAAACATTATTCTCATTTATAAACTCAAAGAGTCCATTACATGAGTATTTGGTTGTGATAATCCTATTATCTTTGGTGGGATAGTGGCAAAGCAAATGATTATTTCAACAAATTTATATAACTGGTTATTGGGAGTAACCTTGGCCTAAAATTTAACATATGAACTTGAAGATTATTTAAAATAAATATGATGAATTATGATCAAAACCTAATTCTGAAACCTAAACTACCATGTATATTTACAATGAAATCTAAACTAGAGTGAATTTATCAAAAAAGAGCAAAAATAAGGGTAGGTCAGAAAAGAAGGTGTTCTAATTTTAAGTCCAGACATTATGAAAAAATTAAAATTTCATCAATACATGCATCAAAACAATATATAACATGAAATTTCATAGGCATATATCCTACCATATATCAATAAAATGTCTAATGAGGGGTGAAACAATGCAAATAAGAGACTAGATTTGATTTGAAGATTTGTTTCTATGAACCAATAACATTAGCACATCTGCAAGAAAAGTAAAGAAAGTGAACTAAATATATAATATTACAATCAATATAGCATAATCATAAGTTAAAAACTTTTCATTCATTAATATGTACATCAAGAATCCATAAAAAACCTTTCAATTTGAACATTTAAATAGATGATTAAGAGAAAAGCCATAATGGCAAACACACTAGCAATATTGGACACTCTTTGTAAAATTCCTTGCTTATATTAATTTCTCAAAAGTTAAAAATAGTTTTTATCTCAAAAACTCATTTCCTTTACAAATGAAAATATCCCTTATATAAAATACTAAGGAGGTATGTCAGTTAATCTTGTCAAATGATAGTTTTACAAGTGTT
Source organism: Torreya grandis (assembly GCA_037957365.1). Lineage (NCBI taxonomy): Eukaryota > Viridiplantae > Streptophyta > Pinopsida > Cupressales > Taxaceae > Torreya > Torreya grandis. Next base: position 1,409,820 of record JARHVA010000033.1, on the reverse strand, counting down.
AAGGACAATTGTCCTTCTACATCCTTTTAGAACTATGACATCTCCTAAATGGACTCCCTATAATCAATGTGATTTATAAAGTTTCACATGATTTTACAAAATAATATTCTCTTTTTAAAATTTAATACATGTTTATCTATAAAAGAATATTTTAAAGTCAATAAATTTGACTTTAGGACCCTTCTATTATTGCAACCTTTTTCCTCTGATGCATGATCTTCATTCTATATTGTTGCTCATAAATAAAATTTAGCTTGATAATGGGTTCCATGAAGAGCTCCCTTTCTTTATATTTTAGGCATTTTAGGTCTTTTTCTACCATATTCAATTCTTCTTTGATGCTCCTTACATCACTAATCTTCTCATTAGCTGATAACATCATGCCCATGATCCTCTTATTATTATCCCTAGTTTTGCTTATGTTTTGGATCTTTACCTCCTACATAAATTTAGTATCTCTATGCTTGAATTCATCATCTATTATTAAATTATTTGGGTTGAGTGTGGTGGGATCCTTGATCAAGCTTCCTAGTATGTGTACCATCTTGTCCTCTAACTATTTGAGATAACTAGAAAGATATCTCATTTTTCAGGACCATTTACTTAAATCCTTGATCTTATATTCTAATATTTCCATATCCATATTTATATGGGCTAGGCCAATAGTTTCAAAACCAAAAATTTTATCTTTTGTTAATAATTCCTTCACCTTGTGGCTTGAAGTCTACCACTGGCTAACATGGCTTGAAACCAAAGTAACCTACTTGTTCACCAAGTCTTGATTGGAATTTGATACCTTAAAAGAGTTGAATATATCATTCATGGTGGTCTCAAATTGGCTTACCATCTCTCCTAAAATTGATAATACAACTTGTTCCTCTAGGTTCTTCTTTTGTTGCTTTGATCACTTGATGCTAGCTTGTAATGAATTTGATTGTGCTTGAGCTAGCTCAAAGACATCCTCCTTAAATAGTGGTTCCTCCCCACATATCTATCTTCCTACTTGAGTTATATTGGTTAAGGGTTCCACCTTTTGATATGTGATTTCTTTACCCCCTACCATGACCTTCTTCTCTATCACACTTTGTAAGCTAGCAGCTTCTAGATCAAATTTGACTCTAATTGTAGATTGAATCACCTGTGGAGTTGGGACTTCCATTTGTGATGAAGTTGTTAAATCACTTGGTGTAGCTAGTATTCTAACCTCCTCCTCTTTCAAAGTAACTATCTATGGTTTCATCTTTTCTCCATCGAGACATTAGTAGCCTTGACCAAGGCTTGTGGATGAAATGTAGGTAGCTTATCTAATCTAGGTTCATATAAGAACCATTCTAAAATTATTAGACCATACAAAAAAAAATTATTCATTAATTATATTAACTTTACTTAGAGGATTAATGATGGTTACTTTAGGTCTCTTTATTTTTGGAATAATGGCCAGCTCAACCTTCCTCTTTGGAGTGTCAACAACTACTAAATCCAAAGATTTCCCTTTGTCATCCTTAGTTTCTTCAACACTTATCTTCTCTTCTTCATCTGAGTTTTTATATGTCATAAACAACATTTTCAATACATCCTCAACAGAATTTTGAGGGTCTATTGCTATCATGTGAACTTCCTCTTGATGTGATGCATTTCCCTCTACCTTTGATGAATAAGAAGCAATCTCATTTGGCCTCTTCTCCTTAAGCCTATGTTCTTAAAGTTTTCATGTTTCTACCTATGTACTGACAAATGGAGGTCTAGAAGGTTCACCATTGATCAAATTATATTGTCTTTGGCCTAATTTCCACCTATCATCCGCTTTCTAATTCCTCTCCAGTTTAGATTCAGGCCTAAGGTTGTGTTTCTTCAACCTTCTAGTGACTTCAAGGTAAGTTTATTCCTTGGTGTAAATAGGTTCAAAGGGACTAGGATCATGATCATAGGGAACATTTATGATTCCTTTAATTTTCAAATACTTTTTGAATCTTTCATAAGTGTCCCATTGCCTAAGCTCATCCAATTGTAAATAGAAAGATTATCTATGTTTTAATTTTGCCTCAATGTTATCCCATTATTTGAAGATAGTCTTGCCTATTTTCATAAGGAGCTTATGAAGGAGTCCCTTTCTCTTAGTCTTGCATAAGCCATCAATGCTATAAAACAAATTATATGTTACCTCTTTCTCTACTAGCTTGTCAAGAACATGAGCAGGTAGCTTGAGGGGAGAATTCTAAGCTCCCTCAATTATTATGACTAATAATCTGGATACAAAAAGATATCTCCCATATATTAAATTGATTTCTTAATAAGAGGGATAACTCTCATCATTTAGACTCTAATTATATCCTAAATTAGAGTTGGGTAGACACAATCACAAATATATTTAATGTGGTCCCTATACTTGAAAATGTGTAATTTAGAATAGTATTATGAAATAGTTTGGGTTTCACTAGGTGATTGTTCCCTCTAGTTTGGAATATTTTTTGGTGCACATAGAGCATCTAAGAGGTATGTAATCATAAATAATTGGGTCTTATTCTTATTCATAGTTTTAGAGATTTTCCTACTTAAGGAGATACTAATTATCCCACCTAGAGGAAGAACTATCACCTTTTCAACAATGAAGTAAACTATTGGCACTCATACAATATCTACATATGTTTTGGTTACATTCCCACATAACTTATTTGACATTGTCGTAATCATCTTAGCCCCTAGTATAAACTAACTAATAGGGATGCTCTTATTGAAGTCTGAAAAGATTGGTTCCAAAAATGTAACCACATGGCTATGATGTCCTTTAAATCATTCTCTTTAGCCTAGGCATTGATAAAGGCTAGGTCAATTTGGGGTTTGGGAAATTTGTAATAGGAATCAAATGCCACAACATAAATGTATGCAATTTTCCTTTGATTACATTCACTAACAATCATGCTCTTATCTATTTTAGTTTTATTGAAAATTGGAACAAGAATATCAATGCAGTGGAGTAGCTCTAGTTTTACTACTACATAATGAAGACCCATTATTTGGATGGCTACTATATCATCATATAACCCTTTGGTATATATATTTTCCTCCTCTTCCTTGATAATGGTGGATTGGTTATTAATTATCCAAAATAATTTTGACCAGTTGTTATCTCCTGTGTTCAAAGCATTAACAATGAACTTGATGTCCTTGAACACTCATTCAACATCTATGGTCACATATATCTTGATGTCTTACTTTGAAACATGATTATGTGCTACCATTACTATGGTTTTTATTTAATTATCTAGTTTTGGATACTAATTCAATCCCTTAGCTCAATTTACAATGAATATAAAGACAATTAGGGAAATCCATATACTTCTAGGGGTTTTGGGAGGTTTACGCAAAGATTCAATCATGTAAATCAATTTTAAATAATAAGATTCATGCCTTAGATTTTTATCAAATGTCTTATTTATACCTTTCATGCCTTAGGGTTCACAAAATCTCTAAATATGATGTGTTTAGCATATATGGCATTATCGTGTCATCCTGCTCATTAATTTTCAAAATGTGACCATTTATCATTTTTGGACACGTCACCTTTATGTGTAATAGCCTCTTAGATTTGGCTTCATTATGGGCCATTTATTTTCCTTCAAGATCTCAAGATTTTTCCACTTGGCATCTCTATGGGATTTCTATCTACTTTGGGAACTCAATTGAATGCTTTCATGCCATGTGAAAGCTTCTCATTTTTCTCAAGGCTTTTGAAATATCCATCTTGCTTCACACTGTTGATCATGATCTGGAAGGTTGAACACTATTGGTTGATCTCTTTTTGATTCACAATGGTTTTGACACATGTCACTACCATAATTATCCTAGGTTCATCAAAATGTTGACTCCATCTCACATCATTAGACATGCTTTGCATGGATCAACTCACTCCATCGATATTAGTCTGAGAGATTGAACACTTTTGCCTAAATTGTGACACTTATCACTTTGGAAATCCCTCACATGATGCTTGTCTTATTAACTCAGACAAATGCTCATGTGTTATCAATCTTTGACTTGAGCTCTCGAGATGGTGACACTTGTCACTCTTATGTTTGATATAAGTTATTTGACATTTTGACCCAGGTGGGCACCTATGTACCATTGATTTTCCAATCAAGCTCTCGAGATCTTGAAACTTATTGTCTTCCCATTAATTCATTCTTGTTGGCAATGAAAAAATAAACTAAGTTAGGGATCAGGGAATATAAAGAACTTAGGATAAAGTTTTTAGACTAAGGTTTTAGTCATGTTAAAAAACATGATTAAAACTTAGGATAAACTTTAGCCTAAGTATAAAATATGATAAAAATTCTCTCATGTTTAATTATTCCATGCAAATAATAAAATAGACTAGGGGGTTTTGGGAATATAGATTCTTAGGATAATTTTAAACTAAGGTATTTTAGATGTATTGATAAATACGCTTAAGACTTAGTATAAAATTAGACTAGGTCTAAAATATAAAGGAATTGGCATAAAGTTTTAGACTAAGGTTTTATTTGTGTTAATAAACATGATTAAAACCTTAGGATAAAATATAAACTAATTTTAAAACTATATAAAGCATTCCTGCATAAATTTGAATAAAATGAACCTGTGTAAATTTGAATCTATTTCAAAATGAATTAAGCTAAAAAACATTATACTAAATATTTTAACATGATTTAAACATAGATTTAATTAATTAATTAAAATACCAAGGGTTTAATCAAAGGGTTAATTTAGCAGTAATGTATAAAACCTTAGGCATTGTTCACATAATTGAGACTCGATTAAATCTATAATATGGAAACATAAGAAACAACTATTAGAAACATTAGATGGAGTAGAAAAAGTATCATATGTAAACATGTCAATTAAGACAAATGAGAACCAATTGTGGATGATCTTCAAATAAATAAATTTGATCAAGTGAAATTTTCAATTCAAAGCACAAATTTGCAAAATTTGAAATAAGGGGCCCCATTTTTTATAAATTAGGGTATGTTAACCTCAATAAATAGTGAATTCTAGGGTAAACATAACAATATGTTATAATTCAAATACTCTTGGTTCATAATAATAATTAGGCTACTTATTCCACTTGGTCAAGTACCATTATTCAAATCAATTCTTAATAAAAATAAATCTTGCATATGTATAATTAGGATCAAACATCAAAACTCAGCCATGTTATTGTGTGGTTTGATTCCACTTACTAATTACTATGGGATTTAAAGAACAACTTCCATATTTCATGATTTGAACCATTAACACTGACTTATAACACATTTAGATATTCATTACGAATCATGAATTTACAATAGGGACAACTTGGGCATTGCTTTGCTTCCATCCAGACATTTGTAACCTCGATAAAGATGCCTTTGGCTCCACTCTAGGCCTTTCTCCACTACCAAAAAGACATCCATAGCCTCGATAGAGATTACAAGAATCACCTTTGCTCAAAAAGATTTTAAATTTTATAATAAATCTCTTATTTTTTTAATTTTCAAACCATATTTAGCTTGCTATCAAAGGTTGGGAACTAGATTTAGCAAGGTTTTAGGATTTGGCTAAGTGTTTGATCTTTAGACATTTAACCTTTATTGCAAACTTTATCCCAGGCTATAATGTTCTTTAAGAGCAAACATGACTTTGTCCTAATAATTCAAACTTTCATCCCATATATGCAATCCTTACTAGAATCAAACTTAGATTAGAACAAGGTTTAAGACTTCAAGGAATAATTAACCTGCTCATTAGTCCTCACCAATTTCTCAAAAATATAACATCAATCTTAGAATTTCTAGAATCCATGATCAACCATTGTTTAAGAGTCATACCTACATTTTTGATTGGTGAAGTTCTTGAGCAACTACATGAATTTTGAGTTGAGGATTGTCTTAAAAAAGACTTATTGAAATTAAGGAGTAAAGCAGAGAAATCAAACACATAAACAAGCAAAATAAACATAAGAAAACATACAAAAATAAAATAAATATATACAATCACTATATAAAAACAAGGAAAAGAAAGGAAACAAATCAAATCCTACCTACACTAACCCTAATTAATCTTAAAAATCACTCCATGAAGACTTGTGGTGGGATAGCAAAGAAATAGTGCTTGAGGTATTGACCATTGGTTGGTAATGTGAACTCTACTCCTTGAAAGTCTTTGAGCTTGAAGGTGTTATCTCTCAAAGTCTCAACAATTTGATATGGACCTATCCACAAAGGTGTGAGCTTCTAATGCTTTTCTTTTGGTTCTAAGGCTTTGTCCCAAATAAGAACTAAGTATCCTTATCTAAACACCTTAATATCAGAACATTTATCAAACCATCTCTTGATCATGGTTTAATGTCTGCTAAAGTTGGTAAATGTCTCTTCCATTGCATATTCCATTTGTATGATGTCAAGTAGCCTTAAATTTGTAAATCCTTGATCCTCTTCCATGTACTCTTACATAAACTTATAAGTTGACAGCTTGATTGTAATGCGAAATATAGTTTCTTGACCATATACTAGCAAAAATGGTGATGCCTTGAGATCCTACTTTACTCTAGTTTAGTCTACCCAAAGGGCATACTTGAGCAATTTATGCCATGTTCTTGGTTTGTCAACTATAGACTTTTTTATAACCTTCATCAAGTTCTTATTTATTGATTTAGAGACTCCATTACTTTAAGGATAACGATTTGATGAAAACTTGAGAACAAAGGTGTTATCATATGCCCACTAAATCATCTCAATGGATATAAATCTTGATCCATTATCATAAACTAGAGATACTAGTGTGCCAAACCTAGTGCATACATTCTATTTTAAGAACTTAATCACTTCTTTAGTCCTACATTACTTTATTGGCACTACTTTTCTCCATCTTGTAGAGTAGTCAGTAGAAGTCATCACATATTTATGTCCATATAAATAATTTGAGTCATCACATATTGTTGCATGGCTGCCTTGGGTTCCTTGGTGTTGAAGACCTAACACTGATGACATTCTCTCACATGTTTGTGAGCAACTTTGAAGATAGTAGGCCAATATTAACCATCCCTAAGGATCTTGTAAGATTTTATCCTTCTATAGGGTTGTCCATTTCCAATCCTTTCATGAAAAGTGTTTAATATCTCAACTACTTCCTCTTTTGAAACACATCTTAGATAGATGCCTTCATAGTTATTTCTATATAATACTCCATCTTTGATCAATAAATTGGTTGCCTTTAGCCTTAAACCTCTCCTTCACTCTCTTTATTAACCCTTCACTTTATTACTCCATAGTTATTTCTATATAATTGGTATGATTGTCTTTTTAGCTTTACCTTCATAGTTCTTTCTATATAATACTCCATCTTGCATGACCCTTAGCTTATATTAGTATTATCAATTAACTAAATTAACCCTTGACATCTTACGAACTTGGTATTCTTTATCTAAAGATCATATTATTGAATTATATACATTCAATTAACTTCTCTCTCCCAATTCACATTGACTTAGCATAAGCTTAGTGGTAGGGTCTGGCAAGATTGCATGTACTTTATTTTTAATAATATAGTGTCTAAATTTCTTAACTACCCTAACTAAAGAAAATGCTTATTTGTCAATCAAACAATAATTCAACTCAACATTCTTAAAATTAGTGCTCATAAATGCAATAGGATGGTCACATTTTTCTATTTTATGAGTTAGAACAACAGTTATTATATGATCAGAATCAAAAGAATAAAGATAGAAATGTTTAGTGAAATCAAGACTTATTAGCGTTGGTGCTTGTCCAATTTCTTCTTTGTTGTCCTTGAAATATTTTCTTGTCTCTTCATTCCAAATGATCTTAGCATCTTTCTTCATGTCATTTAATATCTTTACAATATCTACAAAACCAAAAATGAACTTTCTCACAAAGTTGATTTTCCCAAAGAAAGATTTTAGTTCTTTTCTAATTTTAGGGGTTTCTATCTTGAATATAAAATTTACTCTATTAGGGTCTATATAAATCCCATCCTTATCTATAACATATCCCAATAAATTCCCTTTAGTAACACAAAAAATGATTTTCTTAGGATTGAGGGAGATTCCATACCTTCTACACCATTCAAATACTTATTGCAAGTGCATAATATGATCTTCCCTATTTTTGGACAACACAATCAGATCATCCATGTAGATAATAATTCACTTACCTATGAGACCTTGGAAAGCATGGTCCATAAATTTTTGAAACATTATTCCTGCATTGATTAGTCCAAAAGGTGTTCTCTTGTAGGCAAAGGTGCCCTACTTAGTATTAAATGTAGTCTTCATCTTATCTTGCTTGTTCACAAGCACTTGATTATATCATGAGAAACCATCAAGGAAAGACATCATAGTAAAACCACTAACAATTTGAATGACTTGGTCCAGAGAAGGTAAAGGTAATTAGCCTTTTCAGATGATCTATTCAAATTTATAAAGTTTATGCACAATCTAATTTATCCATTTCTCTTCCTAATGGGAACCAAATTGGCTACCTAGGTAGAGTGTTTAATGGGAAAAACTATCTTTGTATCCAACAACTTCTTAACCTCTTTGTATATCATTGGTTATAATATGGGTTTAACTAGACTTTTTTTTTGCCTAAAAGGCCTGAAGGCTTCTTTCAATGGTATGGTGTGGGTTATGACTCTAGGATTAAATATCTTTAAGTCCTTATAGATAATATATTTGTATTTGGTCAACAAATATTTGGTTATTTGGTTTTTATGCTTGTACAAGTTGTACCAATTCTTACCAACTAGGGTTTCCCTTGAGATCCAAGATCAACAACATTGTAATCTTTCCCATTATCTTTGGGAATCTTAACAGTCTTGGCTAGTTTGTCTTTGTCAAACAATCTTTCTAAGGCAATCATGCCTTTGGTAATTTTATTGTCACTCAACTAAATGATCTTGTCATCAAGAGTATTTTCATTAACCTCATCTATGATGTGAGACTCAAATACTCATGAGATATTCATGAAGTCTATAATCCATTTATCATCACTGAAAACTTGCACAATGGTTGACATTGTCAGGAATTGAGGGACATGTGATCAATTTAATGCTAAGGTTCTCCAAATTAGAATGTTGACTTGGCATAAGATTGGCTATAGTTGAGGCTAGCTAATCAACATCTTGGTTCTTTTATCTAGGAATTGACACAATGCTAAAGCATCAAAGTATTTAATCAAGTCCCAAATTCTTAACTTATACTTATTACGATAGGAAAATTTGCATTGATATTTACTTTTCACTTGATTAACTACTAACTCAGAATCACTATAAATTATAAGTTATTTAAACTTATGTTTGATATAAAATTACAATCCAAGAATTAGTGCTTCATACTCAATCAAATTATTAGTGTAAGGAAATTAAAGTATGAAGAAAGCATCATACTCTTTCCCAATGGGATTGATTAAAACAACTCCTAATATAGATACAAATTTACATATATCACCATCAAAAGATAATTTCCATAATTTAGGCATATCATGAGAAATTTTAGAGTCACTTACCATAGGGGTGTTAAGAGTGTAAACACCCAAATATAAATTAACCAAATTGACCTTTTCATTAGCAACATTGTACTTAGTGATCATGTGTTTCATCTTGGGCTCCCTCTTTATAATAATTTGATATGTAACTCCTCTCCAAGGTAGTCACATATGTGAATAGTCAGTTGACATGTATCCATTTAAGGCCTTTGTCTAATCTCTACCCAACAACATTCTATAATCATTATGAATATCCACCACTTGAAAGTCTATGAATTTTTGAATCCTTATCTCAGCATCAAGCTACATATGGACATTAAAAAATTATCTAATTAATTTGACTCATGATTTTCTAATTGAGTAACTACCCTATCATACTTAATTAGAGTCAAACAAAGTTATTCACAAATACCTACTAGCATGATGTTAGTAGAAGCACTTGAATCTAACAAAAAATTATGTAAGTTTTTACCAAAAACTCTAACTATTATTAAGAAAGGTGGAACATCTAATTTGTTCTTATACATTACAACATTAGTTTTTTCCACATTTTGTGATTTACTAGGCTTTTTCGAAAGAGATTCTAACAAAAAATCTCTTTATTCAATAATTTTAGTCAACTCATGCATATTAATGTTAGCTTTAATATTTTTCATGTCCTCAGCTATATTATATCCACCCCTAGTAGAAGAACTAGGTGAATCAACATTATTTCTAGAGGTACTTCCCTTTGGAGGTTTAGGATAGTTGTTTGTTGTAGGATCAGGAGGAGTGTCAAAATTATTTCGTGGAGTTGAGCTTATCAAAGGTTTCTTTTTCTATTTGTTCCTTAGAGGATAGGTATTCTTCAAATACTTTTGAAAAGCATGAATCTCTTCAAGAACATCCTCAGGCTCATTCTCATCTTGGAATGAAAAGTCAAATATCTCCACCATGAGATTTGTATCAGCTAACTTAGATGATTTTGAAGATCTAGATGTACCTACAACATTGTATTTATTAGGCACAAATTCAAAAGTATCTAATTCTTATTAAAAGGCTTCAAAATCATTACAAAACTCAATACAATCTAGTTCACTATGCTTTGAAGTATTATGAACTCTACAATAGTCTAATAAAACTACATCACACAAGTTTATTTTAAGCATGTTGTTATTATCAGATGACTCATTATTATTATTATTATTATTGTTGTTGTTGTTGTTGTTGTTGTTGTTGTTTTGAAACCTATTTGAAGGTTTTTTGAGCATTTGATAAGAGCATTTCTTATTAGATCTCTCCCTAGCATTACTTACTTGCTTTTTCAACTGAAGGAAATTAGTGCTTAACTTTTGAACCTTTTTAAGGATGGAGTAATTCTCACTTTTAGGTACCTCAGAGTTATGGACTTGATTTTTATTAGTTGTTGGCACTAAATCTCTTTGATCTTGTGGATGAGATCAACTTGTAGTGTTGTTCAAGAATCTTAGGTTTTGACCAAGATGGTCATGACTCAAAGGTAATTGATTCAAGACTGGGGTCTATTTCAAAGTAGGTCTATTTTTATTGGCATTAGGAATGACTTTCAGCAAAGGTAAATTTGGATTAAAATTTGGAATGGTATATGCCATTTGACCCTAGGGTTGCATTTAGTCATTTATTAACATAGCTTCAGCATAGGCCAAGGCTAATGTGTTAATAACATATGTAGATCTTTTAATAAATATAGAAGTCATGGGATATATAACATCTTTATAAATTTATAGATCTAAATCTTCATCAGGTTTATGAGGAGTTATGGTTCTACTATACATCTTATGAAACCTTGCATTAAAAGCTCTTATGGTTTCATTTGCATCTCTCTTTACAGTGGTGAATTGTTGTTAAAAGATGAATGAAATAACAATATTTCCGAACTAATCAATTAAATAAGCATTAAAATTATTCCAACTAAAAATATAATTCTCAAGAAGGTTAAGGAACCATTCATATGTTGCATCTATAAAAGTAAATGGAAACAATATACAAGAAAAATATTCATGAACCACATTTAAAAGTCTTAGAGTAGCCTTGAATGACTTAATATGTTCTTCATTAGTTACAACACTAGAAGGATTAAAATAAGGTAAGTACTTCTCAAGATGTCAAGGCAAATTATGTACTATAATTGGGACATTGATAGAAGATCCTCCTAATCAGGCCATACCTTGATAAGGGTTGAACACAAGAGCACCATGCATAGGTGAAGTAGGTTGGGACTTGGAGAGTCTACACTTACCCTTATCAAATCTTGCTCTCCTATGAACTTCTAAAGAAAGAAGTGGAACTCTTGTCTCTGAAGTGACCTAGTCCTTATCCTTGGCAATTCTAGCCTATGAGCTTTGAATCCTATTTAAAATATAATGTGTAAACCTTATCCTTGAAAATAAAAATGATTACACTTGCACATTAATTAAAAAAAATTATAAATTTGTATAAATAATGACAAAGGACAATAATCTTTAACTAAATAAGCTCAAAGATGTATCCAAACTTGTGACAATGAGTGATATTTACACTTTTAAGTTAAAATAAACTCTAATTTGCAAAGAATCAATCAAGCTTTGAACAAAATTGATATCACTAACCTCAAACTCTTGGATTCACAAAGTTTAAGCTATCATTACCACAATATGTCATATATCTTTAAAAAATAGCTATCCTTAACCAAGAAAGCTTAAAGACTGGTTGAAAACCATGATCATCAATAATATTTACATAATTGAGCTAAAAGAAACACAAATATTCAAAGGATTCACTAATATTTGAACAAAATTCACCAAAATTAGCAAAGACACTTTAAATTCAGAAAGATTAAACTTAGGCCCTCCTTCTAGCACTAATTAAACATTACCTATTGATGCCTAAAAGTGTATCATAGGGTTCTATAGAGTTTTTAGAGAAACTTTTCTCGTTTCTAAACTCAAAGATTCCATTTCATGAGTAGTTGGTTGTGATAATCATGTTATCTTTAGTGGAATAGTGACAACACAAATGACTGTTTCACAAAATTTATATAGTTGGTTGTTGGGAGCAAACTTGGCTTGAAGGTTAACCTATGAACTTGAAGGTGATATGAACTAAATATGGTGAATTATGATCAAAACCTAAGTCTAAAACCTAAACTAGCATGTATATTTATAATGAAAGCTAAACTAGATTGAATTGATCAAAAAGGAACAAAAAGAAGGTGTTCTAATTTTCAGTCCAGACATTGTGACAAAATTAAAATTTCATCAAGACATGCATCAAACCAATATATATATAATGAAATTACATAGGCACATATCCTACCATATATCATTCAAATGTTGAAGGAGGGGTGGAACAATGCAAATAAGAGACTAAATTCAATTTGAATATTTACTTCTACAAACCAATAACATTATCACATCTACAAGAAAAGCAAATAAAGTGAATTGAATCTAAAATATTTCAATCAACCTAGCATAAATATAAGCTAAAAACTCTACATTCATTAATATGCATATTAAGAATCCATAAAAAACCATTCAATTTTGAACATTCAAATAGATGATTGAGGGAGAGGCCATAATGGCAAACACACATATAATATTGGACAATCTTTTCAAAATTCCTTGATTATATTAATTGCCCAAAAGTTACAAATAGTTTTTATCTCAAAAATTCTATGCCTTTACAAATGATAATACCCCTTATATAGAAGACTAAGGAGGTATGCCAATCAATCTTGTCAAATGATAGTTGTACAATTGTTAAGGATAGTTGTCCTTTTACATCCCTCTAGAACTATGACATCTCCTAAATGGACTAACCTATAAGCAATGCAATTTACAAATTTACACATGATTTTACAAAATAATATTCACTTTTAAAAATGTAATACAAGTTTATCTACAAAAGAATATTCTAAAGTTAATAGATCTAACTTGAGGAGCCCTCTATTGTTATAGCATTTTGCCTTTGCTACATGATCTTCATTCTATGGTGTTGCTCATTAATCAGCTTTAAGTTGACAATGGGTTCCATGAAGAGATCACTTTCTTGACCTTTCAAGCCTTTAAGGTCTTATTTTTCCCTATTCAATGCCTCTTTGATGATCCTTGCATCATTAATCTTCTCATCAGTTGATAACATCATGTCCATGATCCTCTTGTTATCAGCTCTTATTTTTCCTATGTTTTGGTTCTTTACCTCTTACATAAATTGAGTAGCTCTTTGCTTGAATTCATGATTTGTGATTAAACCAATTGGGTTAAGTGTGGTAGGATCCTTAATCAAGCTTCTTGATAGGTGTACCATCATTTCCTTTAATTACTTGAAATCACTATAAATATCTCCCATTTCCTAAGACCATTTGCTTAAAGCCTTGATCTTATCTACCAATATTTCCATATCCATATTTAGATGGGCTAGGCCAAATATTTTAAAACTAAGAATTTTATCTTCTTTCAAAACATCGATCAAGTCCGTAACCTTGTAGCTTGAATATTACCACTGACTAACTTGGCTTGTAACCAAAGTACCCTATTTTTTCACCAAGTCTTACTTGGTCTTTATTTCCTTTAAAGAGATGAATAGATCATTCATGGTGGTCTCAAATTGGTTAACCATCTCTCCTAGAACTGATAAGACAACTTTCTCCTCTAGGTTCTTCTTTAGCTACTTCAAGCCCTTGATGGTAGCTTACAACTAATCTGATTGTGTTTGAGCTCACTCAAAGACATCTTCATCAAATATGGGTCCTCCTTACATATTTTTATTCCTAATTGAGTTATATTGGTCAAGGGATCCACCTTTCGATATTTTATTTCTTCACCCCCTATCATGACCTTCTTCTCTATCACTCTTTGCAAGCTAGTAGCTTTTAGATCAAATTTGACTCCATCTGTAGATTGAGTCACATTTGGAGATGGGACCTCCATTTATGATGAAGTTGTTGAATCACCTGGGGTATCTATTCTTCTAAACTCCTCTTACAAGGCAACTATCTATGGTTTCATCTCTTGCTCCACTAGAACATTAGTAGCCTTAACTAAGGCCCATGGATGAAATGTAGGTAGTTTCTCCAATCTAAGTTCATAAAAGAACCATTCTAAAATTGGTGGACCATAAAAAAAAATTTATTCATTGAATAGATTGACCTCACTTAGAGGAGTAGTGATAGTCACTTTAGGTCTCTTTGCTTTTGGAACAATGGTCAGCTTATCCTTCCTCTTTGGAGTGTCAATAGCTACTAAGTCTAAATATTTCCCTTTGTCATCCTTAGTTTCTTTAATGCTTGTCTTCTCTTCTTCATCTGAGTCTATATATGTCATAGACAAAATTTTCAACACATCCTCAATATACTTTTGAGGGTTTATGGATATCATGTGAACTTCCTCTTGATGTGATTCATGTTTCTCTGCCTTTGATGAAGAAGCAATATCATCTAGCCTCTTCTCTTCAATCCTAGGTTATTTAATATTTTTTGTTTTTGCCTATGTATTGATTGATGGAGGTCTATAAGGTTCACCACTAATCAAATTAGATTATCTTGGGCCCAATTACCACCTATCATCCACTTTCTGATTCCTCTCCAATCTAGATTTAGGCCTTAGGTTGTATTCCTTAAACCTTCTAGTGACTTCAAGGTAAGTTGACACCTTGGTTTAAATAGGGTCAAAGTCACTAGGATCATGATCATAGGGTACATTCAAGACTCCTTTGATTTTCAAATTCTCTTTGACTCTTGCACAAGGGTCCCATTGCCTAAGCTCATCTAACTATAAATTGAAAGATGATCTATTTTTTGATGATGCCTCAATGTTATCCCATTATTTGAAGATATTCTTGCCTATTATCATAGGGAGGTTGTGAATGAGTCCCTTTATCTTAGTATTACATAGGCCATCAATGCTATGAAATAACTGATATGCTACCTCTTGCTCTATTAACTTGTCAATAACATGAATAAGTAGCTTAAGGGGAGAATTCTAAGTTCCCTCCATTCTCATGACTATACAATCTAGATAAAATTAGATATATCCCATCAATTAGATTTATATATTAATAAGAGTGATAAATCTCATCATTGGTACTCCATTTATAGGCTCACTCAGAGCTGGGTAGACACAGTCACAAATAAACTAAATGTGGTCCCTATACTTGAAGATGTGTAACTTAGAATAGTATTGTGAAATAGTTTGGGTTCCACTAGGTGATCATTCCCTCTAGTTTGGAATATTTGTTGTTTCACATAGGTAATATAATAGGTATGAAATCATGAATAATTAGGTCTTATTCTTATTCTTGATTGTATATATTTTCCTACTTAAGGAGATATTGATTATCTCACTTAGAGGAGGAACTATCACCTTTTCAACAATGAAGTAAACTATTGACACCCATATCAGATCTACATATGTTGTGGTTGAATTCCAACACAACTTGTTAAATATTATCATAATCATCCTAAAACATATTCTAAACTAGCTGATAGGGATGTTCTTATTAAATTCTGAAAAGACTTGGTTCCCAAAATCCAACCACATGGCTAGGATATCCTTTAAATCGTGCTCTTTAGCCCAAGTATTGATAGAGGCTACATCAATTTGGGGTTTGTAAAATTTATAATAGGATTAAAAATCCACATCAAAAATGTATGCAATTTTACTTTGACTATGTTCATTAACAATCATGCCCTTATCTATTTTAGTTTCCTTGAAAATTGGAACAAGAACAACAATGTAGTGGAGTACCTCTAGTTTTTTTACTGCCTAGTAAAGACCCATCATTTGGATGTTTACTGTATCATCATATAGCCCCTTGGTATAGATATTTTTCTCCTCTTCCCTAGTAATGGTGGGCTCGTTCTCAATTTCCCAAAACAATTTTGGCTAGTTTTTATCTCCTATATTCAAAGTATTAGCAATGACCCTAGTGTCCTTGAACACTCATCCTTTAGTATCTATGGTTAAATAGAGCTTGACATCTTCCTTGAAAACATGCTTATGTGTTGCCATTCTATGGTTTTTATTTAATTATCCAATTTCAAATAGTAATTCAATCCCTTAGCTCAATTTATAGTGAACATAGAGATAATTAGGGTAATTTGTACACTTTTAGGGGTTTTGGGAGGTTTATGCAGAGCTTCAATGGTGAAAATCAAGTTTGAACAATGAGTTGCATGCCTTAGATTTTTTTTTAGATATATTATTTATACCTTTCATGCCTTATGGTCTACAAAATATCCAAATATGATATGTTTAATCTATGTGGCATCATCATGTTATCCTACTCATTAATTTTTAAAATGTCATCATTTATCACTTTTGGACACATGTCACCTTTGCATGCAATTACCTATTAGTTTTAGCTTCATTATGGGTTGTTGATTTTCCTTCAAGCTCTCAATATTTTTCCACTTGGTAGCTCTGTGGTCTTTCTATGTACTTTGGGAACTCTATTGAACACTTTCATGCTAGGTGGAAGATTCTCCTTCATTCTAAGACTTTTGAAAATTCCATCTTGCTTTGCACCATTGATCATGATCTGGGAGGTTGAACACTAATTTTTAATATTTTTTTATTCACCATAGTTGTGACATGTGTCACTATCACATTTATCCTAAGTTCACTAAAATGTTAACTCCATCTCACACCATTAGATCTACTTTGCATGAATCAATGTGCTCCATTGATCTTGGTCTAGGAGATTGAACGCTATTCATTGGTATGCTTCCCTTTTGCCAATATTATGACACTTTTCACTTTGGTATTACCTCATGGGGTACTTGACTTATTGACTTGGGCAAATTCTCATGTGCCATCAATCTTTGACTTGAGCTCCCAAGATGGTGACACTTGTCACTCTCACACTTGATATAAGTTATTTGACATTTTGATGTGGGTGGGCACCCATGTACCATTTATCTTCTAAGCGAGCTCTCAATATCTTAACACTTGGAATATTCACGTTAATTCATTCCTATTGGCAATGAAAAAATAACCTAAGTTATGGCTCAAGGAATATAAAGAACTTAGGATAAAGTTTCTAGACTAAGGTTTTATTCATGTTAAAAAACATGATTAAAAATTAGGATAAAACTTTAGACTAAGTATAAAATATGATAAAAATTCTCTCTTATTTAATTATTCCATGTGAACAATAAAAAATACAAGGGGGTTTTGAGAATATAGAGACTTAAGATAATTTTAGATTAAGGTCTTTTAGATGTATTGATAAATACACTTAAGACTTAGTATAAAATTAGACTAGGTATAAAATATAAATGACTTAGCATAAAGTTTTATAATAAGGTTTTAGTTGTGTTAATAAACACAATTAAAACCTTAGGATAAAATATAACCTAATTCTAAAAT
Source organism: Torreya grandis (assembly GCA_037957365.1). Taxonomy (NCBI): domain Eukaryota; kingdom Viridiplantae; phylum Streptophyta; class Pinopsida; order Cupressales; family Taxaceae; genus Torreya; species Torreya grandis. The sequence continues at coordinate 1,391,936 of JARHVA010000033.1, read as the reverse complement.
AATATAAAGCATTCTCATGCAAATTTGAATAAAATGAACCTATGTAAATATGATTCTATTTCAAAAGGACTTAGGCTAAAATAAATTAAACTAAGGCTTTTAACATGATTTAAACATAGATTCAATTAAGCAATTAAAAGACCAAGGGTTTAATTAAAAGGTCAATTTAGCATCAATGTATAAAATTTTGGACATTGTTCACACAATTGAGACTCCATTAAACCTACAACATGGAAACATAAGAAACAACCATTAGCAACATTAGATGGAGTAGAACAATGATCATATGTAAACATGTCAATTAAGAAAAATTAGAAATAGGTTTGGATTATCTTAAAATAAATAAATAAATCTGATCAAGTGTAATTTTCAATTCAAAGCACAAATTTGTAAAATTTGAAATAAGGGGCCATATTTTTTAGAAATGGGGGTATGTTGACCTCAAAATTACCTTCAAGGTTTTGAATAATTAGAAGGTATAAGGATATCATCAAACCCTAAAATATTGTATATAAGTCCCCAAGGACCTATTAAAGGCCCTCATACCATCATTTAGTTTAAGTTAATAAGGGAAGTTCCCTTTGTTTTGTCTTAGACAAAGGACACTCCTGAAGGGTACAATTCTATAGGTTTAGAGGAAAGAAGATGAGGTGAGATAGAGGTTGATAAGAATTTTAAATAATATGTTGAAAGATGAATTTGGCATGAAATAACATGTATAAGGCTTCATAGGGGTTAAAAAGATGTTAAGGTGGTCCAAACCTACAAGTATGTAGTCAAGTCCTTTAGGTCTAGTTTAGGCCTAAATCCCAATTGGAGGGTCAATACCATTTTTAAAGATAGAGGAGAATTTAAAACATTGGTAAACCATAATTTGGAGTTATAAGGTGTGTTTGAGTTGTTAGAATGTAAAAGAGACCATAAGGAAGACATATTTTGGCTCAAACTAACTTAAGCCTGCATAGAATGGAGAAAAGATCTCGAGGCAAGTTTGAGAGATCACACCTACATGGAGGCTTATCATGGGAGATAAATGAGATATTACATGTTATGGATGGTCCCAAACTTTCATTTTATGGGATTTTTTTAGGGTTACAATGTCACAACTTTATGAACAAACCTTAAGGGCCAAAACTTTTGTAAACCCTCCAAAACCCTTGGTAGTGACCCAATGATGTAAATGAAGAATTAAAATCATCTAAGGGGGATATTTTGACTATTAAATGACTTTTATATTGCATAAGACTCCCTATGTCTCCTTTCCATCTATTTGGATTTCACCCTAATTGTATAGATAGGGTGGAAAATGGATTTTCTTGATAGTTTTGTGTGTTGTGTAGGTGTAGAAGGGTTCCAAAAGATGAAAACAAATTTGGGAGGAAAAATATGACCTAATATAACCTATAATACTCATTTATTTCATCATCTATGTTCAAAAGTGCCTCTACTAACAACTTCATCTTAGCCACTCCAAATTGGCATAGTGAACAAGGAATGACCAACAAGTGAGAAGGTGAAAACTCTAAGTAAGAGGCATTTTAAGGTTTTATTAGTGAATATAGAGAAATTAGGACCCTTTATAGGTATCAAAAACTCAATTTTATGGATTTTTTTGGAAAATTGAAGAAATATTTGGTGCCAAGTGTGAAGGGTGAGTGAGAAGAGAGTGATTATGACTGCAAGCAGTGATAACTCATGCCTATAAGAATAATAATGATTAGGGACACCTATGATGCATGTTTTATCTTTTATATAACCCCTACATATTATATAAATTATATCATCTATCATTATTCTATTTTGGATAGTTCCAATAAAGTTGAATGATGAAGGCATTTTCTAAGCAAGCAAATAAAGAGTCATATGACACATTTCAAGATTTTCATGATTTTGAAGTACATTTGTCCCATGAGACCTTTCATGGTCTATTAAATATTACTCTCTAATATATATTTAATTCATTTTCTTAGTTTGACACATGTTTTAGTTATTCTTGGACTTCATTATCCTCTCTCACCTCTCAAATTCTATAAGTAGTATCCATTTTGGCTCTTGTAGGCTAATTCCACTCCATGTATGGTGAAGCTCTACTGGATTGATGTTTTATTTTTCCTTTGAAAAATAAATTAAAATATATTTTTTAGTTCATGAACATTTATCTAAGTGTGTAAAGTGATGTATGGTGATGTTAAGTGATAATATTTTATCTTTTCTTCTCCTTATCCTTTCATGTTTATGTAAGATTCCTATTATAATAAGTCATATAGAGTGTAGCTAGTATTTTAGGCTTATTTAAAGTGTAAATTTATTCTTATAGTGTGAAATATAACCTATGGTTCACTTACCTTGTGTTTCCTCATGCATATCACCTCTATATTAAAACACTTATGATAGAACCTCTTAGGACTTTGAAGTTGGTTTGTATATCTTGTTTCTTTGTGAAAGAAGTATGATGGTCTTGTGGATATCCTTATGGTGTATTACCCCCTTAGATTAGTTTCCTTTCATGAAAACTTATATCCATTTTCCCACAATAAATTATTTAAGTAGGTGAGAATCACTTTAAGGCAAATTGAGGGAGCTAGCCCTTAAACCTAGAGGTCTACTTCTACTATAGGTAAACCCACATACCTAGAAGTATTCCCATGTTTCCCAAATCTAAAGGAGAATTGAACACACTCCTCTAGGGTGAAATATATGGTGACAACATGAACCATATAAAAATACATAAATAACTTGTATAAACATCTAAATACTTAATGGTTATAGAGTGTGAAGGAAGTTACAATCAAGCAATGGAAATAAGGACCTAGTTCAGGCATTCAAGGAGTTTGTTTTGTTTATCAAACTAGACCATTACACAATAAGGTTTTTAAATTCATATTGGAATTCATATAGCATTTTTAAGGGATTAAAACCTTGAATAAACATGATATTCATTTATAAGTGAGTTTATTCCAAAATATTTATAAGCAAGTGTATAAGAAACCATAATGGAAACTTGTTAATTTGTAAGAGTAAATGTGGAAAGTGTGTGTTTATTCCAACCCCTAAATCATTTTTGGTATAAAAGTGTAGGAAAATATATTGGAAAATATATAAATTTGTATACATACAGTAGTAACAAGAAAATATTGAAAATTGAATTGAGAAAATAAGGTAAAGAGAGGTTCTTGGAAACCTTGAATAGAATAGAGGAATTTGGTTACAAGAAGGATTCTTATAGCCATTGAAGTTTGAAAATTGAAGAACGGGTAGATAAAATTAATCAAATAGAAGGTAATATTAATTTTTTTGTTTTGTATTTTGTTAAAGTTTTATATTAATAAGTTTTTTATGCCATTGAATCAAGTGAGAAGCTCATTGAAGGCATTGGATAAGGACCAAAAGACTAGGGTGAAAAATACCTAGGTGAGGACCTAAGAATATCAAGAGACCAAAGTGAAAAAGACTTGGGTGAATATCTTATTTAAGGAACAATGGATAGATTGAGAAAAAAACATGTATATCAAAATGAAGTGATTAGTATAATGAAAATTCCACATAAAGGTGAAACGATATGATAAGAAGAAGGAATTAAACATGGATAAGGAGATAATTGAGCTAAAATAGAGGTTGATTCTTATGGTTGAGTTGATACAAGAGGAAGAAAACCAATGTTTTGGTTCAAAGCTAAAAAGGAAATTCAAATGGCCTATTGAGCTATTGATTAAGAGGATAAGGAATATAATAATTGCCTTGGTCAAATAAGAAATAAATAAGTTAACCTCCCATAGAGGCATGAAGAAATAAATAGTTGAAGTTAGAAAAAGGTATGAAAATTGGACCTTGGAAAAATATCAAGCAATATTCATTTTTGAACTAGAGAGAGGACCCATGTTTGATGAATAAGAGGTGGATCAAAGATAAGATAAGAGTCTCATATAATAATTAAGAAGCTTGGTCAAGCATGAAGAGGAAATTCCAATCCTAGAGGCATCAAGAGGGGCAAATGAGACTTAAATTTTTCAATCCAATTTTTTATATGAGTGTGTGTTTTTAGGTCTTGAAGAATATGAAGGTGAATAAGCATGAGAAGATGGCATAAAGGACAAAGATGAAAAATTATCCCTTGAAGACAAATGAAAAATAATTAAAAGTCATGGACCTACAATAAAAGAGGTTGAGGACAAATAAAAGGAAATTTTAAAGAGTATACAACATGTAATTGATGGTAATCAGGAAGGCAACCTCATACCAGGTCTAATGGAGATCAAAAATAGTCCACAAATTGAAAATAAGTAAATTTCAAATGAAGGAAGTAACTTATCCATGGTAGCATCTCAAGAAAACAAGGTTTTAGGTATTGAAAGAGTAGAGAATCAAGATAAATTTATGTATTCCAAGCAAGGGTATGATCTCCATGAAGATGGTAGCAAGGAGAATTCAAAAAAATAGTCTTATACACCTACAAGGGAGTAAGAGATCAAAATAATGATAAAAGACTAGTATGAATCATCAATGGAGATGGTGAATAGTCTATGTAAAGATAAATTAGATAAAAGAGCAAAAGAAGAGACCATGATCAAGTTACTATCCATACAAAGAAGGAAAGTTAGAGAGAAAGATAAAGAAAAGGTGGAGTTTTTAGAATCAGGACATCATATAACAAGTTTTGAACAAGATGGAGGTATGGTAATCCTTACAAAATATATATGTTAGTCTAAATAAGTTTTTAAGAGTCATAAAGGAGAATAAGATTAGTTTAAAAATAAGGATAAGGATCAAATAAACCTAGAATAAGAAAATAGGGTCATAAAAAGGGCTATGTAACCTCAAATCTTCATTCCAATGTGTCATATTGATGTTGATTATGTAGGATCATCATTTAAAGTCAAAAATATCCTAATGAAGATGAGATAAGAGTAATAATAAATTCATATTGGTTCAAAACTCGGAGAGTGAAGAAATGAAGACTTTAAAGGTCTCATGATCCATGACAACAAAGCTAAGGCAATGAGGGCCAAGGAGAAAAGTTTAGTTGATCTAAATTGCATGAAAAAAATATTGAAGAGGAACCTATAAAAATTTAGGTTAAGTAATCATCCTGAAGGTAAAAAAATGTTTATCATACACTTTCTTATTCAATCTCAATGAGAAACTAGTATCCTATTAGGTGGAGAGAGTCTTAAAATAATGTTTGTTCAAGGTAGTTGGAAAGTTGATAAATTTAAGTGAACAAGGAATTTTTGAAACCATTTTTAATATTTGGGAAATAAATATGTGCATGTAGACCTCAAAATGTCATAGAGATCAATATGGTGAAGGAAGAAGGTTCTTGATACCTTTTCAATAAAAGCAATTTGTTTTATAAGTGTTAAATGAATGGAAACTCATCTTAGAATAGGTATTTACTAAGTTATTAAAGTATATAACAAAGGTAAATGAGTAATTATATTTTATTTTTAATGATAATCTCAATTTTTAGTATGTGGACACAAGAAAACAAGACAAGAGAAAGCAAATCAATGACAAATTTGATTTGGAAAGGTGTATAATAGACTTGGGAAAGAAACATACATCTAGAGGACCAAAGAAACATCAATATAGACAAGAAACCTACCCAATAACAAGAGAATGCAAGGATGTCAAGGAAATGAAAGTCAAAATAGGGGACAAAACACAAATTTCAATTAGAGATGAAGAAACTATAGTGGAGAGACAAGCTCTTAGAGCCATAGAGAAGTAGATATTAGAGAATAGTTTATGGAGTCTTTTTTCTTAAATTAAAGTAGAGTTGAGAAATGTGTAAGTTCAAGAATGGATCAAAGACAATAAGGAAAACTCATATTTGAGTGAGAGTATGTAGAATTCAAATTATTTTTTTTCATTTTCATAAGTTGTAAGTCAAAGAGAGGAAAAAATACTCATTGATGATCTCAAATATGAATCAAGTAAATAAGTGCTAAAGCGGGAGTAGAAAAAGCAAACTAAAATAAATAAAAGTTCAAATTTGTTTGAGTATGTTCTTGGGAACAAGACATTTATATGTAATGAGGAGTATAAGGAAAATATTGGCATAGATAATGAATAGTAAAATAAGGTCTTGAGGTTAAAGAGAAATGAAGATAAACTAAGGTTGAGAATGGACACCTTGGATTCCATTATGACAATAGATATTATGAGAACACCAAAGAATGTGGAAATTAAAAATAATGGAGTAAGGACCATAATTAATAAAATGTTTTCTTTAATGTGTTTTTTCTGTGTACGAGTACAAGTGAAGAAGGTTTAGTAAAGAAGATGAACATCAAGAAGGATGGAGATTGTTCACTTCAAGAGCATGCTAAAAAAATAGTCCTTATCACTCCTATGAGGGTCATGGGATCTAGGAGTACATAAATAAAATAGGAGGAATGATGAAAAGAATAAAATGACAAAGATAGAAGCAATCATGAGCATGAGATCATGAAAATTTCTACACATGGGAGTATGATGTGAAATATTATACATATCAACACATAAAGAATGATCATGAATACATTTTCCTTGTAAAGGTATGAAATCTATTGTTAGGTCAGTAATAAGCACTAGATAAACTTCATTAGGATTTTTTAGGATTATAGTTATATATTCTCATTTTCCCTCTAAAATGGTAAAGTTTGAAATTTTGAAAATTTATTAAATAGATTAAGAGGTGTTGAGATATTTTATGGTTCTATTTATATTATTAATAATTCTATAGAGTATAAATAAGAAAAAAAAATATAATTTACTTGTTATTATGTCAAAAGCTATGTTTTGTACCTATTCTAACCTCATCCCAACGTATAACAAGGCTTATATTGATATGTATTAAAGCTGTCTAAGATGGTTGTGAGGGTTGTGGGATCAAGAAAAAAATTAATATAAGTTTTAGTGATGGATAGGATCTAATAATACTAATGGGGAATTAAATAAATCAAATAAACAAAGATAAAATCATAATTTAAATGTTTAATAAGAGATGGATGCGAAGGTGAAGAGAGAGTGGCTTGTATGTGAAGTTATATGGGTTGTAAGATGTTATTCAAAGAATGAATAAATAAAATAAGGCTTACATAATATTATTCATTCTCTTACATGTGTGATCAAACCATATTTTATATATTTTTTATTTGTTATTGCATGCATATAACAATTTGTGGAGTAAGTGGTTTGAATAACATGGTTGTTGATGGTTTCTAAGGTGTATTAAGATTATAATACACATTTCATACATTTTTGAATAAATATTAATGTTTTTTTTTATTATAAAGTGTATTTTGACTCATACTTATGTTTTCCAACTTTTTTTTATCTTATTTATTGATTTTATCAGGGTTCAAACTCTAGAAATCCTGAAAATAAAATTTTGAGAACCCAATTTTAAGAAAATATTATAGTCTAGGTAAATCTATGCATGATCAAACATAGGTTAAAAAATATAAAATATACAAGACCTTAAAATATAAATTTTACAAGTGAAATAAATTATTTAAACATTCTTTTTCTTAATTTATGATTTTTTATGCTTGTTTCCTTGTGATAGGACAACCAAGGGTTTCTTCACAAAAAGTTGAATATAATTTGATTTATCTAGTGAAATTCCTTGAAATTTTTCATGAAATTATGTATAAGATTAATATAATATATTTTGGTGTTTAAAGGGTTTTAGAGGCCGTATGTTGATGGTCCAATTGACTATGTTTTTATAATTTTGAAAATGAGCTAAATGAAGGATAAAAAGAAAGTTTTTAATATTTTCATGAGTAATAAATATGAGTAAAGTCCTAGGTTTTTTATATCACCATATTTATAGTTATTTTAGATTATTACAGACATTTATTTAATTTTACAATACCTTATTGATATTAAACCTTAGATATAGTCTTTTAGGCCTTGTAGCCTTCAAGCTAACTTATATAATTTTAGGGAAATTTGATGTTGAAATACTCATGAGGGATTCTCAGTGTTGTGAAACATATAAAAATCCATAAATAACCTATATAAATGTTTTAAGCCTTAATGGTTATATATTGTGAAGTAAGTGACAATAAAGTAATGGAAAGAAGGACCTAGTTAAGCCATTCAAGGAGTTTGTTTTGTGTTCTTGAACCAGACCATTACACAAGAAGGTTTGTGACTCCATATTGGAATTCATATAACATTGATAAAGGATTATAAACCTGAATAAATAATATATTCATGTCTAAGTGAGTTTATTCTACAATATTTCTATGAAAGTTTATAAGAAACCATAATGGAAACTTGTCAATTTGTAAAAGTAAATGTGGAAAGTGTGTTTTTGTGTTAACCTTACATCAAGCTTGTCCTTAAAAATTTAATTATACCTTTTACACAATGAATCTTATTTAGATATATTAAGTGTAATATTGTGTCCCACTAAGCAGACAATTTTGTTTTTTAAGCAAACAATTTTTTTTTATTTAAATAATTAAAAACATAATTAATCCAAAAAAAAGGAGAATTAATGTTTTTTTGGGAAAATTAAATATTTTGATTACTAAAAAATGTATTTTCATTAGCAATATTTATATATAAATATAAAATACATTTATTTTTTTGATTAATTAAATGACCCAAACTTAAGATATTTTGAGGAGAATATAAAAAAAGTTATATGTCTCTTTATTCTTTGTTTAGGATCCATCAAAGCCAAAAAGTGGGACACTAATTAAATATTTTGATTACCCTTCTTAGAAGGCTTTCTTTTTAAGTTGGCATACATTTATTTTTAGCCATATCTAATTTTAAAAACCATGTATGAAAGGAAAGGTAACCTCCTATTTTGGTAGTGAAATCTCTGGATAGACACAATGTAAAATATGGAGTTAGATCAAAAACAACAACATCCTATAAAATGGTAAAATGTGGACAAGTAACAAGTATGATTTTTAGATCTTGCAACACACTTATAGTCTTGGTAGGTGACCCATCTAATTTTAAGGCACCTTTCTCATGGGGTTCATATTTCAATCCTAACTTATCAGCTATTTATTTGGGCATGACAAAGGTACTATCCCCACTGTCAATCATACAATTATGAACTAGATAATCTCCAATGATAATAGAAAGGTAAAATGGAGGAGGTTTAGTCACCTTAAGAGTTTGAGGCTAAACAAATAGATTATAATTAGTTATAATCACACTTACTCCCTTCCCCCCTCCAAAAAAAATTGTTATTTTCACCACATTTTACAAGCATTGCTTCTTAAAATTTTTACACTTATAGATTATCTATGTAATTACTAGTATTTAAATCTTTGGTGATTTTTTATTTCATTTTTTAATATTACAAGGATAATGACTAAAGATGAATGAAAATTAAATTAAGTGATAGGTAAGGTAGTTGTGTAAAGGAATCAAATTAGGGTTATATTGATATTGGTCCATGTAATTAAAAATATAAAGGTTATTCATACTTTTTTTGTTTATTGAAATGGGTCCTCTATAACCCTTTATTTTAACTTACAAGTCTTTTTATTGTAATTTAATTTCATACCTTATTTATTATTTGCATTACAGTTTATTTAGAACATCTAGGGAATTTTAAAAAATAAGAAAAATAAAATTTATGTGGTTAAAAGTTTAATTCAATCAATTTTGATATAATACATATAAAAATATTACACTAGCGTCTATGCTTTAATTTAATTAACAACCCTCCTACATATGAAAATTTAGAGAACAAGAAAGAGATAATTATTTTTCTTCCTATTTCATTTTCCTACATACATCACAATGTGTGGCATGGTAATAAACTATAACTAATTCTAAAATTGAGTATATATAAATGGGAATTAAGTCTTGTTTAGTTCACCTATAAATGTCAAATAGCATGGTGCAGAAAAAATGCTAACTCTAGAGATAGGTTTGAATATTGTTCTAGAATTAAATAATTTGGATATTCTTACATGAATTAGATGAATGGTGATGATATATATGCAACCATATCCTATCCTATGACCAAACTAAACATATAAAAGTATAGAAAATGGTTTTTATCACATGTAAGTAGCTTAATAAAAATATCATTAGGTAGACATAAAATTACCATTTTGACTTATTAAAATATCATTAGGTAGACATAAAATTACCATTTTGACTTTGAAATAGACTAGGAACAAGATAAACTCCCTTCCCTTGTGTAATATATGTTCACCTTAAAAAAAGGTCATATAATGTTATATGAAATCATATTTTAGGTAGGTAAGATAAATGGAAAACTAAAAAAAAATTTTTTTAAAATATATATATTTATATATTTAAATTTAGTATTTTATGTTTTTATGTAATTATTTCATATTTTATGATGTATTGTAGTGGAAAATTTATTATTTTTATGTTTTTTGGAATTATTATTTTTTTAATGGTGTATTCTACTGGATCAATGTCTAAAGTATGTCCTTAAACTAATATTTATATGCCCTTAACCTATAGTGTTTTTAGGGATATGTGTGCCCAACTTGTGGCTTACATACATTTCATATTATCTTGTCAGATTTATCTATGTTATTAGTAAGGTCAGTCTATGAAATAACTATGGATAAGTATAATATTTAGAGGAGGTAGTGGTTAGTATATGATCATCACATTTTGAATAATTATCTTATTGCATTATTGTAGAATTTATCCCCTCAAAGTGGCCATGTCATATTTATCAAGTATTCTACTCTTTCATCAATTATTTTTGTGGATCTATTTGTTTTGATTTTAATTTTGAAATATATTATTCTATTATTGCATAACAACTAAGTAATTTCATAATAAGTGGTATCAAATCATTGATTTAGTCAAGTTAATGTGGCATTATTTTTAGGATCTAGTGTTGCAATTATTTTAGGAGCTAAAGGATAAAAAATATAACCTATAATCTATAAAGAATTTAATTTTTTTTTAACCATAGTATTTTTTGAAGTTTAGAAAAAAAATTGCACCCTTTTTCAAATTAATAGTCATTAGATTCATTTAGTAAGACAGTCACAAATTTATAATCTACAGATACACTTTTTTTAGGCCTAAAACCCTCCACCCTAGGTTTTGTGCATGGTTGGTCCTAACACATGAATCCATGGGAAAGGGAAAGGCAATCCAAAATCTCCTCAAAAGGATGATGTGGAGTCCAAAACTTCATATCCATTGGTTTCTAAGGTAGTTCACCAACTTTAATCTAATATATAGATCATGGTGAATAAATATGATATCAATTCATTAAAATGGGACATCATTGGGCTTAAAGGGGACATCAATGTTGTGAAAAAATAATTAGAAACTATTAGTAATAATTTGACCACTCATTCAACTCATATTCTAAAAAATAATCCTCCATTTATATTCTCCCACTTGAAAAATCACAACTCTAATACTAGTTTGAATCACATGATGTTAAACATGGAAGTGTGCAAGTTTGATGGTAAGTATCCAATCACTTGAATCAATCAAATAGAAAATTTATTTGATTTACATTAGACCCCATGTGTTAAAAAGTTGGATAGGGTATCTCTATATTTAGAACCTATGAAATTCATTTGGTATAAGTGGTTTTGCACTCAAAATATAAATAAGGGACTTCCTATTAATTAATTAGTATTTACATAGGACCTATAGATGCACTATAAAAACAACATCTAGAAAACTAATTCAGTCAGTTAGCAAAGTTTTGGTAAACAAGGACTATTAAATATTATATTTATATATTCTAGAATCTATCCTTATATGTGGATGACACCAATTAGGATAACATAATTAAATTTTTTTTATTTGGGATCAAATAAAGCATCCAACTTTAGGTTTGCATGTTTAATCTAAAATTAGTATCTAAATCCATACCATTGGTGTGCAAGGCAAAAGAAAAGGATATATTCAAACAAAAGGCTTTTGCTAATGTATACGAATGTAATTCCACAGCATAATCATTTCCTTAGCCAACAATATTGGCCCCTCAACAAATTGAAGAGAAGTGCACAAAATGGTTGTGTTTGGATATGAAATAAAGTGGACAAAAATACATAAATGTGCTAAAAATAATTTGTTTGACAATAATGACACATATGAATATGAAGAATATGATGATGTATCAGGTGAGGGTATTGGATATCTAGATAAAGAATTTGAATATTATCACCCTAATATCTCTTGTCATGAAATTTACAGTATTATTACTCCTCAAATGCTTAAGGTGGTTGGTTTCCTTAAGAAATTAATAGTGTTTAATGACTCAAGAAGTTTTCATAACTTCATCAACAACAATTTGGATACTTGTTTGAATTGTTTTATTTAACCATCTCTAAAATTTTAGGTCATGATTGTGGATGGTGGCACAATCAAATATTTTAGAAAATGTCATAGTATTAAGCTTGTTATAGGTGGATACATGCTAGATTATCTTATGTTTTATATTCCCATTAGTAGGATTGACATTATTTCAGGATTACAATGGCTCAGAAATTTGGGCACAATAGAGATGAATTTTCAAGAACTATTCATGCACTTTCATTCTGAAGGTAGGACATTTGAACTATGTGGATTATAGGAAAAATATCCATAATTAGTTAGTTAATATCAGATAAGAAGTATTCTTAAAAATGTGTTTAAAGTATTTTTATCATGATTTTTTTCCATATAATTTAGCTAATAAATGTGTCTACACATCCTAATTTACAAATGATTCTTAATGAACACCTAATTATTTTTGGAGTCATTCCAAAAGGACTCTCACCAAGAAGATAACATGATCATGCCATAAGACTAATTTCAAGTAGTACACCACCAAAAATTAGACTGTATAGGTATCCATATGCCTAGAAAAATGAAATTGAAAATATGGTATATGATATGTTAAAGGTAAGTATTATCATACATATCCAAAGTGAATATTGTTTCTCGGTGGTCCTATTACATAATAAGGATGACACTTGGAGGATGTGACCAGACTATAGATAACTCAATAAGTACACCATCAAAGATAATTTCCATATTCTAGTAGTTGATGATTTATTATATGAATTACATGGTGTTGTTTATGTTACCAAAAAATATATTCATTCTAGGTATCATCATATTTGGATTATATATGAGGATATCCCTAAAACATATTTTAGAAATCATGAATGACATTATGAGTTTATGGTCATGCCTTTTGGTCTCACAAATGCACCATATACGTTTAAAAGATTGATGAATACTCTTTTTAGGCCTTTCTTAAGGAATTTTATGTTGGTTTTTCTTTATGAAATCCTAATGTATAGGAAAACATTGGAATGATATTTGAATCATGTGAAATTGGTATTGTTAGTTCTAAAGCAACATAAACTTTATGCCAAACCTTCCAAATGTGATTTTGGAGTCTAATATGTGGATTATTTTGGCCATATTGATTTGTAAAAAATTATAGTAGCATAGAAACTCCACTCAAAACCTTTTTTAATAAAGTATCCTTCCATTATAATGAAATAAATACCAAGTCATTTAAGAAGCTAAAAGATTCTATGTGAAACACTTCAATTTTAGCTACCCTAATTTTTCCAAAAATTTATTATTAAATATGATACATCAGGATATGGCATGTGGTAAATACTCATGTAAGAAGTATGATTTCATTTGAGATTAATCAACTCAATGGAAAAAATATTCTCAATCCAATCTATGAGAAATAGAAGATGGATATTCTTTATGTAGTCAAGCAATGAAGACCTTATCTGATTTCTATACACTTTAAGGTAAAATTTGATCATGATAGTCTCAAATATTTTTAAGATAATTATTGTTGTCAAAATAACAAAAAAATAAAATGTTGGGATATGACTTTATGTAAGTGGTTCGGTTGTGTAACATCAAGTGGATTACGATTAATTCAATATGCAGTTTGTTAATTACTAAGTGTGGTCTAAGAAATGCAAGCAAGCAAAAATGCAATAGTTTATAAGAAAGTAAAATATAATGTCGTAGTATATGCACTATCCAGGAGGGAAGAATCAGTTGAGGCATTATTGTGTGTAATGACCATTTGGTAGGAAAATTGGTTAGAAGAGACAAGATCCAAATGGGATAATGATAGGGATACACATGTTTTAATTTTGAATCTTTAGTAGGGTTTTGGTGTTTCTAAAAACATTTAGTGTAAAGTGAATAGATTATGGTATAAATATAGATTATACCAATGTAAGAATTATATCCTCAATCACAAGATACTTTAGGGGCTTCATTCAACTCCAATAGGGGGTACTTATAATTTTTGAAAAAATATAATATAATCAAGAAGTATTTATTTTTGGAAGGATTCAAGGTGGATACATAGAAATTTATGGTAGAATACATAGTGTCAATAGAATAAAGGTGAAATAATTAAAACACCAAGTTTTCTATAGCCTTTATCCATCCCTAGCTAGAGGTGGGAGGAGGTTTCCATAGATTTCATTATAGGGTTGTCGAAGTATGAAGGTAAACATTTCATCATGGTAATTTTGGATAGGCTCACAAAATATGTTTATTTTTGTTCTTTATCATAACCATTTATAGCTAGTATAGTAGTTGTTGATTTTCTCAATACAATTTAAAAATTGTATAGTAATTTCAAGATTATTATAATTGATCATGATCCTATCTTTATTAGTAATTTCTATATTGATTTATTCACATTTTTGGATACTCATTTGGCTCATAGTTTGTCGTATCATCCTCGGTATGATGAAAAAATAGAGGTGGTCAACAAATTCCTATAAGAGTATCTCCATTATTTTGCATCACGTAAATAGGTGTGATGAGTTTATTGGATGCCACTAGTAGAATGGTTATATAAAATTTCCTTTCATACCTATTCCAAAATGTCTCCATTTTTAAAACTTTATAGTTATCATCCCCCTCTCCATCAGTTCATTCATTAAGGTGAAATCAGATAGTTTAACCTATTTAAGAACACATTCAACATCAACATGAGGTACTAGCTAGTTTAAAATAGAATTTAGTATTGGCACAAAATTAAATGAAGGTGTGAGACCCCATTTTTTGATATCAACCCATATTATATATTTGTTTTTATTTTTTGGACTTGATGAATATGTATTAGACTATATAGAGGCACAAGGTGCCCTCATTTTATATTTTGTGTCCTTATGGACCTTGGTTAGCTAGTTTTGTAAGTCTTATTCATATGTGTGGTTACTTAGTGTGATTATCTTGAGTAGATGTATTTTTCTATTTGGTTATTGATACTAAAAAGTATGATAATCTATTTTATGATTGTATGGTTGATTAAATTGAAATACTTGAGATATATGACATAATCTTTTGACATTATTGTGGTGATAATTAAATGTATGTTTATTTCATATTGTTCTAGATATAAATAATTTTTTCATGGATGTATTTGACATTTGCATTGAGTGTGAAAGTTATAAGGGGATAAAGGTATGACTATGAAGGATGCAAACATGTCTTGACATATCATATGTACACCTAAAATGCATTCTAAATCTGTAGCCTTATACCTTTCATTCATTAAAATTTGTTAATGTATTATTTTATGCTCTTTGATTTCTAATCTATTATTTTTTTTGAATTATGGTGTTTTGAACTAAACTTCTATTCTAATTTAATCATCCTAAACCTATATTAACCCATAATGAGGTTATCTAACCTTGATAATGGATTGTGATGAGCCACAAATCCAACCCATATGTGTAGTATCAAAATGGTCCCTTTAACCACTTTTTACATTGATTGTATGACAAGAAAATCTTGTATTACAAGTCCTGTTTGGACCCATACCTATACCCATTGGGTAGGTAGTTATTTCAAGGACTTTTTACCACTTTTTGGTCATAAAATGATTTCATTTATAACATAGGTTTCCATCCCACAAGCAAGCTTCTATTTTATACAAATGGATTTTATTTTATATTTTATTGTGCAAGAAACACCCATGTGGGTGTGTAAGAGTATTGATTTAATTTTTAAGAGAATTTATGGAGGGTGGTTACATCCTCAGGATCGAGGATTAGAAAATTTCACCTTCATGTTGGTAATTTTTTTTCTTCTCATTTTAAAGACTTTATTTTATCTTTTTTGGGTTTATGCATTTTGGATTGTTGGAGAATTTGTGTGCTTGAATAAGAAATTTTGGTTAGGATATTTCAAGTGAATATTTGTATTGATATAAGATCAATTTTTTTTATAAGATCCATTATTTTTATAAATTATTTCTATTCTATTTGTTTTTCTTGAGTGATACCCCTTTTGAAATTATGAATAATGTTTCCTTGCTTGATGTATTATGTATATTGATTTAAGAATATTTTGAAGTTTCGTTTGTGCACTTTTATTTTTTATTTTTTTCATGATTTTCTTCCCTCTTGTTGTAATCTTGGTTATTTTGAATTTTGTTGGGTTATGGGATTGTCAAAACTTATATGCTACCCTTTTATCATTTTCATAAGTGCATGTATTTTGGGAAAGAGGGAGTAGATCACTTATTCTTGGCTTGTTGGAAAATCCCTCTCTTGCCTAATAAGAATGGCCTTGCTTGTGAGAAGTGAAATGTTTTAATAAAATTGAAAATCCACTATCCTTTGTGAAATATGGGTGGTCTAAGAAGGTATGTTTTAGATTGAGGGTAAAAGCAGGTTTTGAAGGGGCCCCGAAACCCTATTACAAAGAGCGAAAAAGGTATGGTCTAAGAAGGTATGTTTATTTAAGAGGTATAAGGAGGAAAATTAATTCTTGATAAGAATTATCTTATTTGGATTTGGAAGCCATTTTATTAATTAATGAAACATGTTAATGAATAATTCAAGTGCCCTATAAGCTTCCCCTTGGGGAAGTCTTGGTGACTTCCTTGTTCTTTATATTTTCATTTATGAATAATTTGTTATGTTATTTTCTTACTTATTGGCACTCATAACCATTTACCTTAAAATATTATTACACTTGTGCATATGAATTAAGGCATGTCTCTTTCAATTGGGATTAGGGGTGTCTATGCATGAACCTCACTTGGTGAGGATTAAATATGATGATGCTTATAATATGGATGGTAAAAAACCTTACTTTGGCTTATTTTAGAGATTTTTTGAAGTGTATTGAGAGATTTTATACATGTGTGTAGGTTTCTCTCTTGGATATTGGAGCTTGAAGTTGTTGGATATTGATTACATTTATTTTTATTTGGATTGCTAAGCCACTCCTATTGTTGTATTTATTCCATTCCATTATGATTAAATATTTTGATAATGAGATTGTTGATGTAATTTTTAAATGTTAGTATCCTTTTGTATTTTTTAAAATGTTTTTTTTATTGTTTTAAATTCAAAACAATACTCTTAGCCCATGTTATTTGATATCCATCCTTCTTATCTTGTTTAAAGTTTTTTTAGTCCTTTTGAATGAATGTTTTTCAATAATGTTTCTACATCCTTTTTCCTTTAAAATTATCCTTCTTAATGTGAAAATGGCTATTTATTGAAAAGGTGGATATTAAAAAATGTATATGCATTTCATCCCCTTCTAGTTTGAGTTGTTATTATGATTATTTATATGGAAAAAGAGTCTTGTGATGATATATTAGTCAATGTGTTGATGTTGTTCTTTGAAAGGAAAGTTATTTCTTTGAGATATGATGAAAATGAATTAATTTTGGATTATATGATCACTCTCTCCCCCCTGTGATATTTTTTTAAAAATGTAAATGTAAGTGAAAATGAAAATTAATTGCTTGTTTGAAATTATGTATTACAAAGGAAAGTAAATTACATGTCTCTCTTTTTAGAATTATGAAAATCATAATGAATTGAAAATAAAAACTGTTATTTGGATTTATACTTTTCGTAAAGGAAATAAGAACATGTTAATTTTGTAAATGTGCCTTTATTAATGATAAATATATAATTTGATGCAAATAATAGGGATTGAAATATCACCTTGTTGATTATTTAGACTACATTATAAAATTACATATTTTTTCTTATACTATGTAGAATGTGCTTTTAACTAGTTTGAAAAAATAAATAACAAATAAATAAATTATCAATGTCACCTTATATACATTTGAAATTAAATTTATTTACTTATAATTCTAAAATTATATGTATGTATGTATATGTTTACACACACACACACACATTTAAATAAATTATATATATATATAACCCTTTCCTTGAATAAGATTATTAAAAGAAAGGGCAAGGAAAGGATTATAAATGTGTTTTTTTTCATATATATATATATATATATATATATCTTATAATTTATTTTTATATAATTGTGAATGTGTATATATTTCATATATATATATATATATGTAACTCTTATTTTTCAACTCCTCCATTGCAAACCTCCTCCAACCTAAAAATGAAACAAAGAATAAATGAGAGTAAGAACTTGGAAATTGACTTTTAGTTTTCTACATGAGAAATTAGTGGAAATTTATTTTGTAACCCTAAATCCAAGGGCTTAAGATATTTTGATCAAAGGGTGGTATTTAAATCCACCACTTGCAAGTGGAAACATATTTTTATTACTTAACTTAAAATATCTATGATTTAACAAAAATAATTTGAAAATAACCCTATTCACCTAGAACCTTAAAGGAGTGACATTTAATTTCCCATTGAATAACTTTGGAAACCAAGATTTGTTAAATTATTACACTTGGATATTTAATTCTCTATTAAATAATAAATGAGCAAATAAGTAAGAATTAAATTATATTCAAAGAGTAACTTAGTGATGGAATTTAAAAATTAAAAATTATCTTGTAATGATTTGTTCTAGTATTGGTAAAGGTGGGTTTTTTAAAATGGGGACCCTACCCCATACATTGCAGAAATAAAGAGTCAGAGGTTATTTTAAAATGGAACCCTACCCCTCATAGAGATACAAAAATAAGGTTTGAAACCTCGATATAACCAGTCCAATTACAAAGAGAGAGAGAGCAAAAGAATAAAATAGATAAAGAGGAGAAAAATAATAGAAAAGAAGCAATCTAATTTTTATGATTCATCCATTCTTTGTAGTCTTTCACCCACTTCTGAGGGAGATGATTCAAAGAATAAATCCCACTATAAATAATATTAGGCATATCCATGCTAGTAATGCCCTTCAATTTTCCATCATTGGAATGAGAAGAAACATTTTCTTCTTTGCCTTTAGCCAAGGAGTTCAAAGTGTCCATACTTTGAAGAATCTTCAACATAGTGAATTTGTTGTAGTCAATCAAGCTTCTTAGATTCTTATTGAGGGAGGAATTTTAATTTTCCATGTTGTTTATCCTTTCCTTAATTAGGTGAAATTTAGAACTAATTTCCATGAGATCACTTTTGGTACAGTATATGCTATCATTAAAGGCTTAATTTGTTTAGTTCATCTTTGAATCTTTTTTTATCATTATAACACCATCAGAGAATGGATTTGTGCAGGTCTAATTCATCTTCAAGCTTACTCAACCTTTAAATTTACTTATGGTTCTCTAGGATTTCTTTGAATTCAAGAGGATGGGAAGATAAAGCAAGTAGGGGGGAAGAAATAGGTTGTAGGGGTGTTAGAAGAGGGAATAGATGGGATACTCTATCTGAGCATATTTAGGTTGTTTGAAATGTCTACAAGTTTGATATCCTCCTAGGCTGAGGTGGAGGGAGGGAGGGAGGGAGTGGGGGTGAGGGTCACATATGAGTGTGAAAGGAGAAGATTATGGAAGGGAGGGGGAGGAAGGAGGGGTGAGTAGGGTTAGTAGGGGTTTGGGAACATGGGTAGACTAAGAAACAGAGTTTGACACTTTTTTTTTGCTGATCAAGATGGAAGTATCAAACACAAATCCAAATTTCTTAAGAGAATCCATTTTCTTAGGTTTATAAGTAGAACCTATTTTTAAAAGAGAATCTAAATTCTTATTTTTAGGAGGATAATAGTCCTGCTCTCTATCATCACTAGCAATGTTGATGGGTAAGGAGGGGTTAATATTTACAAAATTCCTTAGGACTCTCGAGGATCTAGGAGGGATATTGCATAAGAGGATGGGTTTGGGAGTGGGTTTGGGGAGTTTGGTGGGACATTAGGTAGGGTGGAGGAAGCCTATAAGAATTTAAGGATAAAAAAATGATAGCATGATGAAGAAGATCCTTCTTTTTACCCATTTTAACCTCAAAAATGGAAGATTCCAAGGAATGCAGTATGTAAAAAGGAAGGCTGAGAGGAATCTTGTGACAAAAATAATTAAGGATAAGAAGATGGAAATGATGAAAAAGAGAATAATTTCCATCCAAAGTGATATAATTCATAATCTACTCTACAAATCTATCAAATGGAATGGGAGCATCCTTCTATAAGAAGCCACCTATGCACTCAAGCATCAGCTTGCCATCTAAGGAAAACTAGTCACACTCCTCTCTATAATTCCTTTCAAATTTAGTAAATTTGACATCCTAAATTTTGAGAACAGTGACCTATGTGATGAGGGCTTCAGTTGCCTCAATATTGATGTTATTAATTGTGACCACCTTGTCTTCTTAGGCTTCAACAAATTTATAAGAGAGAATCTTGTCATATCTATAGATGTTGGAAATGAAGTTGGTTAAGCCACCTATTTTTAATATTTCCCAAATAATTTCATCTTTCTTAAGTAGATCAAAAGTCATGAGTTTGATTCTATTGATTTCCCCACCCATTTTAAAAATAAAAAATGGTAGAAATATGAGAGTTGAAGGTAGTGGCAAAAGGGAAAGAAGAGGGAGGAAATAACAAAGAGAGTTATAGAAAGGCTATTAAAAAAGGAAAGAAATGATGTAGTATACATGTGAGAGAGGGTATACAAAGTGGGGATGATGATGAAACAAAATCATATGAGATAGTTAGAAAAGGGTGAATTACACAAGCATCATTGGAGAGGGGGAGGTCTATCTTTGTTAATGATTTCAACATAATCATTAGGAAGTGAGTCAATTATGGTCCAAAATTTAAACTCAACTACCAAGAGCCCTCTATTTGTGAAGGCATCTACTAAATGATTACCTTCACGATATGTGTGTTGAAATATGACCTCAACAAACTAATTTCATAAGGTCTATCTCTCTTTAATGATATAATCAATGGTGCATGAGGCTTTAGTTAAGTTGTTAAGGTAGTTTATGACATTTACTAAGTCTCCTTCCACAAAGATTCTTCTAACACCAAGATCCTTAGCCATTGAAGGCCCCATAGAGATGTGAGTACCTCCACTTTATGGTTAGTTTGGTATCCCATTCCACCTTCATAAGTGGCTAGGAGACTACCATTTTCATCACAAAGCACATCACCTCCACCAGATAAACTAGGGTTACCTTTATAGGCCCCATCAAAGTTAAGTTTGGTCCATCTTGAGATATGGGGAATCCATTTAGTTTTGTTCTTGATGGCTATTTTTGGATCAATTATAGTTGAGAATGAGAGAGAAGGGAACCAATTTTTAGCTATGTTTTTCATTCTAAGAGATATATTTATCCTTTGGTTTTTTAGATACTTTAAATGTTTCAATGATAGAGATAAAAAGTTTTAAAGCAACCCTATCAAAGTTACTAAAGGAGTATTTGAATATTTTTTTATTCTTTTAATTCCAAACTACCCAAATTATATGTGGGAAAGAGAGGGTTCATAACTTCTTGATATTCTTACTTGAAAAGGGAGAGTCCCAAGCAATCTAGGAGTTAGCCAGGGTGTCTAGATGAGTCCACATGATATTTAATTTAAAGAGGAGTCCCCAAATGTGATGGATGAAATGGAAATGAAGAAGGGGGGTTAGGAATAGTCTCAATGTTAGAATTACAAAGAGTATGATTATTAGCCAAGGAGATACCACATTTCATAAGATTGTCAAGTGTGAGTATCTTATTGTGAAGGCAAAGCCATAAGAAAATGTTTACTTTGGGAGTCATTTCTTTATCATAGATATTAATCCATGGAAAAGAAGAAGGATTAGGAGGTAAATTTTTGAAATATCCATATCTCACTTTGTATTCACCATGGGTGGTGCCTGCCGAAGACAAAGAGTCAACTTTATGAAGATTTGGGATGTGATAAAAAAGGAATAATAAGTTGAGATAAGAGATAATAATATTATGCTCCAGGGTGGCATTAGGGACATGAATATGTTTCCAAATTATTTTTTTCCCTAAAACTAAAAATAATATAAAACCAAGGTGTCATAGAGGAGTTAAATTTGATCTTTGACTTGAAACCATGGTTCGAGGTTAGATAGAGGAAGATCAACCAGGGGTCCTCCCAAAACCAAATTGTGTTTCCATTTTAAATCTTCCATTTATGTTCATACTTGATGATCTCCATACCTTTGATGAGAAAACTCCAAATAGTGTAAGATGAAGCATAGGTGTTATCATAGAGCAGAGAGATAACAAGTATTTATTATAGATATTTAGCCTTAAGGATATTTGTCTAGAGATTTTCTTCTTTGATGAATCTCCATATTGTTTTGGCTTTAAGTTATTTGTTCATGAAGTTTAGCCTTCTTAAACCTATACCACTATGTTACTTAGGGAGAGAGACATTATCCCATGTAACCAAGTGGAAATGATTAGTTATTTTAGTGCCTAACTAGAGAAAACATTTTTGGATTTGATCAATTTTATGACAAATGTTAGAAGGTATTTTGAAGAGGGACATGATATAAACAAGGAGGCTTTGAAAAATAGATTTAAGTAGCACAAGATTTCCAACTTGTGATAGCATGACTCCTTTCTAACTAGCAAGCTTTTTTTAGAATCATTCAATGAGAGGGTTTCAAAGATGAATGGGAATCCTTCAAGTAGAAATTAGCATACCAAGATAAGATGAAGGTAAGGATTTTATGGAACAAGACAAAATTATATAAATTCTAGCCTATTTTAAAAGTGGAGTGTTTAGGAAGAAAATAGTACTTTTGTCAAAGTTTATCTTCTACATGGAGACTTATTCATAATTGAGAAGAACATCTTTGTTATTATTTACTTCCTTAATAGAGGGAGAATCTAAGTCAATTATATCATCCATAAACTATTGATGTAGATTGGAAGGAATGCCAGTAGTAGAATGGAAGAGTTTAATTAGTCCTTAAGCTTGAGCATCAAGAAGATTCATGTTGAGTGTATTGGCTAGCATAAAAAGAAAAAGGGGGATAGCAGATCCCCTTGCCTAATTCCTCTATTAATATTTAATTAACTAATAGGATAACCATTTATGAGGATACAAAACATAGTTGTGCTAATACAATTAAAGATGAATTTGTGAATAGAATGGTGAAATCCATATTTCTCAAGAACCATGTCAAGATATAACCAATCCACCCTATCGAAAGCCTTACTCATGTATAATTTGAGAATCATTCCTTCCTCCTTACTTAATTACATTTAATGAAAAGTTTCATGCAAAATGAGGATGCCATCTTGGATTTGTCTCTCATGAACAAACCCACCCTAGTTTTGAGTGATGAGCTTATACATTAGAGGCTGGAGTCAAAGAACCAAAATTTTAGTGAATTTTTTTTAAATTGCATTGCATAAACTAATTGGGAAATTTTCCTTTAGTGAAGATGCTCTAGCAATTTTTGGGACCAAGACAATGAAAGTATTATTAACACTCATAGCATCTTGCCTATCAAAAAAAAATTTAGACAAAACTTGAATGAAGTCAAATTTGATAATTTCTCAGAAGGTCTATAAAAAAGCAATTGGAAATCCATCAGGGCTAGGTGTCTTATCCTTTTGAAGGCAAAAAACTGTAGTTTTCACATCATCTTAAGTGATTTTGTTGAGAATGCAAGGAATTATCTAAATTGGTAATGAGAGTGGGAACTGGATGAAGGAAGGACTAAGCTCTATATCTATTGAGAGGTCTATTAGAAGTGAGCAGGTTCTTAAAAAAATCATAGTTTCCTCTTTTATTTGATCAAATTCTAGGTGGATAGCTCCATCTTTAAAAATATTTATTTTAATTTTGTTATGATTTTTATGCTTTAAAGTGGAAAGATGAAAATATTTAGTATTTCAATCTCCTTCATCGAGCCAAATCACTCTAGATTTTAGGTGCCAAAAGGTTTATTCAGTTGCCACAATGTTATGATATTCACTGAGAAGAATTAATTATTTTAGGTAGAGTTCTTTAGTCATCCCAATACTATTTATTTGTTGTTTTATGTCATTCAGATCATTTTCAACTTTTTCCTTCTAATGGAAGATGTTGCTAAGGACATTATGATTTTATATCTTAATGTTTCTTTTGAAATTTTTAATATTTTGATCAAGCTTCTACATAGCAGTACCTTGAATGTCAATATCTCATCAATATTAGATCTTATCTTCTAGATCCAGATGAGAGAGCCACATATACTCAAATCTAAAGGGGACATTTATCCTATTTTAGATTATTCTCCATGGTCAAAGAAATAAGATTATGGTCTAAGCCTATGCAAAGAAGGGAAGAGAGATGAAATTCCTATGACATTATCCAACTGGAATCAACAAGGGCTCAATCCAAATGAACTTGGATCAAATTTTCTCCCAAAAATGTGTTGGTCCAAGTAAAAGGAATGCCATGAAAAAGTGTTTCAAATAGATTGTTACTTGAAATGAATTCTAATAGATCATCCATACTATCAATAAAATTTTGGGTCCTATTATGGAGGTAAATTTCACCCTAGTTAAATTAGAAATGTTCAGGTCCTACTCTCAAATCTAGTCCAACATGGGAATGACCCTAGGCTGTGGGTTACCTAAACTTAGGTTAGACCTCTAGGATTTTTAATGAGGCTAGCTTCTTAAATATAAAAATATGGCCCTTTTTACTAAACCTATGCTATTGGGATGAAGAGGGAGATAAATACATAAATGAAAATCTATACTAAATGTGGTGATGCACCAAATGTTTAATGATCCACTTTTAGCTTAGACACTTTTATGACTATTAATTAATTCAATCAAGACAAGAACTAGTCAGACTCTATGACAAGGTTAAAAGCATGAGTATTTTGTATAAAGGTTAAAGGTATACCTAAAACTTGAAGGATAGGAAGAGTTAGGTCTATATAAGACACTATGGACTCATGAAACTTCAAGAGAAATGTCACTTTACTAGAATAATTTCTCTGAGACAAACCAATCTTTCAAACTTTTGGTTTTGGCCTTTTTGTATCAGATAATTTATCTAATGGAAATGACTTCAAGATTTTGCCTTTGGGACAATTTCAATGAAATAATTTTGCCTTATACTTTTTGTTGTAGGATTTGTGTAAAGACATTTTTTGTTGTAGACCTTTTTTCGATAGAAATGTCTTCAAGCTTTTGGTTGATCATTGAAAGCCCTGATTATTTTCTAAGGCATATGAAAACTCACCTCATTACCTTGAACTGCATTGACACCATGAAGTCCTAATTCCAAACCATTTCTTTTATTTCATTATTGGATACCTCATTTTAATAAGAACATTTCTTAGTTGATCTATCCATGCATGACTTCTAAAACATGGCATTGCCTCCAGACAAATTTTTGTATGTGGGCTAAAACTGGCCAACATTTTTGGTGACCTACAGGGAAGCATGCCTATTATGCTTGAGAACCCAGATAATTGGATGAATTATATACTTTTGGAACAATGATAAATTAAAACTTAACTATAAGCAACCTCTTGACAAAAACAACACTGAGCAGAGCAAGAAAAGGGGAACACAAATAGGAAAACTAACCTAAACAAAGTAAGAGACAAAAAATATGTTGAAATAACATTTGGAGGAAAAAAAAAAGGCTACCCTAATATGTACAAGGGACATAACTAACCATGACAAATAATGATCTACCTAGATCAAAAGGTAAATTCAGAGACTCACCTAGTCCAAGAGATGGTATAAGTTGTAGAGTAGGATGTTTACTAAACATGACCTTTATTGAGGAATTATTCCTACCTACCCACTCCTTTAGCATCATATAGAGTGAATCATCAATATAAAACCAATCATCAACAAATACAAACTAGTATTATTCTTTAGGATCCTTCTCATACTGCTTATCAACTAAAATCCTTGTAAATGACACCTTATCTAAGCATTATCTTTGAGGCCTTTTGACACCTTAAGTGACCTTGTTCTCCTCATCATTAGCTATGAACTCATCAAATTCTTCTTGGAAGAGCTCCACTTGTTATTTCAAATATTCTAAGAGTGGTCCAAGATCAAGCTGAGGTATTAAATCATCTCCAATAACAACAACTTCTACCTTTATTTTAAGATATTCCCCTAGGACTGCAACCTTTTGAGGAATGACTTTCAACTTCTCTCCTTCATCTTTGATAGTACATTTTATCTCATGCACAATTGTAGAAGAATCTTCCATATGTTTTTATTCATTCAAGAAGGCTGAGTTGATATTTTGTTCACCAAGAGGAGTCCCTATGGTGATTTCTTCCTCATAGTCACTCACAATGTCTTCTTGATCAGCCATGACTTTATACCTTTCCCCTTCACTTTTTTCCCTCAAGATAGATTCTTTTTCAAGAAAGGAAAAGGTGGAAGGTTGATGGATAGGCTCATGGGTTTGAGATGAAGGATGAGATGTGATGGGTTTGGTTTGGTAATGGAGGGAAACTTATTGCAACTTGAAACCTCTTTGTCATCTTCATGAACCTCAATTTCCTCAACCATAACTTCTTTATTCACCTCATAAAGGAGAGGTTCTTGATCTAAGAGTGACATAGTTAACCCTTGGGAATACTCAAGGAGATGAGATATATTCAATGGTTGAGCCATGGATACCTAATTTTCTTCATGAAGTTGCTCTTCTTGGACCACATTCACCTCTTCCCTTTATTTCACTACTCCTTAGATGCCTTTCTATGAAGGAAAGGACTTGGGTTCCTAAAGAGAGGGAATTGGAGGATAAATGGTCTTTTATTTGACTTAAAAAATCACCACTTCCTCCTTTTTCACACCACTTTGGATGGATTTCCAAGATGGAAATGACTTAGATTCTTGAGGAGGGAAACTTTGGGTTTTCTTGACTAGATGACCTGACTCCAAAATGGAAATTTGGGCTCATGATTTTTTTACATAATGTGCATTAAGACTTGAAGAGAAAAAGGAGGTATGTGTAGTTGAGGTGATGTTTCCTTTCTAGCTACCAATGTTTGGTAAAAAGAAATATCTATAGCTTCAATCCACCTAGTAAGGGAGGCTTCAAAATCTGACCCTAACTGCTCATGATGACTAGATTATTCAACACAAACCTCCCTTTCATCTTGGACTCTCCCTTAGACAAATTTCCATGAGGGGAAGGTTGAGGGAAGTTAGGGAGAATTATGGTGACCTTAAAACTCAAGTGGCGAGGGCTTATGAGTGGTGATGGGAATCTTGGTATGAGGTTGACATGGATTGAATGAAGGAAGGTAGGGTGAGTTATGGGGTGTTTGATTTTCTTCATAGGCTCCCAACTTCTCTTCAATATTCGATATGATTCTATCTATGTCAAGAATATCACTACTATTTCTAGAATAGCCTCTCCTAATGAAAGACACTCACTTATTTTCTTATTACACTAAATTCCTAACCCCTGTAATGACATGTTTTAGAACTTCCTACCCATACCCCTTCAATGTATCAATATTTATCATATTCTTTTATTGATCTAATAGGGATTTTTTAAGGCTATATATAGAATGGCTTGGGGTATGAATATGTTTTTCAAGAATGTCATGTAATTGCCATGACTGATCTAGAGGGTAATCAGGATGTAGATGGGGTAGGTAAGTCTCATATAAGGCTTGTTGATCTTGCTATTAAGTGGGTTCATCATAGGACTGGACTAGTTGCTCATACCTTGAGATAAGGATCAAGGATTACTTGAAACTACTTTTGAAGATGAACATGCTACATAATTGCTTCAATAGGTCCTACTGGGCATGCTAGAAAATGTTATGGATGTAGATTTCACCCTAGCTAAAATTAAAAATGTTCAGGTCCTACTCTCAAATCCAATCCAACATGGGAATGACCCTAGGTTGTGGGTTACCTAAACTTGGGTTAGAACTCTAAGATTTTTAATGAGGCTACTTCCTCAAATATAAAAATATGGCCCTTTTTACTAAAAATATGATATTAAGATGAAAAGTGAGAGAAATACATAAATGAAAATTTATACTAAATGTGGTGATGAACCAAATGTTTAATGATCTACTTTCAGCTTAGACACTTCTATGACTACTAATGAATTCAATCAAGACAAGAACTGGTCACCCCCTATGACAAGGTTACAAGCATGAGTATTTTGTATGAATGCTAAAGGGAGACCTACAACTTGAAGGATAGGAATAGGTAGGTCTATATAAGATAGTATGAACTCATGACACTTCAATAGGAACGTCACTTTGTCAGAATAATTTCTCTGAGATAAACCAATCTTTTAGACTTTTGGTTTCAGCCTTTTTGTATCAGATAATTTGTTTGATGAAAATGACTTTGGGATTTTTCTTCATGATAGTTTCCATAAAATAATTATACCTTATACCTTTTATTTCAAGATTTATGTAAAGACATTTTTTCCCATGGACCTTTTACTAATGGAAATGTCTTCAGGCTTTTGCTTGATCATTGAAAGCCCTGATTATTTTCTAAAGCATATGTAAACTTGCCCCATGACCTTGAACTACATTGACACAATGAAGACCTACTTATAAACCATTTCTTCTCTTTCATTATTGGGTCCCTCATTTCAATAGGAACATTTCTCGATTTATCTATCCATGCATGACCTATAGAACATGGCATTGCCTCTAGACAAATTTTTATATGTGGGCCAAAACTAGCCAACATGTCCCTCCATTTTTTCATTAGGGTAAAGTGGTGTGTTGGAGTCACCAATGATGATCTAGTGATAATCCTCACAAGTTACTCTAAAATCATTAAGATCATACCATAATTTTTTATGAGAGGAAGGATTATTTGGAGCGTAAAGGTTTGAAAGGATCCAAGAATTGTTTGAATTTTTATCAAAAAAAAGGACCAAAAGATGATGTGGCATTTTAACTATCACATTTCCAATAAAAATCCTTTCATACAAGAATGTAGTTATACCTCCTGATGCCTCTCTTAAATTTATTGAAGCCATTTTAGCACCTATCTATACTTTGTTTTGGATTTCTTGTAAGCTATTTTAGTTTCTTGAATTGAAATTATGGATGGGAGTTTATTTTTTTGAATATCTATAAACATATGATGTTTATTCAGTGATTTATACCTCTAATATTAAAATTAATTATTTTCATGAGATCTTGTGACAGATCTATTATATATATCCTATATTGTAAACTAATGACCATCCACTATGTCCTGGTCTGCTTGTTTTTTCCTTATGTTTTCTTTATTTGGCCTACCCCTTTTTACTACCCTTCCAACATTCAAGAGATCCCTATTCTTTTTTTCTGACTGAAGGGTGAATGGTTCTTTTTACTTGTCTCTTCTATAAATTAGAGAAGATAAATCTTGTTGGAGTCTCTAAAACATAGAATGATCTAATTGATTTTTTGTATTTAATTCACCTTCTTTTTGAATTTCAATATCCATTGATTTGATTGGGTGATCATTTTTCTATTCACCTTATTTTTTGTCATAGAATTAAAGGCATTAGAATTTATTATTGGTGATACATAGTTTTTTAGTGTCAAATGAGGATAAAGTAGGTTGAAATATACTAACCTATGTCAAAATTGGAGTGACCTTGTCATTTACTACAACTTTGGCTGGTGATTTCAACTATCTTTTCAGGGAATATCTCTTTTGAGTGATTAGTTGTCACCTTAAGAGTATGTTGCTTTAATCCCATTTTCTATGGAATAGGGGAGATATGAGATATTGTTAAGGGTTGTGGATCATCTTATTTTTTAATCCAGTGCTACTTGTACTTTATAAAAATGATGTCATTTAATTTTTTAATGAAATTTAGACATTCCCTAGCTAGGTGACCTAGTTTTCCACAATAGTCACATTTTAAAGTTGAGTTTTTATATTCAATATTTTGGATCCATTCTCCACTATATGAGTCCAATATAATGGATGTAGGTATATCTTGGTCCATAAAATAATTAATGTATAATATTTCATAAACAATGTGAGTTTTATTTTTTGTGGAGTCAAAAGCAATTAAATAACCCATTATTTTGGTTATACTGATAAAAACATCCTCGTCTAAGAATTCAAGAGGAAGGCTAGGAAGATGGATCCCTATGGGAATGATATTTATTATTTCCTATTATAGGTCAAACCCAGGTTTCCATTTTTTTTAAAAGGCCATACTTACCCAAAAACTAGGGACCACCAATAAAAATGTTCACATAATATTCATCATTATTGCATCAAAAAATAAGAAGTCATTGCTCATTGAGGTGAATATAATGTCCCCTTTAGGTTTCCATATTTTTGAATCTCAGATCCTAAAAGTGTTGATATTTGGATGAGCACCCAAAAATTTCCCAACTAAGGCATTGGAAAGACCTGTAACATAATGTTATTTAAGAGAATAAGGAATGGAGATGTGGTACCTTTCACCAACCTTGGATATTTTGAGATCTTGATTTAGACAAATATATTTATATTCTCCAATATTACC
This sequence comes from Torreya grandis, assembly GCA_037957365.1. Lineage (NCBI taxonomy): Eukaryota > Viridiplantae > Streptophyta > Pinopsida > Cupressales > Taxaceae > Torreya > Torreya grandis. The sequence goes on along the minus strand of JARHVA010000033.1, from coordinate 1,361,315 downwards.
TTTAATATTTTCATCCCAAGAGATCTTGTCATTGGGGATAGGGAAAATATTCCTCCTATCCCTAAGAGAAGACTGGAAGTCCTTATCTATTGGAAATGTAGACCTAGCTTGTCTCTTTGATGACACAAAATGATGCTCTATGGTCTAGATCTGACCACCTATATCACCATCCTCTACATCAACATCACCATCTCCTCCATGTTATTTTGAATTTATAATTCCTACTGTCATTCCAACTGCTTCACTCAAAGTCACCATGTATTGAGCCAATTAGTTAGTCATTGAATGACTTAATGTTATGTTCATAATCTTGTAATGAAGGGTTAGTTATAAACTATGAACACTTCAATTTTTAACCATAGTTAACAATACATATTTCAACTTAGTAAAACAAATTATCTCCTTTTATGTGTTTTTAAAGTGTGTGTATTTTGGGAATTATGGAAGTAACAAGTAGATCATCACCATAGTGGGATACATTTTGACATATGTGATTAGTTATTTTTGATATTGCATCCATATAATAATATGTATTTAAAGAGATTAAAATAAATAATAAATGTTTTCCTAAGTATTAAGGCCCTTATAAAATCCTTCATAAAACTAACAATGTGTCATATAAGTTATAACTACCCCAATCCATTCACATACATACTTTATTTCATGTATCTTTCCTAGAAAAGGTAATTGGATAGAGATTTTTTTACTTAGATTGAGTTACTAGAAATAAATGAATAAGGTAGATTCATTCTAGACCTTTTGGACATCCTTTACACATATAATAAAAGGGTGTGAATAAGAGAGATTAAAGAGTATTTGATCCAGTGAAAGTATTTGAATCATGAAGATATAATATTGGAGGATGAAATTTTCCTATATCAACATCTAGAGTTGACTCAACATCAAGGGGTGGGGTAGAATTTGAATGGGAGGGGCATGATATGCCCTTAACCTATAATGTGTCTAGAGATATGTATGGTCGACTTATGTCTTACATAATTTTTGTATTATTTTGTCTCATTTTTGTATGTTCATATTAAGTTCAGTCTATAGAATAATCATGGCTAAGTAGAGTATATATAGAAGGTAATGGTTATTTTTTTTAGCGTCATATTAGAAAATTTGCTCTTATTATACTATTGTAGAGGTTTCCCCTTGAAGTGGTTCAGTCATGTTATAAATTAATCAACTCTGTCATCAATTATTATTTTGGATCTCCTTATTCTAATCTTAATTCTATGATATATTATTCCATTATATTGAAACATTTAAGTAATTTTATTACAAATCTTGAAAGCTTTTTCCTAGCATTTTTTCCAACTCTATAAATTTATTTTATGCCAAGTATTTAATTTCATCTTCCATGATTCATTCCATATCTATTGAGCCTATATAAAATTCATCTTTTATGTCCTCAAATATATATATATATATATATATATATATATATATTGAAAATTTTCTCTTAAAATTTCTCCAATATCTATAAATTCCTCTTGTGAAAAGTATTCAATATCATATTCTATGGTCCATTCCATCTCCATTGAGCATGTATCAAATTCATATTTAATACTTTTTTTAATAAATAAATCCATAAAACAATAGTTATACTAATTTATTTTATTATTGAGAATAGTATAAAAATAGTGGAAGATTCAAATTTGGAGTTATAAAAATTGATAAACATTTCTAAGGTAATGTATATGAAAAGTGTGGTCATGTGTGTTACATGAAACTAAATATTTGAACCTTGTATCTATTTCAATAGTTATCTTGGTATGTTGTTTGTATATGTATCTCTATATTGAATCTATTGTTGTGTATAATCTAGTATTAGGAAAATAGAAAGGGATTGAATATTTTAGCCTTAAATGTATACCTTTTGTAAATCTTCATAATATCACCCAATTGAAACCTTTTTTATTTAGATTGATGAATTGGAAAAAAAGGTGAGGAAAGAGAGAGATAGAATTTGTATTCTCAATATTTTCATTTATTTTTCAATACATTTGTATAAAATTTAATTATAAAGGTATATCATCACATCAAATATTATAAATGGTGTGGATATATTTTTATCATCTTCTAACATGACCTTACTAAATTATTAGATCACAATTCCTATTAAAAATAATGATTATTTATAGAAGGAATGTGGTACATTACCTTTTTTAATTTTTTTTGGTAAAAATTAGAGCTTGTGTGGGAGGGTTTCTAAATTTTGTATGTTTTTTAATATTTATTAATTGAGAGGGATAAAAATGTTGAATTACTAGTATATTTGATATTTCCTCTTAATCCTCCATTTTTTAAATAAAGGTAATCCAACTATGTCTAAGTTATGTTAGTAAATCCTCCTTCCAAACCCTTCAAAGCTTATCTATTTTATTATACCTTGGATTACCAACCAAAACATGACACCATTTTTTTGGGGAAAAAATATTAATTATTTTATTATTAAAATCTAAAAAATTAATTTAAAGGAACATGTATTATCACACCTAACTTTAGAGCCATCCTTTGTAAAATAAAAACTTAAAATTAAATCACACCATTACAAAGTTGTATGCACTCCATTGAAAACAATACTAAGAAGTGATGGTTGACCACTTAAATGGCTAAATATCATACACAAAACCAATGAGATATTCATATGATATATATTTGAAAACAATACTAAGAAGTGATGGTTGACCACTTAAATGGCTAAATATCATACACAAAACCTACAAGATATGCATATGATATATATTTTCCTAATTAAATTATAGGAAAAAAAATTATAGGGAAAGAATCTAAGTTATTATAATATAACTAGAAACCATAAATCAATTTTTAATTAAAGTGAATCATAACAATGAACATTACAAAGCATTAAATAAATCAAACATTACTAACATGTTGATGTTGTTATACCTATGCAAAAATGTGGGTGTTGGCTAATTATTTTTTGTCATGAGTCTTCGAAGAAAGAATTTTGGAAAATTTTGGATCTTTATTATTTTTTAAGGATCAACCCAAACATTAGAGAAATAAATAGAGATGAATTTAAATACCTTATAACTAATTCTAGTTTAGAATTTGGAATATTTATCCCCTTTCTATTAATTATTTCATGTAAACAATCCTTTATTATATATCTATCTATAATGTTATTTAGTAATACTAATCAAATACATTTAATATCTCATAGGTCACTAAATGTAGATAATCAAAACAAATGCATGATTTCATATAGTCTTCATTAGAATCTTCAAAAGTATCAATTTACACTCTCGTGTAACAATAAATCTAGAAAATTCATATTTGCATCTTGTGGAAGATAAATAATATAAGATAAACCTAAAACATTCAATATAACAATATTTATCCACTAAAATATAATATTAATAAATTATGATAACCTCTTTATATATAACTCATATTCATAAGACAATGGTTAAGTAAGACACAATCCATTCAAGTAAGCATGTATAAGATATATAACTCATATTCATAAGACAAAGGTTAAGTAAGACACAATCCATTCAAGTAAGCATGTATATCCTCTCTTATTATTAAAAAATGTCAAAAAAACAAGTACATAAATCAAATAAAAAATTATATCACAATACCAACATTAGTGAAGGATCACATTAATGAGATGTAAATGGAAAAATGTTTAGAAAATGCATAATCACATCAATAAAAATAAACTCTTTATGCATAATTAGATTAATGTAATATTGAAATTTTAATGGTTCATGTATTGTGTTTTATGACTCATTTATGGTCTTCTTATTTCATAACTCTTAGTGTTGTTGTAATAACTAACATTTTAAATTTTAAAAAAAATAAACAATGTGATGTGGACAATAAAACCAAGAAATTTGTATAATATTTTACCTCAGTTAAATATGATATAAAGTATTCCATAATTTATTTATTTTTAAACTCTTTGTACGACCAACACATGTTAAATAACTTAATACTTAAAAATTGCACTACTACCATTAACATGAAAACATGAATATCAAAATCTTTAAAATATTACTTAAAAATATTATGAAAGTAGTAAATTTAGGACCAAATATTACTTTAAAATATTATGAAACTAATTTATCACCATTTTTTTTTGTTTGTGGTTGGTTTCTATTATTTATAAAGGGGAGTTTTTTGAAAGGGGGTCAACCCTTTTAAAAACCATATATTAGTCCCAAATAACCAAATGAGACAATAAAGTCTACACATAAAAACTAACATCACCAAGGGACAACATCTACACAACACCAATGCAGCCATAAAATAGCAAATTAGTAGCCAAAATATAGAAAACCAAATGAAAACAAACTATCAAGATAAAGGGGTAAAAACTATAAAAATAACCAATGAAATAAAAGGGAATAATAGAGAAGCAACAAAATGAAGCATATGAAAGTAAATAAGGGTGATTAGGGGGAAGACCCAAAGCCAAAGACACCTGAATCACCTAAAGAATTAACCATAGGCCAAAGACAATATACTCCTTCACCTAGAAAGAATATCCTCTATAATCCATTGAGATCCATCACTTACCAAAGTCTCCATTTCCACTCTTATCAACTCGACCTCATATTTACAACCTTTCTTTTTTGAAGAGGCTCCCACATTATCTTTTTTTTTTTTTTTTTAAATAAGCTTAATAGAGGAGAGTAAATCCTCAACCTGCTAAGGTGGAATCGGTAAAGGAGGGGCCTAAAATTATTATAGAATATCCATAATAATAACCTTAGTCTATAAACAAGGTCTAGGCATGGAACAAAACATAACCATCTAAGGAGAAGTAGGTAGAGGAACATGAGCCTTCTCTTCCCTCTAACACTCCTCCGCAACAACCTTCCTCACTTGTTAACCAAGAAAAGAAAAAAAAAATTAAGGTGGAACCTAACTCATTTTTATTTTTTAGTTTTTGTTAGGATAATTGGGGTTTGTATATTATTCTATGGTTGTATTATAGTGAACTTAATCACATATAGTCATGTAGTACCTTAGTATAAATAATGTGTAACCACCTTATCATTGGGTCTATTAAATGTAGGTGTAATTTTATATAAAATGAGGAATATATTATAGAAAACTTAATCACATATAATCATGTAGTACCTTAGTATCAATAATGTATAACCACCTTATCATTGGGTCTATTAAATATAGGTGTAATTTTATATAAAATGAGGTGTGTGTGTGTGTGTGTGTGTGTGTGTGTGTGTGTATGTATATGTATATATGTTTATGTATATATGTTTATGTATATATGTATATGTATATATGTGTATATGTATATGTGTATGTGTATATGTGTATGTATATATGTGTATGTGTATGTGTATATATATATGTGTGTGTGTGTGTGTGTATATATATATATATATATGTATATATGTATGTATATATGTATATATATATATATGTATGTATGTATGTATGTATATATGTATATATATATATATATATATATATATATATATATATATATATATATATATATATATATATATATATATATATATATTCAAGATCAAAACAATCATTGTTCTCTCTTTGCTATGAATTTATGTGTTTCTTATTGAGTTAAGGATATCTTAGGGTTAACATGTTTTTTTTAATAAATGTTACCATATGTGAGGAGATGAATCCCCAAGGTTGATTTAAGTTCTTATAATGTTAATGAGGTGTTTCAGAAATCAAATCCTGGAGAAGGTCATGCTTGCTAAAACTAAATTTAGGACTAAATTTAATTGTATCATAGTCAATGATAATTATACAAAATATATGTGTGGAAAGTGATGGTGAGTTATTGAAGAACTCATTATTGTAAGCCAAGTTTTAAATTTAACGATTTCAAGTAATTATAAAATAATTATTTTTCACAAAACCATAATATCATGAGATAGAGATGGTATTTATAGAATTTATAGAAATAATTTGAGCCATAAATATTTTACTAAAACTTTTCCTCTGACCCCTACCCTAAACTATAATTTTAAATCCAAACATGGGTAATATTTTGTGTAGCAAGAGTGGTAATGTTTGGGAAATGAAATAGGGAAGTGTTTCCCATGAGTAGAAGAGGCATTTAGGGCACAAAAATATTATTATTATTATTCAAATTTTGGAATCCCCATATAGGGGCATTATTTTTATACTAAAATATGGTATTAATCACTTAATAATGACAATATTGACACGCATTTACCATTCATGAATTGTGTACATAAAAAACATCCTAATCCACCATTCTCTCACATTTTCATGCTATCTTATGAGTTGACCCATATATTATGTTGTTACAGACCGACATTATCTTTACTGTTTGTTTCAAACTTGCTAAAAATATTTCATAGACATCTCTAGACTTTTAGTTCATTTCACATGTACACAAATCAAGTTATCATTCAAAAAGAACTTGGCACATATTTGGTACACATATAAACACTATTTAAAATTGAGAAAATATGCCCTATTCTTACCAAATTTCAAGCATATCACTAGGAGTTGTCTTAATCCAAATTTGAATCACACTAGAGCTAAGTCAAATCAAATATTTTTAGGTATTAAACAAAAAGAATTTACTTCATACATATAGTGAAGGAGAATAATTTCAAAATCACATTAGGTGGGATAACTACGTGTGGCTTTATTTCCCTCTTCAAAGAATCAAATATATAGGTAGTTAACAATCATTAAATGGGTGTGATTGGAGTTAGCTCAACCCATTACATTTTTCTATTTTTTTATGTTTGTATTCCTAAAAAACACAACTATGGTTTTTTTCATGACCACACCTACCTAGCTCATTGACTTTCATTTATTATTAGACTATTTTAACATTTTTATGTTATGTGTACATTTATTGCAGACATTATTTGATTTATATAACATTATTTATTGGTTTAATTTGAATTTTAATTATTATGCAACATTTTATATGAGTATATGTTATTATATTGGGTTGTTAATTATAACTAGATACTACTGATCTATATGTTTACTTGATTTTAGGTATGCAATAGATAAGCATAGGTTATATTTATAGGTTGTGTGCCTTGTGGAAAGGATATATTATGTAGATAAACCACAAAAGTGATGTATTAGTGTCCAAAACATTAGTCAAATCTTTGTCTAGTCATTTTTCTATTTATCTGGTGTTGTTCAGTCTTAGGTTTAGTCAATTTTATATCTCACTATCTTTCATTTTCTTTTTCTTTGGTTAATTAAACAATAAACCAATTATTTAAATGTGAGTGTGGTTTATTATGACATCATTCACTCTAAATTAGGATGTAGTTAGCATTAAGATACAAATTGAAGGTTTTAATACCTCAAATGAGTTCTATAATACTCATTTAAATACTAATTCAATTATATTCACTAAAATTGTAATGTAATATCAAGAGTGGGTAAGGAAAACACCATGTTTAAAGAGTCCATTATAGTACTAAATTAATTACTTTATTCATATGGTTTCTAAAAAAACTAATGCATAGTTTATGTTATTAAAGTCCATAAGGGACTAGGACCTAAATTTATTAGGTTCATGGTTTAAATATTGAACCATAAGTCAAAAGACGTAGGTCAAGGGAATGGTAATTAAAAGTCATTAATTTTAATATCAAACCCTAAGACATAGACTTGGGTCGATGGTAAGGTTAATTGGGTAAGTTGAGTTACCCAACCATGAGTATGTTGGTTTACTTTGGAAAGTCATGATTAGGGTTTAATTTGTCATTTGGAAGGATCTCTATTTGTGCATGGCATCTTGCATAGAGATAGGAATCATGCACAAAGAGGCAGGGATTTTTGAAGTGTAATTCTATGTTAGTTTTCTATGGTTTTTGAGTTCTACATGATTATGTGGAGAGATGGAGTAGGAGTTTCACTTGATGGAACTAATGGTTTTGTTGAATGGAACAATCACTACCAAGATTGGATAAAGAGATTTGTAACAAGGAAGAGAGAGGAACAATGTGGAGAACACATAAAGAACATAAAAGTAGAAGAAGAGAAATAAAATGAGTTCATGTAGGCCTAAAAACCCATTCTTGGTTTTTCATTGTGTGATAAAACAAGTAAGTGCTTTGTTTAGTTGGAATATTGCATTGAATGTGTGTACATTCACTTGAAATAAACAATACATGAGGTTTGGAAGGAAATTCCATGAATAAACCTAGAAATTATTTTTAAGTGGTACTTGGTCAAGGATACCAGGTAATCTTAGATCATTTAGTATACCCACCCATATATGAAAATAGGTAAACTAAAAAATAGTGATATGTACTTGGAAGGTTGTTTGGTTACTTAAAATGTCTAGCCTAGTTTTACATGTTTACTTATTTTCATTCAACCGTAGTTTTGGGCATTTTTGGTTTTTGTATTTTGTTTGATATGTCTACCATTTTCATAAACCCTACTTATCTTGATTATGGACTACTGAATCTTCAAACCCTTAGGTGGTTGGTCATTACTACATCACTATTGTGGTTTAGTTGGATGCTATATTTTTGTGACAAGATTCTTGCTTCCATATCCAACCAATGATTGGGGTGGATAGGTAAACCTATCTATGGTTGGCCTTATCTCAAGTATATAGACTAGTTTATGCTTATCATATGCTCTCTATAGATTTACCATTCAAAGGACCTCATTATTTTGAGCATTTGCTAGAAAAGTATTTGAAGTGTTTTGTAATTATCGATTCATTACAAATAGAGTTGGCATCGTAAGAGTTTGAATCATTTTTTAATCTAATATATAATTATAAATTTATAATAGATTTAATATGGAATAAACAACATTGGTTACAGTATCAAAATGATGTTATAAACCATGTGGTTTATGTATTGTAGCATATTATATGTATTTTTAACATTCTTGTTTCAGTTATGGATAAAAGATTGAAGGTTTTAGGAATGATCTTTAAGGACCTAGACCATTCATGATATCTAAGAGATTGATTGTATTTTTTGGTGTTTGAAATTTTGCTTACAATCCGTGGATAATTGTGCTTTTCATGTGGTGTTTTGAATTAACTACAAGTTTTGGGTAATAAATATTTAAGACAATAGAAATGGTATTAACCTTGCAAGTTGTAATATGGAAGGTTGTATAATTCATTATACCATATTGATTCCTTTCTATCTAAAATGGAAATGATTACTATGTGTGAACAAGTCTGTCAATAATATGTATCTTATATGTAGTGGTGTAATTAACATACATGGGTTTTCTAGCTCACTCTATTATTTTTCATGTTGGTTTAAGCATGATTATTTTCATGATTTATATTCATTTTCAAATATTTATGCATGTCATTGATTGGCATATTGTGCATTGGGTTTCAGTACAGACTCACTGTAGTTCAAATGGTGCACTATGGGAACAATGTCATAATTAATGAGTCATTATACTTCTTTCAATTATAAAAAAAATTACATATTCCTTAAAACTCATATTATAAGTACTTACCTAGTTTTAGAGTGTGAATTTTTTATATATTTATTAAAATATTTAAGGATGTTACGTGGAAGGATTCTTGTTTCATGGTGTCACAATTTGATAAATTATCTTTATCATTGGTAGCATGGTGTATGGATTTTTTTATAGTGTATGTTTTTGTATATTATCATTTGAATGTTTCATATGATTTCCATTGTTAATATTACTTGTGATAAGAATAGGCTAAAAAAATTTAATCCAAAGCAGAAGTATATATATACACATGATTTTGGACTTAGAAGTCATTATGTTTGGGGGTATTATAAAAATGGTCCTTCATGGTTGTTTTAGATGAGAGGATATAAAGTAAGAATAAATAACTATTTTTGATTTAATTTTTTAATTATTTTTTTTATGATTTATAAGTGAAAATATGATATTTTCTTTTAGATGAATAGTTGAAGGCAGAGTAGTTGTATGTGTTTAAACTGCTATGTTATAGAAAACAACTTGAGGAATTTTGAGTTGAATTTATTATGATGGCTATGTTGAATACATCAGTTAATTAATTTATACTTTTTATGCAAGGTTTATTTTAGTGTGTGTGTGTGTGTGTGTGTGTGTGTGTGTGTGTGTGTGTGTGTGTGTGTGTACACACACACACACACACACACATGTATGTATGTATGTATGTATGTATGTATGTATGTGTGTGTGTATGTGTATATGTATGTATATATATATATATATATACATACATATACACATACACACACACACATACATACATACATATATACATACATACATACATACATACATGTGTGTGTGTGTGTGTACACACACACACACACACATGTATGTATGTATGTATATATGTATGTATGTATATCTGTGTGTATGTGTATATGTATGTATATCTATATATATATATATATATATATATATATATATATGTATATGTATGTATGTATGTATGTATGTATGTCTAAAAAATATATATGGATATGTATGTTATGTATAACCATGGCATAAAATGTAGAATGAGCTTATATAAGATTGGTTCGATTCCATTTGAATCAAGAGGCAAAATAATTTCCATTGTAAACTAATTTTGCTATCTTAAAATGTTTCATGGTTATGTGAATGTGAGATGATTCCAAATTATTTTAGTTACAATTATAACCCATAACTATTACTCCAAAATATTTGGGCTATTTATGGTGTACATAAAGTGATTTATCTTGGAAACCTTAAGTAGTGTTATGTATCTTTTTGGTTTAATGAAATTACTCTCATTTATTATTTCTCATAAATTCTAAAATTGTATTAGAACTAAGAGTACCTAAAATGGATATACATATATAAGTATGTTTAGATGTAATATTACCTACTTGAATGGATTAAATACAAAGGGTGTAGTTAATAGTGTAAATGCCTTAATTGTTAGAATGTGAATTAGTGTAAGTTAATGAAGAGAGTATTCTGCTTATACTTTTATCATTGTACTAGTAATAATGAAGATAACAATGTAAACAAGGATCTCTTTCTATTATGATAATCATAAATTATTATTCAAAACTTGCTAATCAAAATTAGAAATGGTCATAAGGCATAATGGCATTCACGAGTATGATTGTTAATTATTTAAGGAGGACTTAAATTTATTTGTTGTACTAGATGAACTTGTTAATGTTTCATGTTTAAGTTATCACTTAATGATTATATGAGGGCATATTATATGAGACATGTGATTGGAACCCATCCAAGTTTTTTATACATTGGTATTTATGGGTTCTAATCATTTATTCTATAGTAATCTTGAAATATTATTTATGGTGTGTAGATCTGTTAAGCATTTTTAATCAAACATATGTTTGGATTTAAATTTTGAGAATCCTGTGTAGTATGAGACTTGTACCTTGATCATGGATGGTTATTGGGATTGATTAAATAAATTAGTAATTTCCATAACTATTGCATCAATCACATGGAATTATTGAAAAGGATTTTATTATGTTGTGTACTTGAATTCCCTAAGGTATATTGAGGGTCTAGAATTCATGTGGACTTGTTAATGGTTTCCAAAACATACCACTAACATGGAGTTTAAAATTTAAAAGGACTAATCCTTTAAAGATTAATTCACATCTAGAATGATATTATGTATGTTATAATATAGGCATACTTAAATCTGGTTATTGAATCAGTTTACTTCGATCCTAGAATTGGTTTCCATTTATAATTATTATTTAATATCGGCATAATCATTATTTTTTTAAGTTTTATTTTTTGTTAAATAAAGGCTATGATAGTTGGTATCAAAGCATTTTTAAGGCTAAATCATATGAAATTTTGATTTAATAATGCATGTCTAATGTGTCAAGATGATTAGAACTAGAGAAACTCAAAACCCTCTGAATGTTGGTAGTGATCTAATTGTCAATCATGGACCAAATTAGCATTAACATGCTAATGTATAAGTGGAAGAAAGTGTAAACCATGTAGCTAATCAAGATAATCCTAAATAGTAATTTCTTTAGGAATAAAATATTGTATTGCATGATATTTTGGGTGCTTTACATGGCATTAGGGATAAATGGAAGGTTTTGGTTAAAGATTGACTCACCTAGAAAATTTACAAGAATGGAAGGAAGAAAGGCTTCCCAATGAGAATTCACCACAAAAAGAGGTTCCATATCCCATTATTAAGGATTTGAATAAGTTTCGTCCTCCCACATATTCTATTGAAACTATTGGTGATGTTTCTAAGGCATGGATGATTAGTTTGCATATGTATTTCACTCTACATAATATGAGTTTCAACATCAAAGCATGCATTAGAGCTTACTAGATGGTAGGTGTTATAGCTTTGTGGTAGAACCACCTATGTTCACTTAAAGGGTACAATTCCATGAATCATACTTGGGAGAAAATCTATAAATAATTAAAAAAGGGTGTCTACATAATATCTAAAAATAACATAAAATCATGGAGTTTTAGCTATTAAAACAAGGAACTATGTTAGTATCTGAGTATGAGAGTAAGTTTATGAGACTCATATGTCATGTCCATTATGTACAAGATGAAGAAACTAAAGTAAATAATTTCAAAGTAGGGTTAAATGATATTCTCATGCATGATGTAAACATGACTAACCAAAAAATCTTATTTGCTACCTTGGAATCAGCACATCATGCTTAAGAAAAAGTAAATCTCACCAAAGAGGAAGACAAGAGTTTTAGAATAGAAAACACAAGGAAATTCTAAGCCATAAATACCTCTAGTAAGTGGTAATTTTAATAAGAATGACTCCAAAAATTCTATTTGAAAGAGTTATAATTATGGAAATAAATTTCAAAATAAAAAGGGGTCTAATTCACATTATATTGTAAATAAAGATGCTGGAAACAATAAATAGTAAAACATTCATGGGCCAGCCATAGGATCAAACACCTTTAAAATTCAAATTAACACTATTGTAACTTGTTGTAAATGTGGTGAATTACATTACCAAAAGGATTATCCTAAGCTAAAAGATAATCATAAGGTTTATGTAGATGTAAACAGAAGAAATATTAAATTTCAATCAGCAACTATTGAGATAAGAGGTAATATTTTTGGATTTTCTTTCTTTATTTTGATTGATTTAGGAGCAACATAAAGAATTATTTCTCATGTTAATTATTTGAAATGTAGAATCAAACCAACCAGACTTAGATAAGGATGGAAAGTATAGTTTGGCATCGATAAGAAGGTGGTTGTTAATAAATGTTTAAACTAAGCTAAGCTAAACTTTGGAAATTTTAAGACTTGTGTAAACTTGTTCCTTGTTCCTTTAGGACCCTATGACATTATATTGGGCATGGATTGGTTATAATCACATCAAACTAAGTTAAACTACTCAAATAAAAGAGTTTAATGCTTTGATGATAAAGGAAATTTTGTAACTATTCAAGGAATCAACAATTCTTAAACTCCATAAATCCTTTTATCCATAAAATTTAGTAAAGATGTTAGAAAAGAGCCTCAGTTGTATGATCTCAATTTGAATGATATAGCTGAGGTAACAACCACTATGATCCAATATTACCCAATTTTGAAAGAGTTTGAAAATGTTTTTTTAGAAGATTTGCCAATGTTTTCTCCAAAAATGACATTTGATTTTTCTATAGATGTAATACTTAAAATAACACCTACATATAAGGCACATTACTAGATGAATGTGGTTGATTTAAGAGAGCTTAAGAAAAAAAAATTAAAGCTTTTATAGATAATGGAATGATACATCCTAGTGTGTCACCCTGGGGAGTTCTATTAGTGTTTATTAAGAAGAAGGATGGGACAATTAGATTGTGAATTAACTACATAATATTAAACAAGGTCACAATCAAGAATAAGTATCATATTCCTTGCATATATTATCTCTTTGATCAAATGAAAAGATATGTTATATTTTCAATGATAGATATTTGATCGGGGTATCATTAACTCCACATCAAAGATGAAGATGTCTATAATACTACATTTAGAACTAGATATGGACATTATGAATTCATAGTCATGAAATTTGGACTAAAAAATACTCTTATAGCATTTATGAATTTAATGAATAGTGTGTTTCAATATTTTCTTGACAATTTTATGTTGGTGTTTTTATATGACATTATTATAATCTATTCCAAGAATGGATAAGAGCATGAACAATAATTAAGGTTGGTATTACAATGTTTGAGGTAACATAAGTTGTATGGAAATTTATCCAAGTACACTTTGTTTCAATATGAAATTAACTACTTTGGATGTGTGATTTCTAAAGGACTTAAGATAGATCCTGTAAAGATTATATACATCAATGAGTGGCTAGCTCTAAATAATGTACCTGAGATGAGAATCTTCATAGGGATTTTTAGGTACTATCAAAGGTTTGTGCAATATGTTTTTCAAAGATTTCTCACCCCATACCTTCCTTTTAAAGGGGAATAAATTTTATTGGTCTCCTAAGTGTAAATTAACCTTTCAAGAGTTGAAGCATATATTAACCATAGCTCCTATTTTGACTATACCAGATCTAAATGGTAATTTTAAAATATGGGCCAGTGCCTACAAGGTGGTAATGGATCCATATTGAATCAAGATGACAAGGTAGTTACTTTGAACTCTAATAAACTCAAGACTCATGAGCAAAAATACCCCCTTCATGATTTAGAGTTAGATGTTATCATTCATACTTTAAATTAATAGAAGCATTTTTTTTAGGTAAGCACTTTAAGATTAATTCAGATCATCATAGCCTTGTACACTTGTTTACTCAAGATGGGTTGAATTCAAGGCAAAAACGATGGCTAGATTTTGACAGTAAATTTGATACTAACATTGATTATGTAAAATGAATAGAAAATAGTGTGGTTGATGCATTAAGTAGGCAAACCTACATTGTAACCCTCTATGTTATATATTATAATTTTAGAAATTATGTGCTTACATAATAAAAATCTAATTCAAAGTTCCTTAAAATCTATTTTGAATTAAAAACAAGTTACGATTCTAATTTTTTAGTTCATTTAGATGGTCATTAAGACATAAAAGTAGAATTTTTTTTCCAAGTTTAGGAAATTTAAGAGAATAAATGTTGAATAAATTTCATGTAACACCTCATTACGCATATTTGAGTGTCAATAAAATGACACAAGTGATGAAATAGCTATATTTTTATCTAGAACTAAATTAATATGTGGTTGCTTATGTATCCAAATGCTTGGAATTCTAGTGTGTGAAAGTTGAACATGGTCATTCTAAAGGCTTACTTTATCCTCATACCATTCCAAAAATGAAATGGGTTATTTTATCTATAGATTTCATCAAGGGATTACCTAAATATCATAGTAAACATGAATCAATAATAGTTGTGTTTGATAAAATCACTAAAGTGGATTACTATATTTTTGGTAATATCACTAATGATGTTTCCATCCTTGCCAAAATATTTGTAAAGGAAGTGGTATGTCTTCATGGTGTGCCTAAAGTGACTATCTTGTATAGATAAACTGTTCACTTATCATTTTTGGAAAAATATGATGGTTATTTTTTGTACAAAGCTAAATTTTAGTTCAACTTATCATCTAGAAATGAATGGATAGACTGAAAGGATGAATGTGATTTTTGAATATAAGTAATAATGTATGTCATGGGATCAATAATACAAGTGGTAATATTTCATGCACTTGGTATAATTTTCTTATATTAACACCTACCATTCAATAATCAAGATGACACCATTTGAGGCCTTATATGGGTGAAAATTTAGAACTCCTTTGGGTTGGAATAATTTTTAAAACCATATGTTTTATGGTCTAGAAGTTTTTTAGTACTATAATGAATAAATGGATATTATTCAAAAAATATTGAAGGTTGCCTCTTATTGATAGAAAATCTATGTAGATATAAAAATGTCACATAGAGAATTTAATTTTTAGAAAAAAGTATTTCTGAGAGTAAGACATCAAAAAATATCAATTAAATTTGGTAAAGCTTATAAATTAGAAACATAATTTATGGGACTTTTTGACATAGTAGAAAAGATCAACCTGGTGGTATATCATGTCACACTTACTCCTTTATCTAGAATCTATGTTTTTTTCATGTAGAATTGTTAATTAAATATATTTTATATCCCTCACATGTTTTAAATTAGGATAATATTTAGGTGGAAGATGAGGAAATAATCCAAGTAGAGCTTATCAAGATTCTGGCATAGTGCAAAATTTAGTTGTGAAAAAGAAAATTACATCAAGTATTGATCAAATGGTATCAAATGGGTGAAAGGAGTGCTACCTAGGAAGATGAAAATATTTTCCAATAGTATTATCCTCATTTATTTTAATTCCCTAAGGATGGTCACATTATTAAGGGAGTGTGGATGTCATAACCGCACCTACCTAGCTCTTAGATTTGATTGATTATTGGATTACTTTAACATTCTTATTTTATGTGGACATTTATTACATACATTATTTGATTTGTATAAAATTATTTATTAGTTGAATTTTAATCATAATCATTCATGCAGTATTTTAAATGAGTATATGTTATTATATTAGGTTATTGATTATGACTAGATACTGTTGATATCTATGTTGCCTTGATTTTAGGTATGTAACACACAAGCATAGATTGGATTTATAGGTTATGTACATGGTAGAAAGGATATATTACATAGTAAACCACAATTAATTCATTAGTGTCCAAAACCTAAGTCAAACCTTTGTCTTGGTCATTTTGTAATTTATGTTGTATTTTTTAGTCTTGGGTTTAGTTAGTTTTTGTATCCTACCATCTTTAATTTTCATTTTATTTGATTAATTAAATATCCAAAAAATAAGTTCAATGTGAATGTGGTTCATTATGACATAAAACATTCACTCAAAAGTAGGATGTAGTGAGCATTAAAATTCAACTTGAAGGTTTTAAGTCCTCGTATGAGTTATGGAATCTTCACTAAAAGACCAATTTAGATCTATTTACTAAAACCAAAATGCAATATTAGAAATGGGTAAGGCAAACACCATGTTTAAAGAGTCTATTATAGGATTGAAGTAATTAATTTTTCGTATGGTTTCTAAAAAAATTAATGGATAGTTTGTGTTATTAAATTCCACAAGGACTAAGACCTAATATTATTAGGGTCATGGTTTAAAACTTGAACCATAAGTCAAAAGACTTAGGTCAAGGGCATGGTAAGTAAAATGATTAATTTTAATATCAAACCCTAATACATAAACTTGGGTTGATCATAAGGTTAATTAGGTAAGTCAAATTACAAAACCATGACTATGTTTGTTGACTTTAGCAAGTGATGATTAGGGTTTCATTTGTCATTTGGAAGGATCTCAACTATTTTTATGGTAGCCTGCATAAAGATAAGAAACATGAAAAAAAGATTCAAGATTTTTTGAAGTATAACTCTATGTTATTTGGGTATGGTTGTCAAGTGGTGCATGACTATGTGCAAATTTAGAGTGGGATTTCTATTTAGTATAACCAATGGTTTTACCCAATGGAACAATCACTGCCAAGATTGGATAAAGAGGTTAGTAACAAAGAAGAGAGGGAGACGACAAGGAGAATAATAAAATAATAAGAAATTATAAGAAAATAAATAAAATAAGTTTGTGCAAGCCTAAAAAACCATTCATATTTATAAATTTATGGATAAAATAAGTAAATATTGCATTTAATATGTGTTTATTCACTTGAAATTAATGATGCATGAGGTTTGGAAGAAAAGTTCCTTAATAAAGCTAGAATTTTTTTGTAAGTGGCACCAGGTCAAGGATACCTAGTAGGGTTAGATCATATATTATACCCACCCATAAATGGAAATGGGTATCTAAAAAATATTGATACATACTTGGAAGGTTTCTTATTTGTTTAAAATATTTAACTTAATTTTACATGTTTACTTATTTGGGTTCAACCTTAGTTTTTGTAATTTATTTGATATGTTTGTCATTACCATAAACCTTACTTAGATTTAGTATGGACTACTTAGTCTTGAAACCCTTCGGTGGTTGTTCATTACTACATTACTATGCTAATTTAGTTGGGTGCTATATTTTTGTGACCGGGTTCTTTCTTCCATATCCAACTGGTGTATGGGGTGGATAGGGAAACATATCTATGGTTGGGATTATCTCGATCATGTGGACTAGTTTTTTCTTACCATATTTTCTCCATGGATTTACCATGTAAATAACCTAGTTATTTTAAGTGTTTTCTAGAAAAATATTTGAAGTGTTTTATAACTATGGATTCATTGTAAACAAAGATGGTGTTATAAGAGTTTGAATGGTTTCTTAACCTGCTATATACTTATGAATTTATTATAGATTCAATATGGAATAAATAACATTGGATACAATATCAAAAGGGTGTTATGAACCCTATGGGTTATGTATTGTAGCATATTATATGTATTTGTAACATTCTTATTTCAATTATGGATAAAAGATTAAAGGGTTTGGGAATGATCTTTAAGGACCTATACCATTCATGATATCTAAGAGAGTGATTGTATTTTATGGTGTTCAAAATATTAATTACAATAGATGGATAAATGTGAATTTTGTATGGTGTTTGGAATTAAATTCAAGTTTTGGGTAAGAAATATTTAAGATAATAGAAATGGTGTTAACCTTGCTTAGTTGGAATATGGAAGGTTGTATACTTGAATATACCATACTTATTTTTTATGGTTGAAATGTAAATGATTACTATGTATGAATGGGTCTGTCAATAATATGTATCTTTTATGAAGTGGTGTAATTGACATACTTGGGTTTTCTATCTCACTATATTATTTTTCAAGTTGGTTTAATCATGATTAGTTTCAATATTTGTAGTCATTTTCAAACAATTGTGCATGTCATTGATTGGTTTATTGTGCATTAGGTTTCAATATAGACTCACTTTAGTTCAAATGTTACACTATGAGAACAATGACATATTTAATGAGTCATTGTACTTCTTGAAGTTATTAAATGCATTACATATTCTTTAAAACTCATATTATAAGTACTTACCTAGTTGTATAATGTTAAAGTTTGATAGTTGTATTGACAATATTTAGGGATGTTGTGTGGAAGGATTCTTGTTTCATAGTGTCAAACTTGGATAAATTGTCTTTATCATTAGTAGCATGGAGTATGTGTTTATTGATAGTGTATGTCTCTATAGAGTATCATTTGATTGTTTTGTATAATTTCCATTATTAATGTTACTTGTGATAAGTATTAGCTAAACTTTCTTAATCCAAAGTGGAAGTACACACACACAAACACACACACACACACACACACACACACACACGATTTTGGACTTTGAATTCATTATGTTTAGGGGAATTATAAAAATGGTTCTTTATGGTTGTTCTAGATTAGAGGATATAAGGGAAGAATAAGTAAACTATGTTTGAGATGAATACTTGAAGTCAGAGTCATTGTATGTGTTTAAACTTATATGTTATAGAAAATAACTTGAGGAATTTCAAGTTGAATTTATTATGATGGTTTAGTCAAATACATTGGTTATTTGATATATACTATTTATGTAGGGATTATTTGAGTATTCATGTGTGTGTGTGTGTGTGTGTGTGTGTGTGTGTGTGTGTGTGTGTGTGTGTGTGTGTGTGTGTGAGTGTGTGATAAAATTATAATCATAATACTCACTTCATTCACTTACACTAATTCCCATTATACCAATTAAGGCATTTACACCATTAATTACACCCTTTGTATTTAATCCATTCAAGTAGGTAAAATTACATTTAAACATACTTATATATGTAGTATTTCTAGTTCTAAAATTATATATATATATATATATATATAACTTTTACATTTACAAGAAATAGTAAATGAGGGTAATATCATTAGACCACAAAGATACATAAAACTACTCAAGGTTTCCATGATATATCACTTTATGTATAATATATGTAACCCAAATATGTTGGAGTAATAGTTATGGGTTACAATTGTAAGTAAAAACAACTTGGAAGTATCTCACATTTTCATAACCATGAAATATTTTAAGATAACAAAATCAATTAATAATGGAAACTATTTTTCCTCTTAATTCAAATGGAATTCAACCAATATTATATAAGCTCATTTTTGAAATTATATACCATGGTTATATATATATATATATATATATATATATATATATATATATATATATATATATATATATATATATATATATATATATATATACACGCTCATTCTACATTTTATACCATGGTTATATATATAACCATGGTATAAAATGTATCTTTAGAAACCTTGAGTAGTTTTATGTATCTTTGTGGTCTAATGAAATTACCCTCATTTACTATTTCTCGTAAATTTCAAAATTATATATATGAAATTTTAGAACTAGCAGTAATTAGAATGGATATACATATATAAGTATGTTTAAATGGAATATTACCTACTTGAATGGATTAAATGCAAAGGGTGTAATTAATAGTGTAAATTCCTTAATTGGTAGAATGGGAATTGGTGTAAGTTAATGAAGCGAGTATTATGCTTTTAATTTTATCATTGCACTAGTATTAAGTAAGATACATATGCAAATGATGATCTTATGCTGTTATGATAATAATGAACTATTCTCTAAAGCTTGTTAATCAAAGTAGAAATGGTTATGAGGCATTATGGTAGTCATGGGCATGACTGTTAATTATTTGAAGACTTTTATCTATTTATTGTACTAGATGAACCTACTAGTGTCTGGTGTTTAAGTTATCACTTAATGATTATGCAAGGGTAAATTATATGAGAGATATGACTAGACCATCTGAGTGTCTTAGGCATGAGTATATATGGGTTCCACTCATATTTATTCTAAAGTGAGATTGAAATATTATTTTTGGTGATTTTTTAATGATTTTCAATTAAATGCATCTTTGAATTTAAGTCTCAAGTATTTTATGTGGCATGGAACTTTTACCTTGATAGTGGATGGTTATTGGGATTGGTTAAATCAATTAGTCCTTTTCTTAACTATCACATCAATCAAAGGGATTTATTCAAAATTATTTTATTATGATGTGTAATTGAATTCCATAAGGTATATTGATGGTCTAGACTTCATGTGGACTCATTAGTAGTTTCCAAAACTTGTCACTAACATGGAGAATTATTCTTTATAGATTACTTTGAATCTAAAATTATATTATGTATGTTATAGTATAAAAATATTTGAATCGTGTTATTAAATCAATTTGTTTCAATCCTAGAACTAGTTTCTATTATCAACTTTTCTATAATGTGGGCATAATCATTATTTTTTTAAGTTTTAAATTTTTCAAAAAATGGATGTTATGATAGTTTTAAGTTGAAGGAGACTAATTTTTGGAGTCATGCACATAATCAATATTTGGGATTGAAAATACAAAGCATACATAGATAGGTGTAGGTGACCATATGGTTAATATTACTCATTTGCACACAAGTTAGTATGAACCAACACAAGTTAATATCAATAAGTGATATTGATCCATATCAACAAAACTGACTCTACACATATAGAGAATTAGTTTTGTAATACAAAAATCACAAGTATGATATATCCTAGTTTTGATTTGTATAATATATTCTAGTCATAAATTCACCCAAAAAATCTAATTACTTATCCATTTTATATACTTACTATATTTAGCATATGCCACTTATCAAATAATTGCAATCAATTTCAATATTTTACATTCAGATGTATGTTTTAATTTCATATCTTAATTATTCTATAATTTTCTATTTTAATTAATTTAATCAATTCATGTTAATCAAAATTAAGGTAAAATACATTGTATGTGGATAGGCAAAATTTGTTTGCCCATAATACTTACATTATAATATACCTAGGTTTCAGGTTTGATTCCCTCAACATCTACTCATTATTGTCTTTTTTTGCCTAATTTGGTCATCACATTTTGAAAAAAATGATCATAACATGTGTCATGTTTTGTGAAATAAAATTTAAAAATTTATTAGTCAACACATGGCACACAATAGTTGACTAAGAAAATAATTTTTCATATTTACATCCAATAAATAGTTTATTCAATAACAGATGTAATTTTAAATTAGTCTATTTTTTTAATCAATAGAAGATACTTTTTAAGCCTAGGTTAAAAGACTAAAAAAAAATTAAAAATATTAATATATTATATTTGAAATGGGTTTGAAGACAGTTTTAATTTGTTTATGAATTCTATTTTACATTGTGTTTTAATTGTTTTAAATATATTAAATAGTTTTATACATTGGTGAATGTTTTATCATACTTTGAGAATGCATTTAATTTTTGAAATAAGTTTAATTATGTCATCCAATTTATATATTTTTATACTCAATGTAAGAAACTATATTTAATGGGAAGGAAATATGAATATCCTTTTCAAGTAAAAGACTAAGGAAAATTTCTAGGAGAAATTATAACTAAAAGTAAAGGTAGAAACCAATCATTAAAAAGATCATTCAAAGCTTTTGAACTTATCATTTTCATTTTTCAAATAAATTACAACATTACATCAAAAAAATAAGAGACACGTGAGACATTTTTTTGGCATCTTCACTAAGCAAAAGGTATTGTGATATTTTTCATGTCTATGAAGAAAAAATACCAGACCAAGAGTTCAATAGAAAATATTTTATTGAAGAATTTTTATCCTCTAATTATTATTATTAATGTATTTATTATTTTGCTTTATATCCTACCATATGTTTGGAACCATGGGTTTTTTCTTTAATAATAATCACAAAATACTTATCGATTATATTAGAAAGAATTTTCAAGAAATTTATGATGCATTTTTTCCATGGATAATAGTGACGTATTTTTATAATTCCTCAACAAAGTTTTATATACTTAAGAATAAACATACTTTCATGATGAAACAAGTTTATTTATTGTATTAATAACATACTATTCTTTAAATAGTAGATTATTATTGTGATACAAATGATTTGGTGTATTGGAATATAGATTGTGAATATTATGCTTATTATGTTTATAATGGTCCAAGTCATAATGAAGAAAGGTCCAAGTACTTTATACCATATAATTTCATTGATTATTTTTTTTGAATTGGTAAATAATAGGATTAGAGGATCCTTAGTCTATATATTCATATCAAAAAAATATTTAAAACAAATTCTTACAAATCATCCTATTACTTAAGCAAAATCCCTTTTAGAATCCCAAATTCTTAACTTCAATAGAAACTAAGATAAAGAGACAAATTCACACATATTATTACCATAATCTGATAAAACAAAAATACTTTTTTTTCCCAAACACACATAATATTTTTAAAATATTAAAAAATAATACAAACTATCTTCCACAATCCAAAACTAGGTATTCAATAACAAAGACCAAAATTACCAAAATAACAAGGGAGAGTGGTATAAAAACATCCACATAAATACCAATAAAGTCTTTCCAACTATCAAGAAAAAATAAACATCTTTCTTAAAATATTAAAAAATACAACCTTACTTTTGTAGCCAAAAACTAAGTCTTCTACAACAAAGTTAACCATTCATCTAAATATCATATCCAATTCTTACACAGCAAACACTATCTTATACAACCACAACCTAAAAACTTGTGTAGCCATAGACATAAATTTGTTAACCCATTTACAATAGTATTTTACAATCCTCATAACATCCAAAATGTCCTAATTCAACCCATTAACATTTTTATAAAAAACATATGTTTCTCTTTAAAATCACTAAAAATACCAACAATCCCCATAAATTAATCCATATAAAATATTCCTTAGATGAATAAAATTTAATATTTAGTCCCTTTAAAATTTTATGTATTTTCACAAACCTCTTTCTTTCACTCATGAAAATTGAATAACTTACATTACCAAATATAGCTAGCCACTTGCCTAGATTATCTAATAAAAGTGAATCTAATTGTAAAAACATGTTAAATGAACTGAAATGGTTATTTTATAATGCAAGAGAATCTCAGGAAAATTTATAATCTTGAATCACCAAATTTTTTAATTTCAAAGGAAATCACACATGTACACATGAACTAGATGAAAATCCATGCACTACATAATAAAGTGCCTAAGGACTTGTACAAAAACATGTAGATCCAATCAAGAAGTACACACAAGTGGAAAAAAGAGTCAGACAAGTTATGTAGAGTTCTAAGGAAATAAATAATGATCAATTTGTATGAATAACTTAAAACATGGAGTGTAAAAATGAGGCATATAATCTTCAACACAAAACTTTCATAATCCAAATTAAACTAAAAACTAGACAAGTGAACCTAAACCTAGTTGTCTGAATTAGACTGAGCTAGTTATGTGGTTGACATGACTTTGCCAAGAATGAAGTTGAAAAAATATAATCCATGCCAATTATGTCTAGAATTTTTCACCACCTCAAGGATATATATCTATGAGAGGAAAGGTTATACCTAGGGTAGGTTGACTAATTGGTACCAAAATTACTAAACATAATTATCAATGTCTTGGCCAACATATCAGTAGCCATTACTAAAAAAGGGGATTCAATATAAAATTCAAAGGTTGTTGTTGTATTTGTTAATAGATGTGGATGGTGTTATTTATAGGTTGAAGGTTGTTGGATGCTATAGAGAAGGGCAGATAAAAGGTAAAACTTTATCAAAATGTAGAATTAGAGTGAGGAAGAAAGAGATGAGGGATCTTAGAAGACCTGTAACCTTAATTTTAAATGGATATTTGAGACTCCATGAGGTAAGGGAGTTGATAAACCATATGTAAAGCTAAGGATTTATACATACCTTGTATTTCTATCATGAAAATGGAAAATAGTTTGATTGATTTGTTATATGATTGTGATGGCTATGTGGTGAGGTGTCCCTTTATTAGAAACTCCAATCATGATATACATTAGCAGGTATAAAATAAATGTCATAAACATTGAGAATATGTATGGGGAGAAGGATGTGAAAGCAAAAAGTACTAAAAGAGGAAGGTTGAAAAATCATTGAATGTGAGGCAACTAGTAGAGAAGGCTAGTAGACCATTGACTATGAATTAACTAGTGGAGAGTGTTAAGAGAAAGGGTTTGGTAAATATTCAAGAGGGAGGAAACCAATCAAAAGAGTGTTTTAAAATGAATACTATTATACCACTGATTGTGAGCTATTTATTAGAGTGTCATGGGGGCCTGGTATATCACCAAATTTGAGGTAACCAAAGTAGTATGGCCAGGTATTTATTAGAGTGCATTTGATTAGGCCATACTACTTCACTACAAGCCCCATTTTAGAAGATTCTAGAACATGAGTAGTGAGATGGATATTTTGATGTTGTGTAGTAATATTACAGTTTTAGACAAGTGAAGAGGCAACCCAATCACAAAAAAATGAGTAGTTATTACTTGAAACCATCATTATTCTATCCTTTCCTTCTCACCTTGGACATAAATTTTTAATTATGTATTATGTCCATATGTTCTTGATATTACGATGCCTATCAAAATCATGAAAATTCAGGAGATATCAAGTTTACATGTTGGATTTATATATTCTATGGACTATGAGTCCATGATATCATGCCAATTGGAATGATTTAAGACTATGGGGAGTATTCAACTATTGATTGTGCTTTGTTTTGAAAATTATTCCATGTTCTAGCTCCCATGATGGTACCACACAATGTCATCATTGAGATAAGGGTCTTCAAAAAACTCTTCACTATTGTTATTGGTCATGTATTCACCCTCTATAACTATGCACTTTTATTCTATGATCACTAAATTCCTAAGATGCGACCATGTCTCACAATCTTAGGACTCTAGTCTCAAACTGATTTACTACCTTTGAAGGATTCTCTATGTTATAAGCATCCCATGATGTCACCACATGGAATCATCATAGGCCTAAGGGATTATATACTATCATCTACCTTCCACTCCCCTTATTTATGATATTGTGCCACATGGAACACTCTCAAGGCTTTCGGCCTCAAGATGAATATAGACTTTGGCTTCACAAAAATCAGCCCAAGTTTTTAAGATCATGACACATGTCATAATATCAAAACTATAAAACTTCCAAAGACTTAGCCACTTTATAATTTTTTATCTTTATCTAATTGAATGAGATCATGCCACATAACATGATCTTGAGGTTCTTTTGCCATTGACACTTAGTTGATTTTACAATTTTGCTTATTTTCACTTTTGAGCGATCTCTGAACTATTGATACTATAATGTGGAACCTTTATGTTGAATCCTACATCAAAGGCATACATTGTTTGAATTAACCCTTTGAGTCATTGGTTTTCATGATGATTCCATGTGACATCATCATGAAACTCAAGGTCTTCGGGGATTCTACAAAATTTTGCTTTACTCAAACTGCTCGATATATCGACATGTGGATGGATCACAGAAGCTTGGGATATTTTAGGACATTGAACTATTGACTACCTCCATCTAAGATCTAGATGTTTGAGAGACATCCACATGGTGAAATATCAAAAAAATTGGGATCAAAATACTTTTATACATTTGGATTGTTGATTGACTTCCACCAAGCTATAGTCTCTGAATGTTTTCCACCTTTCATGTTTTTATAAATGTGAGAAGTTTCTATCAATTAGAATATTCTTGAATTTTTCATCTACTTGATCTATCTCCATTAAGTGAAATCCCACCATGTAGATGGATCACATAAGTGTTAGGCTCATAGAACTTTAAACTATGTTTTTAACCAATAAAGTGCTTAAATACATGATATTTTGACATGTGTCAAATATCAATAGATCAAAGTTCAAAATATTTTGATATATTTATACCACCTAAAAAAACTACTAAGTCATGCATATATTTTAAATAATATATACTAGAATTGAATTTTTAAAATCATTAGTTTTATAAAATCGAAGCTTAACTTAGGCATAAATGTTTGAAACATAAAATCAAAGTGATATAGAATGAAATAAAATTAAAATCTAGTTTTGATTTTATATTTCAAAGTGATAAAAAAAATATAAGATTCAAAACATTAATTTTATTTTTAATGAACCGTAAAATCATAAAAGGAACCTTATGTTTTTGAATAAAATGCTATTGGACTTATGATATTTCATAAGACAAAATAAATGTTTTCTTGATAATAGATCACTCTAAGAGATTATAAATTCACATTATCAAAACAAGAAACATTTATAAACAAGATGTTCAAGGTTTAAATGAGTAGAGATAAGGAAATACCAACTATGCTAAACAAGAGGTTCCCCATGTGATATTTTAAATAAAGGAGTGAGTTGGACCCAAAAAATGGTGACTTTCATAGGGAGAAGGTTGTTTAGCATTTAGAAGCTAGAATGTCAATCTTCAAACTTGAAAAACAAATGCAAAACTATAGACAAATCCTTAGACAAAATCATACATATAAAATAGCTAAAGTCTATCTCAACATGTGACATACAAAGTTATAAATCTCACTAATACCATTAGTGTGTGTCAAAGTGATTGATTCTTTTATTGCTATTGAATTCAAATAAATAAATTTAAACTTGTCTAAAACAATCAAAACTTTTGAAAATAAAACATTTGGATGTTTGGCTTAGGGGAATGGGATGAGAATTATTCTACTACCATCAAATAATATATATCCCCAACAGATATACCTATGGTCCCACTCAAAACCTTGATCCACTCCCAACTAAGCTAGAAATTTTGTGATAGAGATTGTTTAAATCACCCTTTTAAGGAAAGGATTTAGATTTTAAATTTTATTCAATTTCCTTTTGATTTATTTATTTTGAAAATATTTAATTATTCAATCCATTAAGGGTTGGGGGCCAAGTCAAGGTATAATTATAGACTCATAAAATTCATAACTATCAAGATAAATTTAAATCAATTCAATGTTTCTATTTGGATTCAGATGTGAAATTAAGTGAAATTTGATGGATTCAATAAGAAAATGAAATGCTTCAAAAAATTCACATATTCTATTTTGAATAATAATCCTTCAAAATTATGAAAATATATTGGAATTAAAACATTTTAAGTATATGTTCAAGGATTATTACTTACCGTCTAGCTCCTAAAGTCTAAATGATTCTCATACAGTCATCAACCATTTGAAATTTCTATCCCATGAGAGTGTAATGACACAAATTTGATTCAACATGTTTTTGTCTAAAATTTATATCCATTTCTTAAACTTGATTTCCATATAACACCGATTGGGATCAAATATTACTTATCCAAGACTAAATCATGAATAAAGTATAATAAGGGAAGATCTAAAACAATAATTCCAATGGAGTACGTTACAAAATAATGAATTATTATGACATAATAGATAATTATCTCTAATCAATCTTTAAAATCACACAAAGACCTCCAATATCTCCCAAAAAAAAACCAACTTAAACAAGTTGTGGAAAACAATAGAATGATTAATATAAAAAACAAGCAAACAAACCAAGAAAGATAAACAAAAATCAAATTAGACTAACAAAGAGATAAACTAATCAAAGAAAATATAAAATTAAACTAATAAATAAACACAACTAAATATAAGAAATATGAAATTATATACAATATGTACATACCATTAAACTCATGCCCTTCATTCTAAAATTGCATTTGACATAACAACTGAGAAATAAATCTTTAAAAACTATCCATTGACTGGTAAGGGGAGGTCGTTGTCTTGTATATCATTTAATCTAAATGCATTTTATCCTAGCATCTCTAAAACTTGATAAGGCTTGATCTAAAGTGATTTGAACTTAGAATGTTTACCCTTATTCTCATGGGATTTGTCCCATAATAAAACCAAGTCTAAATTATGAAATATTTTAACCTATGATATTTTATCAAACCATATCTTCATAGTAGCCTAGGATGTGCTAAAATTATGCAAGGATTCTTCTCTTGTATCTTCTAAATGAATCAGGTCTAATAGTCTAGACTAACTTGTCTCATTTACTTCCATATTCTCATTAATGAAATGATATGTAGGTTTATTGAGTGTCATTAGAAATATTGGATCCACATCATAAACTATCCTAAAAGGTGAACTCTTGAGACTCTACTTGTATCTTGTTTGATCAGCCCATAAATCATATTTGAGTAACATGGGTTCTTTTCTACTATTTTCTTAATGGTATTCAATATAATATTTTTTGTAGATTCAACCAAATATTTGCTCTATGGGTAGTATTTTGAGGAGAAATTTAATTTAATTCCATTTTGATATGCCCACTCAGTCAATTTAGTTGATTGTGAGGTAGGCCAATTATCACATATGAGTGACACTAGGGTTCCAAATCCAATTGAAATTTATTCCTCAAGAAATGTAATCTCTTCTTTGGTAATACTATTATTTTTTTATTTTGAATCAATTCATATTTTCCAATAGTCAGTGGATGTAAGAATGACTTTATGACCAACTAAATAATTAGGATTTATAACTCCAATGAAGTCTAGACCCAAATGAGTAAAAGGATGATCCTTAATCATTGGTCGATGAGGCATGATAGCATGAGTTTATATAGTTGCAAATATTTGACAAATATGAAAATTCCTCACATGCACATGAACATATTTAAACAAAGTTGGCCAATAGTATCCAACTCTTAATATATTGTGTGTAGTCACATTACTAGAGGTGTGGCCAATATAGAGTTTGGTATGAAAATAAATCATGACATCTTGTGCTTCTTGTGTTAAACATCTTAAGAAAATATTTCATGATTTTTATAGTATAATATGCCTTTATTAAGCATAAAATGAGTAGCCTTTAATATTAATGGTATTTACTATTTACTATCGAGATTATTTAGTGGGATACCATATGACAAGTAATGAATGATTGAATCATACCATGGGTTGTGATTGATTTCAAACTAATGTAAATTAATAATAATAATGCAAGGATCAACTTAAGAAAATAATTATGACAAACCTTGACCTTGAATGAACCTTATGGTCTTAATTTCCTCATCATATTATTTAATATTTGAGACCCATTTTCTTCTTCTTTATCCAAGCTCATTATATCCTAACATCAACTTGATATCAGTATCAGGGACCATAGCATAGACCTTGTTTCATATAATGTAATGTCAAAATATATTTGTTGCCTTTACTAATGCATAAGTGTGCTTGTATAACATATGTTAATTTAATTCAACCTCTTTAAAATTGGTACAAATTAAAGATAAAAATGTTTTCCATCTTAAATCTTCTATGTCAAGACTATTGTAATTATATAATTAGAGGAAAATGAATGCAATTATAAGTCTCTAGAATAATTTGACTTACTAAAATAGGGGCTTGCATTATAGAATACTTAATTTATTGAAAGTATTTATTTGAAATAGGATTACACTCTATTTTAACATAGGATTCAAAGGTTTGACTATTTCCATGAAACTATAAATGAACTTACAAATGGAATTTATCTTACCTAAAAAATATTTTAGTTATTTCTTACTATTTGGCATTGCTAAATGGTATTTTTTAATGATTCAAAGGTATATTATGTGTCATGATGTTGGGATAAAACACCTTTAGGTATCCATACATCCAAGAAATGACATATTTTTAGTAGATCAATATTATTTTCAACCTTTCCATCTTTTTATCACTGCATTTTGGTCCTACATTGATGTTCTGAGGTTGATCAGGCATCCCATGTTAATAATGAGTAATTTTTTATTAGATTAATGTGTTTTTAAAGAATATTTGTAAGTTTCCCTAGATAGAATAATTTTTTAGTGAGATCATCCCCTTTGAATATGATTGTCTTCAAGATTAAAAACTTTGTCATCATGTTTTTCCTTTTATCTTCATCAATTACCTTCAAATCAAAAACATTTGAATTAGAAAGAAAATATAAGATATGCCTATCATACTCAAATAATTTTTAAAAAAATTACATTATCTATAATAGATGAGCATGAAACTAATTCCATAAAAACTTTTGTAAATCGGTATTGTCTAATGGGGTGAGGATAGTAGTGGAAACATCTAGTGAATATGCCATGGCATTATCAATTCTTAGAATGATAAATATGTTGAAAGAATCAAAAGATTCAATTAGATCCTAATATTGGTGTTTAAACCTTTTAAAATAAGAGATATTTCTTTGAAATTTATATTTTACCTAATTGACGACTAATTTAGAGTCACCATAGACTTTTAATTGATGAGAATCATACCTAGTTACAAATTGTAACCCCAAAATTAATGCCTCATATTTTTCTATTCTATTTGGCATGGGAATTATAATTTATATGTTGTTCTATGATTTTTATTATATGGGTAAATAAGTATAATTCACACTCAATATCCTTGTTTAGATCATGCTACATCAAAATATAATGACTGCATACCTAAATTTTGATCATATTCAAGATTTTTATTTTTTGTTGGTTTGCTAATCAGAGTATAGACGCCTTCATCTATAGAATTAAAGCTATATTATTCATTGATATCTTTGTACTTTATAATAATAAATTTTATTAATGGTTCTCTATTAATTCTGATCTAAGTTTACACTCATCTCCATGGAAACCATATATGGGAAAAGTCTGTTGCCATATAACCATTGAGTGATCTTGACTAATCTCTACTTAGTAACATGTCATATACTTCTTGGATATCAATAACTTGTATGTATATGAACTTTTACACTCTTGGTTTAGCTTGTAATTGTGTATGGACATTTAATAACTATCATACAACCTTGACTTTAGACTTGTCTAACTAAACTACCACTTTATCTAGTTTTAAAAGGATCAGTCCTAACTTATTAAAAATCTATGTAGGCATAGCATTGGCTAAATCACCAAAATAAACAAGGCAATAATGTTGATTTTCTCCAAAAAATCAGACTATAAGTAAAAAAAGGTGGAACTTAATTCCTATTCTTATGTATTATAACATTAGTATTAACAATAGCCTTATGTTTGGGTTGACTATTCTTGTCTATAAGAGACTTAAAAATAAAATCCATTTGTTTAATGATTTTTGTATATTCATATAGGGTTATATTATCTTTTATTTTCTTCATATCCTCCACAATGTTATAACTTGTTTTTCTAGCAGAGGGATTATTATCACCTGATTTTGTGGAGGTGGATCATTTATATTTTTGTGACTAAGAGTTATAGTAGCATTGTCTAGTGGGGTTGAAGTAGTTAAAGGCTAATGTTCTCTACTCCTAAGACTATAGTTTCCTCTTTGTTATTGTTTTAAATCTTGTATGTCATTGGCATTATCTTTAGGTTCATTTTATTATACATTAGGAAATTCTAAAGTCTCTAAAACCATGGTTACATTAGGAAATTTTTATGAACTAGAAGCATCAAAATGACATGAAGTATTCTAGTCATTTAGGACAACCTCATATTCATCAATTTCTTTTTGAAGAATGTTAAAAGATTGAAAAAATTCAACACATTAAAGTTATCCATGCTAAGTTTGTTATACAAATGACATAATTTAGGTAGGCAATCTCCATGATTTTGATCTCAAGAAATTTTTTGGATGAAGACTCAACTTGTTTACCATCTCTATTAAAGAGCCTATAATTGCATTGGTAGGTCAAATTCAAGGTAGAATTTTCACTACTTGAGCTACCCACTTATTTTTTCAAGTTTAAGAAATCATTGCTTAATATCTAGACCATTATTTGGATTAAATCTAACTTAGGTTCAGTTGGGGATTGAGATTATTGTTTTATCTAACTTAGGTTTGGCTAGGTCTTGAGATGATTTTTGTGTATTATTCATTACAAATGGAACTAAACTTTAGTTTTAAGATTGAGGCATTATTTCATTACCAGTTTGATTTATAGATTCTAAATTTTAATAAGGGTCAAAATTGTTTTAGAAGGATTTGATTCACAAATAGAAGAGGCTATGAAAATGGAACATTTTTATTTAGAGGTAAGATTAAGTTTAATGTTGGCATGTTTGGGAGAACATTGAGAATGGGATCTAACATTTTACCTTATGGATTGAGTTGTCTATCCACTTTTATTGCTTCCACATATGCAAGGTAAAATTAGTGATAGTTGTATCTCTCCTTAAGAATGTGGTCATCCAAGGGTCCAAATAAATTTTAAACATTTTCTAATGCTAGTTGGGAATTTGGTCTAGATAAGGTTATTACCCTACTATACATCTTTTGAAAAGGTGATTTAGAATTACATATAGGTTTATTAGGTTCCCTTTTCATAAAATAAAATTATTGGTATAAGATGCTTTGATATATCCCTTGAATAAACTTGGCTAAGAATGTGCTACTAAATTAATTCCATCCTATGATTAAATTCTTAGGTAGGTTGAAAAACTAGTCATAAGCTTGATCAAATAAGGTAAAATGGAATAAATTATAGGATACATCTTCATGATGAACACTAAGTAACTTAATGGATGTTTTATAAGATGTAATGTGTTATTATTCACTCCTTTTAGTGTTTAGAGTGAACTTTGGAAGATAGCGCTCTAGGTTTCTAGGAAAATCATGCACATCACCCAGAACATTTATAGTTGATCCAACTAGCCTAGTTGTATCCATTTGGACTGGTCTATTGGTGACATATTATGGGGATGGTGTGGTTGGTTAAACTAATTTTATGCTCTAACTAAATTAGATATAATATGTCTATGAATTTTAATAGTGGAAATAATTAATCTTGTATGACCCAACCAAACTCTTGATCACATGATCCTTGAAGAAGACTCCATAGTGACAAACACCAATCTTTGTTCATGTGTATTTTACTCACATAATGGTAATTGGATAAAGGATTAAAAATGGATTAAAAAAACTATAATAAATGATATTTTTTGAGTATTCATAGTTTTATAATTGAAGGTTTAAGATTAGAAGTTTAAGATCAGAGATTCAAGAATGAAAATATTGTGTTTAGGCTATCCTAGTGCTAATTTATGTTGAGCTCAATTTGTGACCCACTAAAAATACATATATTGAATTAGCTAATCTAAGAGGATAAATGGATTCTACAACACATGGGATAAATTCCCCCTCATTTTTAGAATTCTACTAAGGATCGAATGGCTAAGAAATTTATAGAATGTTTAGATGTGTGAGAAGTAATTTTTACCACTAGAGGTTCAACTGATATCTTTACCTAAATTAAGGTTGTCTAATATTATGGTATTTTTTAAATCATAGGTTAACTGTATTATTTCATAATATAAATCAATTATAATCTACTGAGTAGGACATATTATCATAAAAAATGTAAAATAGGGGGAAAGAGTAAGGCATAAGAAGGATGATTCTTTGACTGAGATCATATGTTTTAATGTTGAGAAATGGAAATCATGCCTAGATGTAATTATATCATTGGGCATAAATTTTAGATATTTCACAACTTAAATAACTCAATCAGCAAGACTCAAAGTAAAATGTGAACATATAATTCATAATCTCTATCAAAAGAAAGTGAATACACAAGCCTATATATATTGCACACAATGACTTACAACATTCAAAATAAATAGAATGAAAATCCAAAATCAATAAAACTAGATACTACACAATTTGATTATATATTCACTATCAAAACCAACATTCAAAAAACTTCTCGGCATGTATGAATTATCTCAAATAAATAGCTTCTGGTAGACAATCATGATAGAAAAAAAGAGAATGGTAGGTTCAATCTTGGCATAGTATTGTAGAGTTTTAGTATAAAATTGTTAGATTAGGGGTTTTATTTTTTCCCATATTTATTGTGATATTTTTTTCATCACTTGGAGTTTTCCCAATTTCATGGATAAGCTTTCCTATGTGTGCAGGTTGATCAGGTGACTAGGAAGTAACTTCCTTAACTGGTTATTCTGGGTATGGGAGTTACTCCACTATTCTTGGCTCTATTGACCACCTTTTGTGGATTTAATATTATATTATATGGGTCTATTGACCACCTTTTGTGGAAGAGTTACTCAACACTCTCCTATTTTTACTTCTTACATTTTTGAGCTTTATTAATGGAAGATTGGATTTACATTCCTATCTTATCTTGTGAAATATTCTCATATTATTGTTTCATTTTACTTTCAGTTACTTTGTGGTATGCACCTAATTGGTTCATGTAATCAATTAGATTGTTCATTTTACATATCCAAAACTTGATCTCAACCCTAATATGGTATTAGCCACCTCGATAATCATGTGTCTAATTTTTTTATGTTGTAAGCTTTATTTTCAACTCTAGAGTTTATTTGCATATATTATGAGGCATTTTTTAGAGTTTAAAAAATTTAGGTGTATTTTGAAATGGTAAGGGCCTTTTTATTGATATCTTTAGAATGTCTATATGTGGCTTATTTACCCTCAAAACCACACTTTAGTGAATAAGTTATTTTTTTATAGATTTTTGAGCTAGTTTGGCAACCTCTTTTGGAGGGTTTTACATGTTGAAATTAGTATTAGAGGTGGCATGACATAAGGATAAAGTGAAGCATAGAGAATTTGAAAAAATTAAGTTTATATGGCTATCAAAATTGGTCCTTTAAAATAGCGATGTCCTCTTGCACAAAACCTTGTTATTCCACCATCAATGTCTCATTCACTCAGTGCCTTGACCTATGCATGTAAATCACTAGGATATATCTTTACCTTGACCTCATCTCTAGGCCTCCATATGTTTTTTTATTGTTTCACAACCACCATCATTCTAAATTATTATCCACCCTTATATGCCACCCTCCCATCACCATTTTCCTACTTATTTCATGGCTTGCATCAGCTGAAAAGGTTGCCTGACTTCCCAAGGCATTCTCAAGGCCAAAAATCCTCCCTTACTCCCTCACAAATCCTCTACATTATCAAACTTTAAAATACTATAGTGCATACCTCTATTCATTTGTGTTTTTATAAAACCACCTCTAGGTACTCATGGTTTTTGAATTTTTACATGGTGGAATAATCTCATTAAAATAAAGAAACCATTCCTTTGAAAATTCATGGTATTCCAACTTAAATGCATGGTTTTTTTTCCTTTTTTAAAGGGGGGTGGGGTGGCATTTGAACCTTTTTAGAAAGCTTATGTTATATTCAAATGTCAAATATAAATTTAATGTTGGCATTCTTAAACTATGTTTTTATTTTGGAAGGGAGATTATATATTGAGGGGGTAGGCATTAAGGGTGATTCTTTTTATTATTTTCTAATTAAAAATAAAATATTGTGAGACTTTTTATAAAAAAAAGATGGAAAAATATTTTGTTTCAAAAAGTCTTCATATCCTCATCAGTAAAAGACCAAAGGGTGAGGTCTAGATTGGCAGGTGGCAAAACCCATTGCATTTAAAATAATGCTTTGTCTCTCCTAATCACTTTGTACTTATTTTTCCTTGGATGCTTTATCAGTTGAGTCTGATATCCCCTTACTTTGTATATTTTATCTTTTATGAAATTTGCACTAGTTACTCTAGATATAATCTGAATTGTTCTTGACATATTTTGAGCATGAA
Source organism: Torreya grandis (assembly GCA_037957365.1). NCBI lineage: Eukaryota > Viridiplantae > Streptophyta > Pinopsida > Cupressales > Taxaceae > Torreya > Torreya grandis. The sequence continues at coordinate 1,324,792 of JARHVA010000033.1, read as the reverse complement.
TTATTTGCAACATCTATATGGGGATCTCCAATTCATATTTTATGGGGGTGTGCTATGCTTTTTATGTCACTCTTTCTATTCTACTTGCATTTTCATTTATGTAACAAAAAAAACTTCAACTTGTACTAATTTAACTTCATTTATATAGCAATGGATTCAAGTTCAATTAATAAACTAATTTCATTTAACCACAATGTAAAACCAAAATGTAAATTATATAAAGGATCAAAGCTTACATCATATTAAAATGGGCAATGAAACTGAACCTAGTATTTAAGTAGAAAAGTTAAGTGGTACAACCATTGTGATGAATCATATGGGTTAATGTGTTTATATGTGTCTCTCAATATTCTCTCTTACTTATAACCTACTAAATCACCCAATGAAGTATGTACCATATTAAAAATTATTTTTTGGAAGCTAGATGTGATGAGAGGTGACTAATTCTAAAATGAACTTATCAGCTTAAGTCCTAGAAACTTTAACACCCTTCAAGATTTATTAATAGAATTAAAGTATTTGAGATTGTAATTGAAATAATGTGGAATATATAAAAAATATGACCAAATTATTCTTTCTATACTCTCTAAGCTAGGTCATAATCACTCAGTCTTTGTCTCTACTTTTCATGCCACTAAAATTGCTCTAGTCACTACATGGAAAATGCCCTCTTTATATCCCTTTGTTATTGAATTAACTTGGGATCAATACAAGTTAATATATATGGGAACATTTAATTCCATAAAACCTCAAACCTAAGTAATATTAATGGGAAAATAAATACTTCTAACAAAGAGAAGAAAAAAACAAGGATCAAGAGAAGAAGAAATAATCAACCTCTACCAAAACAACCAATGAAACCTCCTCTTCCAATGATAGACCTAATAAAGAGAAGGTTTAAGTGTTCCTATTGAAATAAAAATGGTAATGATGAACACATAAGTGCATAAAGAATCAAATTGATCACCTAACTCATTTGCTAGAGAAAAACAACATAGGTGTTCCTGAGTCTGTCAAGCAAAATTCATCAACTCGAGATTATTCTAAGGTAAAAGGCAAAGGTAAAGAGAAATAAAAGGGAAAGGATCTTGTAGTATTTTTAGCTATAAATTATTCATATTTATTAACTTCACACACCATAGTGAAGGGTGTCGAGTGCTTAGCCAATATATACCATTAACCATGTGTTTATACTTGGCCACAAAACTAAGTTAGTTTCCCCCTTGGTGATGAAATCCAAGTAGGTAGGCCTTGGGTAGACAATTATTAAAATGAATTTTAAGATTTTTTGATTAGTTAGTGTGTATAATAAAATATAAAATAATGTAAATAAATGGTATATTGAAAAACCACCTAATTATAGTATGTGATTTATTCTAAGCATGCAAGAAACAAGAAATGAAAGTGTGAGTTAATTACTAGCATATAAGTATTAATCCCAACTTTGAAATATAGTACAGTGTCATTTTAGATGATAGTATATGCAAATATTATAGAATAGAGTCGACAATGTCACTACAGTACTGTGAAAGCAAGGGTTTAAAAAAGAACTACATTGACAGTGTCGACCTAGTTTTCTAGACATAATACAAAATATAGAACTATATCGATAGGGTTGACCTAGTTGACTGTATAAGGGTAGTTTTAAAGACTAAAACTTATGAAAAATAGAACTATAATAAATAATACAAATGACAGAGAAGGATAAAAAATAACCTTGGTGGGTTATAGGATGCAAAAGAAAATGAAATTATTGTTGAAGTACCCTGATTTATACTTGTAAATTTTGCTAACTGTGTCGACTAGGTTGACCTAGTTCTATAGTTATCTATTTGCTAAAAACCTATAAAATGTACTATGTTGACAAGGTTGACCTAGTATGTTTTTTAGAAGTCTAAAAATGTATATAGTCAATAGGGTTGACCTAGTAGCTTGATCTAGAAGTTTGAAAGTGTACTATGTCGATAGAATTGACCTAGTAGCCTATACTTAATGAAAAACCTACACAACTAGAATAGAGGTATATTAATGCAATTGTGTGTTAAACATATGCATATAATTTAGAGATATATCAACACTATTGACCCAGTATCATAAATATAGAGAAATAAAATGATAAAATAATGAAAAATGTGAAAGAAAACCTGTAAGGGTTATATTCACATCAAGTTCACTAGAATGTATGCAATCAAAAATGCATCATGTCTATAAATAAATCCTAAATAAAATAAGATAGATCATACCATACACATATAATTGGGGATACATTAGATAATTGAGAATAGGACCAATATGGGGATCCTTCAGACGCAATTAGGGGATCTCATATCATAATACACAATACTAGGGAGGGTTCCAAAGCATCCACTCAATCAGAATCATGTAGTAACCCTAAGGTATTCCTATTTTTTCATATATCTTGATAAACTAATAACAAGTAAAGTAAAATCTAATCTAGTGCTCACTAAAGCTTATGGCACAATATGGGGTTTAGTAAACAAAACAAACATGCATAGGAGAATCTCCATTAAGCTATGTATGAGTAAGAACCTAATACATAAAAAGAGAAGAGTAATATTATTATAATCCAATACTTATGATACTTATATCTACTAAAGAGAGGAGCAAAGTTAGAGAATACTTACCTAAATGATGAACCTGTGGAGACTCGATCTCTCCCTCAGCTAAAGGGGATTCACAAGAGATTGTTGTGGTTTTGTAAAGATCACTAAGAAAGGCCAAAGCATCCAAGACTTCTCCAAAAGACTAGATTCTCCAAGTATAAACCCTAAGCTAAGAATCCTCAAGTAGAATGGTGGAAGAGCATATTGTAAATAAGCATAAATAAATAATAACCCTTGTTCATTGTGTAAATAATGACAAAATGATCTTGTATATATAGGCAGATTTAACCTTAATACCTTCCAAAAAAATTGATTGATAGGGTCAACCCAATTGACCTAGTATAATTAAGGACAAAAATTCACTAGGTCATGGGCTAGGTCAGCCAAGAGCCAACCTATACCCCAAGTAAATTTCACCCAAAACTATACAAGGTCGACCCAGTCAACCTAGTACAAATGACTATCAAAAGGGGCGTAAGGTGAGGAAAAGAGGGGTGGAAAGTGGGAAAATATTGGAGGACTATGAAAATAATGAGTAATATCCTAGGGGAATGGACTTAGGAGATGGTTAGATTGTTAATAATTTGAAACAAGGGACAATAATCTTGTGAAGCATTAATAGTTTGCCTACCCCTTTTTCGGTGCACCCCTTATGGCATACACTTAGAGAGATTGAGTCTTGATGGGTTTTTTTAAGATGTAAAGTGTTAGTATTTGATAAAAGTTAAAAATATAATGTGTATACACTTCCCACCACATGGGCTCTTCATAAGTTAATTTGTATTCCTTAAAGTTATGTAGCATGTATTCTATCACTTTCGGTGATGGCACTTTAGTAGAAGTTGTAGGTAGAGGGTATGTATAAATGGATGGATGAACATTGAATAATTTTATAAGTGTTCCATCACTTTCAAATAATCTCCTATCAGTTTACCAAATAACTCACATCATTAAGGGCATGAGGTAGAGTTTTCACCTAATTCAGTCACAATCAAGATTTGCACAATGATTCTATAGTGGCGGTGGGTAGGGTATATTAACAAGCTAGGTTATACACCTTCTCACATTTTGCACCTGATTCTTCTCTAACTACATTACTAACTTATTAAAAAATGTTAGTCCTCACATTAATTTATGTGAATAATTATGAAAGTAATAATTCACTATTAGTTATATTTGGGTAGAATATATTTGGTTGTAATATTGTTACAAAAATATTATGGATATAGGTAATTTGTTAGATTGTGTATTCATAGGGATATGATTGAGATAGTAATGGAGAGATGATCTCTATGATTATAGGAATAACTTTCTTATATAGTTTTAATGTCCTAAATGAATATGTAATAGAGAAATATTTTACAGTGTGAAGAATTATATTATTAATTCTCTATGTTCAACTTCATTATTTCTATGTTTAATTTATGAATATCTGATCTAGATTCATTATCAAAAATAAGAGTTGGTCAATGTATTGTTAAATTTATGAAGGGGAAGATATGCTACTAGCTCTACATTATCCCTATGAATGAGAATCCAGTATTCCATTATGTGAGTGTGTAGTTTAGTTGTGAAAAATTATTAACTAGTTACATTAGATAGTTTGAGAGGTAATTTATAGATTTAGTGGTATCATGGTAGTGGAAGCATGGTATCAATAGTTTACCTGGATCTCTTCATCAACTTCTATATATAGAGATATGCATTACATAATAATCCTTTTGTCTGCACTGGTTCATAAGTCTACATTGGTTTGTTGCATTATTTACTAGAATAATTTTGTTTGATAATAGATGAATCAGATCCATCATATTTTGCATGTTGTCATCTAGAATTATTATTTATTATCTATAATTTTGAGTCTTCTACATCAAATTATTCAAGGTGATTTTACTTCATATCAGCATCCTTGTCAATATAATTTGGAGAAATTAAGGTATTTAAATTTGTGGCACCCCAAATAGTGATTGAGAAGTCCTTTACCATTAGTCCAACCCTGATCTTCATAGTTTTTAATTGCCTTTTCACCATTTCATTTTAGTCTACTCTTGTTACACTGATATCCATAATTTACTCTCCATAATTCATTGTCTATGAATGATTTCTCTCAAAATTTCTTGTCTTTATTGATCACTACACCATTGTTGATATCAATTTTGATGCACATGTAACCTATCTTCATGACTTAACCATCCTTGGACAATCCAACTAGTGTAACTTCCAAGCTCCTATTTTACATTTTTTTGAAGCATCACCATGTAAATATCTAAACTATGTGTGTGTTTGGTTATTGTCATATTTTGATTTGATTTGGCTTAGGCATTTTCCATATCAAGCATATTCTTTATAAATCTCAATCTATTCAAAAACCATGGGATGAGCCCCTTCATAACAAATTTGATCCCTCGATCGCTTCTCATCAAAGCTTGAAATCTCCATGTAGACCGTACACCTGTGTGGGTAAGTCACTAGTTTTTTTCAATAACAAACTTTTGATTATCATTTAAGTCTTGGTTTAAAATAGATTTAAGTTTAGTTAAATTGATTGATAATTGAGTTATTAGTGTGGTCTTTAGGATGCTCAAAATTCAAAATTTGCTGTTATTTTTTTAGATTGTAATCAATGTTATTAGCTCTAGGTATTATAATTTTGTATTGGTTCAATACTTAGTCATATTGTTCAAAATCAAAATGGAAAATGTCTTTTTATTACTGTCAATATATAAAATCATTAGTCATGAATCATAAAAAATGATTCAAAAATTAAAAGTTATTTTTTCATCAATAAAATCATGTCAAGAATCTTTATGTCAGAAAAAGTCAAATTCATTTAGGCTTAGGTGTCATATTAAGTCATCACTATCAAAAATTGTAAAAAATATTACCTTATAGTTACATTATCACTTGTACAAAATGTCTAAATTATGGGGGGATTTCTCCTCAAAAAAATCATGCATCTTGAGCTTCATCAACACATTTGCTAAGTAATCAATAACATGTTAGAGGTTGGAGGACGCTGGAGGATGAAGGCTTTTTACGCATCTCACTATGAAATAATGAAGGGGTAATTTTTCTATAGTGGTGCATATATATTTTTATTTTTAGCACTTATTTTTATGTATGATAAATAATAGGTTTATTTCTTATTTACCCTAGTTGGATTGGAGAAAAGTGATTTAATAATTTTGGGAATATTGGTGTATTATTCCTAATTTAGTTAAAGGGTCTGATTAGTAAAATAAATAAATAAATATGTTATTATTAAAAAATATTTGATTGAAATTCAAACTTTTCTAAAAATAGTAATAAGGGGAAGAAAATTAGACTTAGCTAGAAACTAATTGATCCAATTGAGACAAAGGATGGAATTCATTGTGTAAGACTGGGACACTATCACAAACTAAGATCTAAACTTCATTTTATGATTAGATAGGAGCACTAAAACTAGATAGTAGTGGAATCAACACTATAGTCCATCTCTACCACTATTGTCCTAAGGATCTAAGCTTTTAGGGTTTTGTTTGTTATGTTTGTGTGACCCTATCTATGAAATCTTGATAGCTAAAAGTCTGTATAGCTCCCTATAAATCAGATTCTTTATTCAAACCCTATCTTTCATTATGCTTTGACCAATTTTGAGCAAGAGGGGGGGTTAGTGTGTGTAAGATGCACTAGATGTGCTTCATACCCTATGTGTGGGCACATTGCCTAAATAACAATACTCTAAAGTGGGATCAAGTCATATGTATTTATCCCACTTGATGTACTTTATACAATTATGTATATAAAGATATAAAATTCTAAATTAGATGTGCTTGAGGTGGATAGGTACTAGTGTAAGGATTTGTATGAGCTTATAAGTGTGTTGGTTGGTTGTATGTAGAGAATAGGGAAGATTAATTGAGTAGTATTGCTTATACTCTTTCTTTCTTAGTGACATTTCCCAACCCCTTCCAAATGATCTTTGAATGGGCTTTTATAGGGATCTATTGGTCATGGGTTGAATTTGCTTGTGTTAGGCCAACAAGGATAAGGATGAGGAACCAAAATAAATTAACCATTGGGGATAGAAATGGACTTGGATAACAATGTTGAAAGCAAATAGGAATGGCATTAGCATTATAGTCCTAGTGTGGTATTATTGTCTTGAGCAGATAGGACTTGGGGGGGATGGATCTATCATTGAAAGAGGGATCTGGCTTAGTTGGGATCAAGTTTAGAAGGCTAAAAATGACTAGTAATTAGTGAAAATGATGCCTATGAGGGTTATGAGAGCAAGCAAGAGGGACCTATGGGTTGGGTATCATTATTCATGCTCAAGTTACCATTTTTTGCATTTTATATGACTACATTTCCCCCCCTTTATTCTAGTGATGTAGAAAAGCAAAATATTAGGATAAATGAAAAATAGAAATCATACCTAAACTTACTTGAAAGGGTGAAGCTCATGAGGATATGTGATGTTGGGTGTGCATAGAGATAGCACACTGTGAAGTGCAAATATGTAATAAAAATAAAGAGTAGATCAGTTCTTATTAGATATGTTATATCTAAAATAATAAAATACAAGGCTAGGTAAGAGAGAGAGGAAGAGAAAGGAATAAATACACCTCACCTAGTATGTGAACCAATACAAAACCTATTGTGATACTGAATAATGTTGAATGTGTGTTGAACCAAGAGTAATATCATGAATGGAGCTAAGTGATCAATTCCCTAGGAGTGTCTCAAGAATGCAAAGGCTAGCCCTTTGGCTCTAGGTGATCATGCATGTGCTAATAAAAGTCTAGACTATGTGTCTAATCCCTTTGGATAGGTGGCTCAAGAATACAAAGGCTATCTAGTTTTTTGGCTCCATCATTGCCCCATGAAGTGAAGTTATGAATTGATACTGATATGAAATATATGTCTTATGAGATGGATCCTAAAGCCCATGGATGTATTATGATCTGATAATGTTGGAATGGATAGTTGAATGCATGAAATAAACTAGACCACTCTTGGCCACTTTGAAAGTTGGAGATTAGGATTTTATGAAAGCCACTCTAAACCAGTGCCCTAAGCTTGTATGAAATCCACTTGAAAACTAAAAAACTCAAGAATATAGAAGTTAGGATTGTATGAAATCCATTCCAAAATAATTCCAACCATATATAAATGGAATAAGGCATAAAACTACTAAGAATTCATGGGTAAAACTAAACTCGAAAAGAAAATAAAATAAAATAAAAGAAATGTGTCATGCACATTGCCCCCCAATCACTAGTGTCTAAAACATGGATTCTGATCTAGAAGTTATATCAACTATCGTATCTAAAATTATAATTGAGAGCCATCATGTTGTGAATGATACCCATATATCTATATTCTCTAAGCAAAAGTGTACTAAAAATTGTTGATCTTGAACTAATCTGAATGTAAAAAATTGTAGTTGAACCTACTTTTTTGACTTCTTTTTGAAAATATGGTTTTTCTACTATTTATATAAGAGAACCAAAAGTGGACACTAGTGGCACTAGCACTATTGTCTAAGTTGGGCACTATTATCTAGGGCCAAATCTAGAAACTATTTTAGATTCTTGATTGTCTACCTAGTTTGTTCTAACTATTTTGATGTCTATTTATTTTTTGGGTGTGTTAAATGTTGCCCTTTTGACTATTAGGAGCTCTAATCTCTATGATAAAACCCCTATTTGTTTCCCCCTCTTTTAAGAGTAAGAATGAAGACCCTATAATTGTGTTATGTTGTAAAGGTACATGATATAGCAATGATAATTGACAAGATATCTCAAGATATAGCATGATTTATATTAAGAGATTAGTAGATCAATAGGGTTATGCCTAGATAAATATAAAAATGTAATGCAATATATTAAACTAGAACTAGAATGAGAAGTATAGTTAGTTGTTAGTTGGAGGGATGGAGTATGATGTCCATTATGGCATCCAAGAAATCAAGATAAATGCATGATGTGAATCATGGCATTGTAAACAATGAGAAGCAAATAACCAAAAAACATGCATGGCAAGAAGCAAGAAGCATAGAAGGGTGGCCAAAGGGCCAATAAAAAAAGGGACATGGACACATGTCACTCAAACTATAAATAAAACATACAAGGTATGTTTAAATGCCAAATACACATACAATTGAAATAAGCAAAATTGACGTGAAAGCCACAATCACATATAATAGTATAGATAAAGGACATTGGAAAATGTCTTAAGGCACATATAAGAGACAAATAGGAACTAAGAAATGCAATCACATCAAGGTATGCTAAGAAATAAATGAAATCATGTAATAAAATAGAAGCACAATCACATCTAACTAATCAAAATCAAGAGGGAAATTATGCAAGACATATTATTACAAGACTAGGTGTATGCTAAGAAATACAAAAGTGTTATATACTAGTGAGTATCGATAGAGTAATCTATATAATCAAGGAAATAATGTACATCAACATGATAACTAGAGTGTGTGGTGTAGGAATGACATAACCTAGATGGTGTAGTCATGTATAATATGCCCCCAGTGGGTATGTATATCGACATGTGTCTTGATTGTAGAATTAGGATGCCCCCTTAATGCGTAGAGTAAAGCAATCAAGGAGCTGGATATCACTGTACACACTCAAATAATATCAAGTGAATCATGATGATGTAGATAAATTGACAAACATGAACAGTAAATATAAGTCTAACATGATAGTAGAAATGTAAGCATGGATAATGCATACAATCAAAATATTTTTGGTATTTTGATATATTTGAATGTTTTTATATTTTGAATGTTTTTGAAATTTTTTTTATATATTCAAACTATGTAAAATCAAGCAATAGAAACTATTTATAGATAATTTTTAAATTAAGTATAATACAATGTGTAAAATGAAATTCTAGACATGGAATCTGCGTAGGTGGATAATATTCATTAGATTTTTAAGTTTCTTTCCTTCAAGTGAGGATAGACAATACACTTTAAGGCTAATATTTTTGGTAATAATTTATGAACCTAGCCAATTTGGTTTGAATTTTCCTTTGCTTTCTTCTTTGGCATTAACATTACAAAGATCTTATTTGAGAATGAGATCATTAACTTCAAATTCTCTAGCATGAATTCATTTATTGTAGGATCATTATATGCATTGTTGGTAGATTCTGAGATGTTGTACTACTTGAATGTGTGTATGGTCTAACTGATTGAGCTAGTGTAGATGATTTTCATGATACTAGTCATCAATGATAATATCTTTAAGGTAGACATGAAGAGATGGGATATATAATTTGAATGGTAAGACTAATTTTGTGCCATATACAAGTGAATAAGGATTAGATCCTATAATCATGTAGATACTTGTGTTATATGCCCATAATGTATATACTAGTTGATTGTGCCAATCATCTCCAAATTTAGTCACTATTTTACTCAAAATGTTATTGATGGTTTTATCAATGGCCTCTACTTAATCGTTTCCTTATGGGTAATATGGAATGGAGAATGTGTGTTTAATCTTATATTTTGTACAAAATGTCTTGATGCTTTTGTTCTTGAATGATGTTCCATTATCAAAAATGATGGTTGCAGTCAAATTGAAGCATGAAATGATGTGAGTCATGAGAAAGCTACAAATGTCCTCACATATAGTAGATTGAAGTAGAATGACTTCTAACCACTTAGGAAAGTATTATGTAGCTATGATTATGAATTTATGTCCATCATCAGATTCAAGGTTAATTTTTCCAATAAGATCAAAACCCCATAACATGAATGGCCATGGAGAGATAATAGGATGTAATTATTATGATGGTACATTTTATAAGTTATTATGTCATTGACATTTATCACATAGTTTTGTATATTGTAAACATTCATCTTCCATGGTGGGCTAGTATTACCCTTGTCAAAGCAATTTATGTGACATGGATTTTCCACTAAAATTGCCACCACACTCACTATCGTGTATCTATGTAAAAGCAATTTTGGCTTTGAATGATGTCAAACATCAAAGTAATTATCCATTGAAGGATTGTTTAAAAAGGCTTCCACCAATGATTACATAATGGAGTGCCTATTTGTGTAACTTGTGCTTGTCATTTCAAGAAAACATGTCTGGTGTAATAGACTTATTTATAAAGTTATATATATCAGAGAACCATTCTAGAGACATGGAACTATGTGTAGTGGCTAAAATGGATAGTACAATCAAATCCATGTTGGATATTGATGGTTATTTTAATTGTTTAATTGTGAAAATAGCTTGATCATTATTAATGTTGATAAGAATCAAAGATGTATCACTCACTATTGCATCTTCATGTTGGATATCTTTTCTTGGTATACTTTCTATAAAAAAGTAGGTGAACTATGATGATAAACATTATACCATGTTTCAATATGGGATAATATATTCTTATTTGGTCTGATAGACATCATTTACTTGGTTGACCATAAGTTTGGAATCACCAAAGACTTGAATAGATCTTATATGGAGAGATTGGGTGGAAAATAAACCTAAAATAAGTGATTCATATTCTTCGATGTTGTTAGTATAATAAAAACTTAATCGATATGCAAAAAGAACTGTGTGACTAGAGGGGTCAATAAAGACAATGCTTACCCTTGCACCAGATGTACATTGAGAACTATCGAAGAACATGATCCAAGTATCATAATGAGTATAATAGGAAGTGAAATTGTCTTTAAATGTGTCACTAATATCATTAGTGTCTAGGAGTGGTGCGGTTTCTAAATGGTCTACAATGATTTGGCCCTTTATTGAATTTTGGAGAACTATTTTTAAGTCAAACTATGTTAATATCATGACCTATTTTACTATGTGATCGAAGAGATGTGGTTTTTTCATGAGAAAATTTAATGAATTTTCTTTTGTGATAAGCTCAGTCTCATTATTTACAATGTAATGTCAAAGTTTTTGTGTGGCAAAAACTAGTGCTAAACATAACTTTTCTATTACAGAGTAATTTTTTCATAATCAGATAATGTGTGACTGATATGATAAAATACTCATTCGATGTGTTCATCATCATGTTGTGTTAAGATTACTCCTAATGCATGGTTTATTGCTAATATATATAGTATAAAAGGATTGTTAGGGATAGGTTGTACAAAGACAGGTGGGTTAAGAAGATATTACTTGATTGTATCAAAGCTTTCTTGACATGCTTGGTCCCAGACAAACGTTGTGTCTTTCTTTAGTAATCAAGTGAATGACTAAGTTTTATCAGCAAGTTGAGTGACAAAATGGTGGATTGTGATCTTTCCCTATAAGGATCAAAGATGATTTAAGTTTTTAGGAGGTCTCATGTCAATGATTTCTTTGAATTTCTTAGTGTCAACCTCTATGATGTGCTGAGAAATAATGAAACCTAAGAGTTTGCCTGATGTAACCCCAAACACACACTTTTTTGGGTTTAATTGGACATTGTATTGTTTGAGTCTTTGAAAGATATTTCATAAATCAATAGCATGATGTTGTCATCATTTGGATTTGTCAAAGATATCATTGACATAATCCTCAATAGTATGATTAATCAAATCATGAAATATATGTGTCATGGTACATTGGTATTTGGCACTAGCCTTTTTAATCTGAAAGGCATGATAATGTAATAGAATGTACCCCAAGGTGTTGTAAAATATGTTTTTGCTTGATCTTCTTTGGTAATTTTGATTTGGTTGTATCCTACAAATCCATCCATAAATGATAACATTTCATATCTAGCTATGGAATCAATGATCATGTTAATGTTAGGCAAAGGAAAATCATCTTTTGGGCATGCTTTATTTAAATTGTGGGAATTAGAACAACACCAAATTTGTCTATTGGGTTTGACCATGGGTACTATATTGAAAACCCATTCAGGGTGTGCTACTGGTCAAATGAAATTAGCATCTAAGAGGCGTTGGATGTCATCTTTGACTAAGAGAGCCACCTTAGGATGCATTTTTCAAATTTTTTATTTAATGGGTTTAGCATCTATGTATAAAGGAATCCGATGAGCTTATATGGATGTATCAATTCCTAGCATATCAGAGTAAGACCAAATAAAGAGTTTTAATAAAATATGTTCAGGTTTGATGAATATCTATATCTTCTTCCTTTTATAGGGTAGTGGCTAATAAAACAATGCAAGGATCCTGGTCAATTCCAAAATTGAAATTAGTTATTTCTTTGTTAAGAAATATGGAATGATCAAGTGTGTGGGGAGTGGTAGGAATAGTATCACCTGAATCAACTAGGATGTCTTGTGGATAATATAGACTTTCTCCAAAGTATGCATAGGTATTTGTGTGATGAGGAAATATATTTTTATGATAGTAAGATGGAAGGTCCTCATATGCTCTGATAAATTGTAGAAGGGATTCATCATTAGAGAATTCATCAAATGTGAGCATGTCTGGTGAAACTACATCATCAATGAGATTGAGATAGATCAATGATAATTTTGAAGTATGATTAACAGTGTGGTCGATTGGTGTAGTGGGTAGATAAAACTTTATATGATTTAAAGTCATGGAAGAAGGTTTATTATGAATATGAGTAAATTGATATCCTAGCCTTTGTGTTCCATGTTATGTAGATTCCTCAATAGGATTGATGATTCCTTGTTTATGCTTTCCAAGACCTTTACCATGATATCCCATATTATTGAGACATTTAAGTGAAAAAGGAGAGGTAAACTGGTGATTTGATATTGATCATTTTATGAAACTTGGAGTTTGGTGATGTGTTGCATGGTTTGAAGATACCTTGTGAATGATAGGTTTTGTTAGTATATTACCAAGGTTAAACTTTGGAATGTACTTTTGTGGAGTTTCAACAACTTAGAAATATTTAAAAGGTTTATTATCTGTTAGGCATGTGTAAATGTAGCCTTTGTGACTAAATTTTAAACAAGAATGAAGTGTATAAGGGACCACATACATATCATGAATCCAAGGCTAACTAAGTAATAAATTATAGTTGAGGTCATTTGGCATGACTTGGTAAGTATTTGGTAGTGTCTTAGGCCCTAAGGTAAGATTAAGTGTTATTTGACCCATGACTTTCCATAGAATTTTTTCAAAACCTTTGATGTTCATATCAGAATAGTCGAGGTCATGAGGTTGTATATTAAGATGTTTAAGAAAGGAAATGTTGCAAAAGTTGAGTCCTGAACCATTATCAACTAATACCCTTTTGACCCCCACATTATTAATTCTTAATTGAATATACATAGGTATATGTTGTTAGATGATGTGGCATGGGGGTAAATCCTATTTTTTGAAGGAAATATTTTCTTTGGTCCATTGCATGGTGTTCAGGATAGATGCAACAGAAGCTAGTTTGGCAAAAATGGGAATTCTAGTATTATGAAAGGATGCATATAACACATCTTTGTAAACATATAATCGATGAAGGAGCTCGAGAATTGATATTGTATTAGAAGCAGTGCTAATTTGAGTGATAAATCTATAGCCATGGGTGTAATCAACCTTCCTATCTTCTAAACTTGGGTGATAGCATGTACCATGTGATATAGGCATAGAGATGGTAGTAGGTGTGGGATAAGAGCTAGATGTACCAAGTTTGAAAAGAGGAGGGATATTTATAACCACTAGTGTTTGTTTGTGTCTAGTAGTGATAGAAATATTCTCAAAAGTAGCCAAAGAGTTATATGCATCTAGGTAGAAGTCATGAATGTAAAATGAAATGCATGAAAGGTGAGGGATGAGTTGTAAAATAATATGTTTATAACAAGAATTCCACAAGAAAGATAGCAAGCAAGGGATAGAGAGCATGAATATGTGCATAAATAGATGGAGAATTTTGACATGTATTATGACTTTTCTAATGTGTTTAGCATGATAGACTTTGAAATTTTTCCACATGAGAGATAGAAAGGAAATGATAGAGAACATGAAATTGTGCATGAATATATTGAGGATTTTGACTTGTAACATAACATTATTACAATGTTTATCAAAATGGAGTTGGAAATTGTTCCACATTAGCAAAAGAGAATATGAAAAAGGAATATTTAAATCTTGTGCATTTTTAGCAATAAATGTTATAACAGCAACCTTGATTATAAAGAGTAAACATGAAATGCAAAGAATGAAGATTTGTACTAACATACAATAAACATCATCATTCATGTACATGATAGGACCAATGATGGTCTCCTTATTATTTTCAAGAAATGTAAGAAAAGTTTGTAAATAAGTGAGATCCATTTTTGAAATCTAATTTTAGAATGTAAGGTGATACCTCAAGAAGCAAATAGGAAATAATACATGCAACTAGTGTTTGAAAAATACTATGGAATTTTGAATTTTTAAGGGATTTTTTTATTTAAATATGCTAGTAAAAATTCATAAGATGATTGGAAAATTACTATAAAAATATTTGGACCTAGTATGGTTAACTAGGATTTGAAAGAAATTTATTTTAAAATTACTACAAAATTTTAAAATTTAATGCTAATTTATGATTTTTTTATGTAGGTAAAAGATCAAAAAAAAAATGAAAAAAAGTAATAAAATTACTCTAGGGTTTCTAGGGTTTTTATATGCAAACAAAGTAAGTTGAGTTCACTAAATGATTTAACAATTTTGGGAATATTGGTGTATTATTCCTAATTTAGTTAAAGGGTATGAGTAGTAAAATCAGTAAATAAGTATGTTATTACTAAGCTACTAATTTTTGAAATTTGATTGCAATTGAAACTTTTCTAAAAATAGTAATAAGAGGAAGAAAATAACACTTAGCTGGAAACTAATTGATCCAACTGAGACAGAGGCTAGAATTCACTATGTAGGACTAGGACACTATCGCAAACTAAGATCTAAACTTTGTTTTATGATTGGATAGGAGAACTAGAACTAGATAGTAGTGGCACTAGTGTTATGGTCTACCTCTACCACTATTATCCTAAGGATATAGGCTTTTTGGGTTTTGTTCACTATATCTGTGTGACCCTGTCTACAAATTTTTGGTAGCTAAAAGTCTATATAGCTCCTTGTAGAGTAGATTCTTTCTTCAAACCCTATCTTCCATTATGCTTTGACTAATTTTGAGCAAGAGGGAGGGGGTTAGTGTGTGTAAGATGTAATGGACATGCTTCACACCCCATGTGTGGGTATATTTCCTACATACCAATACTCTGAAGAGGGATCAAACCATACATAGTCATCCCACTTGATGTACTTTGTGCAATTGTGTATATGAAGATGTAGAATGCTCAACTAGATGTGCTTGAGGTGGTTAAGGACTAGTGTAAGGATTTGGATGAGCTTGAAAGTGTGTTGGCTAGTTGTATACAAAGAATAGGGAAGACTAACTAAGTAGTCTTGCTTATATTCTTGTTTGCTTAGTGATATTTTTCAACCCCTTCCAAATGATCTTTGAATGGGATTTTATAGGGATATATTGGTCATGGATTAAATTTGCTCACGTTAGGTCAACAAAGATAAGGATGTGGAACTAAAATAAATTGACCATTGGGTCCAAAAAAGAACTTGGATAATAGTTCCAAAGTGGATAAGAGTGGCATTGGTGCTATAGTCCTAGTGTGTCATTATTGTCCTAAGCAGACAGGACCTGGGGGGATGGATCTGTCATGGAAAGAGGGGTCTAGTTCAGTTGAGATCAAGTATACAAGGCTATGGATGATTGGGAATCAATTAAAATTATGATTATGAGGTTTATGAGAGAAAGCAATAGGGGCCTATGGGTTGGGTGTCATTATCCATGCTCAAATTACCAAATTTTTCATTTTATATGACTACAAAAAGTGTCATGGAATGTGGCAATAGTTCTATAGGAGAGAAGCTAACTATAGATATCCTCTAACTATTTTTATTTTTTATGAAGATAATCATCTAGTGAAAATTTCATTGCATATACATGGATTAAATGTGGGATGTGTTCTTCGCATAGTAATGGTCATGTGTAAAAAGATTCAGACAGTATTTTGTAGACCTAAAAGTATGTGTTAGCATATGATTATATTTGAGCTAGTTCTTGAAGATACAATAGTGAAAGTTAAATAAATGATTCCTACTTGTAAGTTCCCATACTAATTCGATTGATGTGTTCTTGATAGTGAATGGTTGATGAGAAGTTGATGTTTTCCTTCTCTAATTTCATCAAGTCTCTGTGAAAGACAAATTACCATGTAAAGCCTAAGGGGGTATGTTAGGAAATGTTAGTCCTCACATTAATTTTTGTGAATAATTACACAAGTAATAATTCACTATTAGTTATATTTGGGTATAATATATTTGGTTATCATAATATTTTAACAATAATATTATGAATATAGGTTATTTTTTAGATTGTGTATTCATAGGGATATGGTTGAGATATTGATTGAGAGATTATCTCCATGATTATAGGAATGACTTTCCTATAAATATGTAATGTCCTAAATGAATATGTAATAGATAAATGTTTTACATTGTGAAGAATTATATTATTAATTCTCTATGTTTAGCTTCATTATTTTCCTATTTCATTTTATGAATATCTAAACCAAACTCATTATGACTCATTCAAATGGAGTTATAAAACTTTGGCATGAGTGATTTGGCCACCTTAACTATCGCTACCTAGAACAACACAATAAAAATGACATGGTCATTGACTGACCTTGTGTTCATTTATTTATAGGTCTTTGTAAGGGTTAGATCCTTGGGAAGCATCCCAAAGAGACATTTGACAAAGGAAAAGCTTGGAGTGCTTCATAGGCATTGGAGTTAGTACACAGTGATGTATCTGGACTTTTTCCCAATCTATCTTTCATAAGGGTTAAGTATGTTCTTACCTTCATTGATTATTTCTTGAGATACACATCTGTTCACTTCCTTAAGTAGAAATTTTAAATTTTTTACAAGTTTCAAGACTTCAAGGTTCTTTTAGAGAAATAATTTGAGAAATACATCAAGGTTCTTTGAACTAATAATGGGGGTGAGTATGTCAACAACTGGCTTGAGAAGTTTTGATTAGTATAGGAGATTGATTTGCAATTAAAAATTACATATAGTCCTCAACAAAACAAATTTTTAGAATGTAAGAATAGGTCCTTTAAATAGATGGATAATTCTATGATTCACTCTATGTCATTGTAATCTCAGTATTGGGTTTAATCCATTAATTTTGACTATTGCATTTAGAATAGGGTTCCTCACAAATATTTAAAAGGTAGAACTCCCTTTGAATCTTGGCACAATAGAAACTTATATTTTATAACTTCAGGGTTTTTATATCCCCAACTATGGCACATGTACCAAAGAATAAATAAAAGGTATGTAAATTTAGAGTAAGCCTTACATATTCATAGGCTATCTATATGATGTCAAGGGGTACTAACTTATTCATTCAACCACACATGATTTTTTCATTGAGATAAGTGTTCATTTTTAGGAGAGTCCCATAGAATCAATAATTGACACTTTTCCCACTTCATTAGACTCACTTTGATTCAATTCCAATGATTTAAATCAGCCTAAACACATTTCATAGGTTGAGGACAGTTCTTCTAGCTCTGATAGAGAGAGTAATGATGGGGATTCATCTCCATCCACATGTAGACACACTTCATAAGATGATGTTTGTCTACCTAATGCATCCACTTTTGGTCCTCTTTGGGTTAGGAAGACACTATAGAGCATAATTACATGGGTTGGGGATCCTTCAGATGAAAATAAGACACATTTAGAGTTTTGGAGTGGGCCATATGTTTTTTATGCTACTACATCAAATACACATACTTTTTGGGAGGCATCAGGTATTCCTAAGTGGGATTCTACCATGCAGAGAAATCATACTTGGGATCAGGATTCATACTTGGGATTTGACACTTCTTCTTAAGGGAAGAAAGATAGTTCAATACATATGGATATATCAATCTAAGTATGTAGCATATGGGTCTACTAACAATTTCAAGGCATGGTTGGTCAGAAAGGGTTTCTCACATGTACCTGGCATCAACTACATGTAGAAATTTTCACTAGTCACCAAAATGAACTTTGTTCTACTCACACTTACTATTGTCACATCCAATCATTGGGATGTTCATTATATGGATGTGAAGAGTGCATTTATTCATAGTGATCTTGAGGAAGATGTTTACATGGAGTAACCTCTAGGATTTGTTGAGTATTCATCCCTTATATGTAGACTCTAAAAATCCATCTATGGGCTTAAACAGTCCCTTCAAGTTTGGTAAACCAAGATGGATTCCTTTATTCTTTTATTAGGATTCACTAGATGTAATTTAGATTCAAACATCTATCTCTTATAGTGGGATGATTCACTCATGATTATGGTTTTTTATGTTGACAATATTTTTATCATTGGTATCTCTTATTCATCTATTGTAGTTATGAAAAGGGCACTTTAGGATAGATTTTCCATTAAAAACTTGGGATTATTATGCTACTTCCTTGGGATTCAAATTTATCAATGTGACTCAAGGATTACTCTTACACAACCTAAGTATGTTATCAATCTACTAGCTTAGTTTCACATGGATGATTATAAGCCACTCCATCTCTCTTTCTATCTAGATTCAATTTTGACGTAAATTATACTTTACCTTTAGCTGATGATAACTTATATCAATAACTTTTGGGTAGCCTTATCTACTTGACATATATCAGACCTAACATATCATATCTAGTGAGCCTACTCTCCATTTCATGTAATAACCCCATGAGCTACACTAGAAATTAGTTAAGAGGATATTTAACTACATTTAGGGCACACATAGATTTAGGATTCACTATAGAGATGCAACTAACACCAACTTGATTAGCTATACTAACTCATAATAGGCTAGTGATATTTAGAATCATATGTCCACTTCAGGTTATAGTTTCTCTATTGGTTCAAGTATAATTAATTGGTCAAATAAGAAGGATAATTCTATTACTTTATCATCTATTGAGGTAGAGTACTAGGGGGATGTCGATGTTGGAACTAAGGCTATATGGATTTAGGGAATTATCATAGAGTATGGTATCCAATTCAGATGACCTACCATCATCTACTATGACAACTAGAGTACCATTAAAATTTGTAGGGATCTGGTTCAACATCAATGGATTAAACACATAGAGATTCACATGAATTTCATTAGGAAGATAATTCATGGGGACATAATTGATATGATATATTATTAGATGATAGAGTATATTTTAGGCATCTTCACCAAACCTTTCATGGAGATCAAGTATCTACACTTTTTAGGCTTTTCTTGAGGTTCAGGACACTACAACATCATCTTCTAGGGAAACTTTTATCCTTTCCTTTTTATGTCTCTCTTTTTTGCGGGGTGGGGGAGTTTTTCCTATGATTTTTCTCATTTTATCTACTTTATTAGAGATTAGTTATACATGGGTACCTCATTAGGCCTAGTTACTAAGACCCTTTTTTAACACTTCCCACTTAAGATGTGCTTATGGGGGGTGTTATAGTAGAGGTTTTCTTTTTTCTCATATTTATTTGTTATGTGATTTTTTTACCTTACTTGGATTTTTCCTAATTTAATGGATAAGTGTTCTTATGTGTGCAAGTTGATTAGGTGACTAGGAAGCAACTCCCTTGACTAGTTATTTTGGGTACGGGAGTTATTCCTCTAATATTAGCCCTATTGACCACCTTTTGTGGAAGATTTACTATTATATTTTTGGGATCTATTTACCACCTTTTGTGAAGGATTTACTATTATATTTTTGGGATCTATTGACCACCTTTTGTGGAGGAGTTACTTAACACTCTCTTATTTGTAATTCTTACATTTGTGAGCTTTATTAATAGAACTTTGGATTTTAGCTCCTAACTTGTCTTATGTAATATTCTCATATTATTGTTTCATTTTTATTTTAGCTAATTTTTGGTATGCACCTACTTGATTTATGTAATCACTCTTCTTATGCATTCAATGTATCCAAAACCTGGAATCAACCCTAATAAAAATGTGTCAACCCTAACAATGGAAAACACTACTAATTATATAGATAAGGCAACCCATCATTTCCTTGATGCATAACCAATAGCTTTGTTACCTAAAATTAAATTTAGTAACTAGTTACATCTTAGTTTATTTATATAACACATTAACAAAAGAAAGTAATGATTTATTCATGGCATATTTCCTATATTTTAACAAATTTTAGGATGAAAGGAGATTCAATGTCAAATGAATTTCAAGCTCCAATGATCCAACTCTTTCTAACATTTAATTTTTTTATAAGGTGATCATTGATCCAAACAAGAAAAGCCATATCATTTTAAATTTATTCTAATGATGGATTGACATTTTCATGCTCTATTTTGTCCATTCCCAATTTAACATGCTTATCTTTGTGATAACAAAGCTTCTTTTAAATATATCCTTTCTTTATTAAATGTTGATAACTAGGCATTATTAGAAGAATAAATTTTTTGAATCTTTTTGGGTGTTAAATCTCCTCATTTCAATGAACTTCTTAAGGTCTATAAATACATAGGAAAACTCATGTTGTGAACATTTATCTTAATCTCTTTTCTCAATCAATCTAGGTCTTATTTATGACATTATTCTATCTCCTATCATCTCATTCAAAGTGTGTTTGATTATCCCATACTTCTTTCGTAAAATCCCCCCTTTATAATATTTTAGAACATTAATAACAAACTAGATATTCTGATGTTGTGTAGTAATCTTGTAGTTTTAGACAAGTGAAGAGGAAGTTCAATTGTAAAGAAAATTAGTAGTTATAACCTGAAACCATCATTTTCCCATCCATTCCTACTTATTTGGGCCATAAAATTTTACTTCTGTATCCGTTTCATGTTGTTCTCATGATTACAACACCTACTACAATCAAAAAAAGTATGGAGATATCAGATTTAAATGTTGGTTTTGTATATTTTGTGGATTGTGACTTTATGAGATCATACCACTTAGCATGATCTTTGGATTATGGGGAGTCTTAGGCCATTTATTTTGATTTGTTTTGAAAATTATTTCACATTATGGATCTTGTGATGGTGCCACATGGATTCATCACAAAGCTTAGGGTATTTGAGAAACTCTCCACTATTTGTCATGTACTCACCCTCTCAAAATGTGCACTTTTACTCTATAATATTTGAATTCTCAATATGTGACCACATGTAACAATCTCAATAATTTAGGATTATACTCCTTTACTACCTTTGAGGGATTATTTACTCTATTAGCTTCCCATGATAGCACCATGTCGCATCATTATAAGCCTTTGGGACTTAGGGCTTATATACTATCATTGACCTTCTGCTCCCTTAATCTCTAAGATCATACTTGGCATGATCTCAATGATTTAGGCCTTAATATGAATATAGATCATGTCTTCACAATAATTGACCTAATATTCCATAATCATGACACACATAAAAATCTCAAAAGTAGAAAACTTCCAAAGACAGCCACATTATAATTTTTGATCTTGCTCTAATTGAATGAGATCATGCCACACAACATGATCTTAGGGCTCCTATACCTTTGACATTTATTTGATTTTAAAAAAATCCCTTTGTACCTTTGAGTCAGAAATTAACTATTGATATTTTCACATGGTGCCTTTACATTGAATCTTCCATCAGAGACCTATATTGTGTAAACTAAGCCTATAAATCTTTAATTCCCATAATGACACATCATAAAAAAGCTTAGGGTCTTCAAGGATTTTATGGAATTTTTATTTTATCATATCACCTAATATACCAACATGGGTATGGCTCATAAAAGCTTGAGATATTTTGATACATTGAACTATTAACTTCTTCCATCTAATCTATGGATTCTTGAGATGCAGTCACATGATAAAATCTCAAAAGGTCAAGGCTCAAGAGACTTATATACATTTGGATTATTGATTTTATTACACTAAGATATAGATATTATAAATGATTTCCACATGTCATATTTTCAAAACTATGAGAATTTCCCAATATTTATAATATTCTTGACTTTGTCATATGTTCAATCTAGATGTAGGTAAGCGAAATCCCACCACGTGTATGGCTAATGGAAACATTGAACTCATGTAACTTTGAATTGTGTTTTTAACCCATATAGTGCCTAAGTACATGATATTTTTATAGGTGTCAAAATCTTGGTAAATTAGGGTTTGGAAGGATTTACGCTATGCATTGCCTAAAAAAAGATTAATTCTTACATACAGTTGAAATAATATAGACTAGAATCAACTTATTAGCATCATTAGTCTTATAAAATCAAATTTTGACTTAGGCATAAACATTTAAAACATAAAATCAAAGTAATATAAAATTAAATTAAATTAAAACCTATTTTTGATTTTATATTTCAAAGCAATAAATGAAAATATAGATTCTAAAACATTGATTTTATTTGAAATGAACCTTAAACTCATAAAATGAACCTTAGGGTTTTGAATAAAATGCAATTGGACTTACAAGGTTTCATAAGTCAAAAGAAAGGTTTTCTTGAAAAAAAATCAGTCTAAGAGATTACAAATTCACATTATCAAAATAGGAAACATTTAAAAACAATATGTTTAAGGTTCAAATGAGTAGAGATAGGGAAAGACCAATTATGTTGAACAAGAGGGTCTCCATGTGATATTTTTAAAAATGGGATGTGTTAGACAGAACACAATAGATCACCAAAAATGAGGTAGTTGAGAACAAAAATAAGTGGGAGCATGGTAGAATCACTAATTTGAGGCAAGTGATGTGAAAAAGTGACTAGATAAATTGTGTTGATATATTTTCAAATGTGAAGAAGTCAAGGCTTAATATCATCTTCTAATTATAGTATTGGTAATAAGCTATCTATGGAGTTATCCATTGAGTTTTGATAGGCAGAGAATGAATATCATGAGGAATGACTTGGTGAGAAGTTAGGAAGTGATGTTGACTAAAATCATATGTCTCAAAGGAAAGGATGAAGAAGATAACCTTCATAATGTGGGCATTGCAGATTAGAATAGTACAAAGAGGAACATTTAACATAATAAAATATTATTTAGATAATCATGGATGAACCAATAGGAGAGAACCCTTGAGGAGTTGGAGGTTTGTAGAATATTAACTAAGAGTTGAATCATGAAGGTTCTATAATGCAGAAGGCCCGAAAAAGAGGTGAAATTAGTCATAAATAATGATAAAAATCTCAAATTGAATGGTTTAGGGAACTCTATAGGAGTGGAGTGTGAATGAATAATAATGAGTGATATCACAAAAATGTTGGAGAGACTTTAAAGATAAGAGGATATAGAGAGGTAAGGAAAGGGTGAAAAAATGGAAACATGTGGTTTCTATTCACTAATTTTGACCCTAAAGGTCAAAACATCAACCCTATAGGCAAAAACATTATTGTCGTGTCTTTTTAACCTTGTTCATAATTTTTCATATACTATGAGGTCTTATAATAGCCTTTCTATGCCTTGTCATCAAAGATTAAGGTTTCTTTGGAGAAATTAAGATAACACGTTGCCTTTGTTTTTGCTATCCTAGACATGTCATGGTGAAATGAGATTTAGTTAAAGAGGTTTCATAGGATTTTGAGAGTCTATAAAATTATTTCCATCCCTTAATCACCTTTCATAAACATTTCATGTTGATTTTTAAATGTTAAGGTTCTTTTATGGACTTTAAGGTAGTGTTTTATGAAGAAAAAGATGATTTTTGGCTAATTCCAATGTGTGTCAAAGCATAATAAATGAATGATCCATAATAAAACTCTTTCCAATTCCTTTTATTAGTTATACAACTTCCCTATATGTCAAGGTGTTAGAAAATGGTTAGATTATTGAATTTCAATGCTTAAGAGGGAGTTTTGGGCACTTGTACAGACTTATTAAACCATTTTCAAGTGAAAATAGTTTATAGGTGTCTCCTAGGATTCCAAAGGTCATATTTATTCTTGGGATGAAGTTTTAGGTTCCATAAATGAAAATAACTCTCTCCCTCTTCCATCACTCCCTTCACAAGATCTTAAAGGCAAACTTCAAGTGAATGGTATAGGTTATACATGTGGATTCAAAGCATAAGATTTTGAATAGATTTTATGACCCCTATTGAATCTCAATTAGTTTAATTTTTTGTTTTATTGATATCCTTATCTTTATGAACAATCACTAACGAGCTAAGGTGTTTTTTAAGGTGCAAAACCATGATAGGGTCAATTATAGGCTTCTAAGGTGAAAGAATGAACACATTAAAGCATGAGAAAAATT
Source organism: Torreya grandis (assembly GCA_037957365.1). Classification (NCBI taxonomy): domain Eukaryota; kingdom Viridiplantae; phylum Streptophyta; class Pinopsida; order Cupressales; family Taxaceae; genus Torreya; species Torreya grandis. Next base: position 1,299,913 of record JARHVA010000033.1, on the reverse strand, counting down.
GAGATATATAATTATAGGTTTAAAAATACATTTCACACCTTTATCCACTAGTTTTTCATGTGTGTAAGGCCATTTGGCAAGAAAAGCTACTCTTTTGCATAATTTGCAAAGGTAGTTATCATGGTTGTTTGTTGTTATAGGGTTTTAATGTTTAAGGGGATGAATGAAGATTCTATACCATGTTTTAATTCCACATTAATAACTATATATATCCATATACAACTCTCCATTTTTATCCCAACACCATTCTCTCCAAGAAATTCATAATGTTCTCTCATTTTGATGGCTGTGTGTAAGTTGCCTATAATAATGGAGTAATGATGTCTTATTTTGAATTTTTCAAGGGTGTATAATAGTATTTAAATAATTATGAAGGAAATTAAACATCAAATAAGTATTTTTAGACTCAATATCTCTAGTTTTCACCTCTTCAAATTTCAAAGCATAAGGAATGCAGACCTACAAGTTTGTAGACCTATAGGTATGCCCTTTGTGAGACTTTGGTTATAATATACATAAAGATGGTCATTTTAGGTACCTAGATGTCTAAATAAGTGTGTTTTTTCACATTTAGGTAGTTTAAAACTCATATATAAGGATGTCCTCACCAACCTAGTACCCAAGGCACCCAATAATTGGACCTATAGGCAGGATGCTAGTTTGAGCAGTATGAAGCCTTGTGAGAGCATTGAAAAGATATGCATTGAAGATAATATGTGAATTGGTAGGTAGATAATGTAAATTTATTTTAACATGTCTCAATATTTTTCAAGTATCTCTAAATTTCCAAAGTTTATAGAGAGGGTGTATCTTCAAAATCTAGTGACTAAGACACCTAAATGAGAACCTACAAACATATTGTAAAGTGGATTAGTTTAAGGATATGAGATAGAATATATATGTGTAAAAATGTACATGAAAGATGAATAAACAAGTAAAGTTGTTTAAATAAGATTCCAAATATCATAAAACTCATGTGATGATCAAATTCATTGAGAAAGCAAATAGCCTAAATAGGCCTATTACAAGTTGGTTTAATCTTGAAAATAGGATAGAATACATTCATTAGGGATTTAATCTTAGATTTAATGTATAAGGTATAAGTTTTCATTTTATATCACAAGATATCTAAGGGTAGGATCAAAGATAATTTCCAAACAACTCCACTTTAGCCTTGCAAGTATACACACAGTTTGACACCTACATGCCTGCAGCCCTACGATGGTGACATTCCTAAATTATCATGAAGGATAAATTATATATAGAGAGAATAAAATAATATGGAAATCACTCTCAATTTATGCATTAAATTTTAATGTAAATTTCAGGGACAAGTAATACAAGGTTAAGTTTTGACATAGTCTTTTTAGGCATGTTAAGTCTAAGCATGCACACACAGTGTTGTGTGTCTCTTGTGTGTGAAAAGTTTGTTTGAATGAAGATTACATGAGAACTTGAAATATTTTTTAAGTTTAATATGTTTTCATAGATCTTAAAATAGTCAATCATGGATATCTAAATACATGACTAAGCTTTGATAAGTATGTGAAGGCTTAATAGGCCCAAATTCAAACAACACATACTTGTATGTATAGGTTGATGAAGAATAGTCTATTAAGGGTGAGTTGAGACAATAAAAAAACTATTTTAGCATAAATATTCACCCTTGTATAGGGTTATTTAGGCTCTCCCCAATTTAACTACACTATGGGAACAACCCTGAGTTGTGGGTCACTTATGGTGGGGTTAGACCTTCGAAGAAGATTGACATCCTCTTGATGGATCACCTATACTAATGTTTACACTGGGAAAAGGGTTAGATAAGGGGTAAAGTTTCACTAAGAAGGATAAAATGGTGATGCACCAAATTTAAATGATAACTCACATAAGCATGAAGTAAACACTGAGGAAGCATAGGATAATGATAGCTCACACAATCTCTTAAAACTTAGCTATTTGCATAAGCATTTCATAAGCTAGGTTCAGGAAGCAATGGATGAAGGCAAAGATGAGTTCAAGGAATAATTGAGATCTTGCATAAATGATATAAAGAACACTAACTTAGACCTATAACTAACTTGAAGGCACCTTAAAAATTAGCAATAAAGAAGGATAATGGGCATGAAAGATTCTCCTTCACAATGCCATCATGCACAAGATTTGTTACACATAATTTATGTTGTTCCCAAAATTAGATACACTTATTTTGATGGATAACCCCTATGAAACTTATCCATTTTGTGTTCTTCACTCTAAGCTCATTGTTCGAGACAAGTTTCTCTTGTTCTCGGGTATAGTCGACTAGCATCCTTGAAAAGTTCCTGACCTTCCCTCATCATGATTTCTCAAAAAATGTGAAACTCGTTGTGGTCTTGATGCAATTAGAAATTCAAAACTTTGATAAAATTCAAGGAGTTAGTTTTGTTTTATTTACATGCAAGGTCGGCATTTTTTGCCACCTTTGCATGTTTTTTGTTTTTGTGTAAAGGCAGTGATTATTGCCACCCTTACATCTTTTCATGTAGGAGCAGGGATTTTTGCTGCCCTTGCATATTTTGCACCTCATCATTCAAAGGTGGAAAAAATCACTGCCCCTGCATGATCTTAGTTTTCATGCGTGGCATTTATGACCGTGCGTGCTGAGTGGTTGGCATCGATTTTTAACCTTTTTAATGCCAATTTGTGCCTCATTTTGATTGTTCTAAGTTGTTTGTTCCCCTTCCCTGCAACCAGTCGACCGCATGAATGAGTGGGATTACAATTTTTCTAGCTTCAAGCATAGGATTTCAATTTACCAGGTAGGTTTTGTGTTCTTCCCTCTTTTGTTTCTAGGTTTTTGTTTTTTGTTCATTCTCTTTTCTTTGAAAGTTTCAATTTTTCCCTTTTTCCTTTTTAGGTTTTATATTTATTCTTTTTCCTCTTCCCTCTCATCCTCGAAGGGACATTAAAGCCTAAAAAACCCAAAATCCATTGACATACATGTAATGGTGGTGATTTTCACTACCCTTACACAAAACCAAATTAATTTATGTAAGGGTAATGATCTTTACCATTATTACACAAATCCATTGCCATTCATGCAAGGGCAGAAATTTTTACCACCCTTACACATATTTTATACCCCATATGCACAGGCGGTAATTTTTACTGCCCCTGCACAAAGTCAGCATGCAAGGGCAAAAATAATTACCACCTATGCATAAACAGACCTTCCTTCAATATGTTAAGTTAGCAATTTTTGCTGCTGATACTACCTCCATATGCAAGGGTGGCAATTTTTGCCACCCCTGCATACTTTTTCTCAGAAATCCTAATTCTAGGAAATTTCAACTTTTCACTTTTCTAAGCCCACTTTCCTTTGAATTGCCAGCCTACTAATGCTTTAGCCCTTTCAAGCACATTCCCATGGTCATGATCATCAACATGTAGTTTTCCTAGATTGTTATTATTTCCCATGATTGCGTGTTCATCATTCTTATTGCAGTTTCTCTCAAGGATCCTCCTTCATCAATGTCCTTTTAACAAAAGCTCTTCTAGATGACTGAGGTTTCTCTAAAGAAGTCAAAGACAATGAAGTACAAGTATCAAGGTGTTTTTATAATCACCTCGATTACTTATAATGTCGAATACATTAGAGATATAGATATCGGTCACATAGATATGGCTGAGTTTGTGAAAAGAATTAGATCAAGCAATCCTAGCCATGAAATGAAGAAGATAATTGAGAGCAATATTCATCTGGTATCTTCTTTTCCTTTAGTAGCTCACAACACAAAATTCATTCTTCAATGCACTCAGTTCTACAATAAGGATACCAGATCTATGTTAGACACTAGTGGTAATGTGGAAATTGGATTGGACCCTGAGTTCATTGATAAAGTGTTCATGTGTCTTCCTGCTACTAAAGTATTAAAGCTCAATTTTATTGAAGCACAAAGGGAATATGACAAAGATCCCAAAAGAGCGAAGAAGGTAATCAACAATAGATGGCTCAAAACTCCAAGGGAAAATTTGTCAAGATGGCCATGTAGCTTTCCAAGAAGTGACTTAATAGAAGAAGTCGGTGACCTGATCACTCTTCTCAGCAGGGTTAGAGGTTTACCTTCTTCCTCATTGTTTCATGAATGGATGTACCCCTTCATTAAAATAATTCTCCAAGGCAAACAAGTCATTTTTGGGGGAGAACAAATTAGTAATACTCTGCATGAGCAATTAATGAAAGTATCAACTACCTCCAAATTCTACATGACTTCATACCTAGTATATATTGTAGCATCGATGAGAACCCTCCTAGGTCTAACATTAGAAGGAGACAAGAGAGTAACCCCAATGTATCAATATTATTCTCAGTTGATGTTGAAGGGTTTTATCTATAATTTTAGGAGAGTAAATGACACTTTCTTCATAGTATTTTTATGTCTCTTTGATCCCTAATTAGAATAGAAAAGAGTGTCAGACGAAGCCTGGACAGTTGTGAATGACTTTGGATGTATGTTCTTGTAATTACTTTCTTTTTCTTACCTACGGGTTGGATTTTTCTAAGGTCATCCTTATATGCTCCTAGGATTCCCTTTAGACAAATTGGTATTGATGGAGCTATGTAGAAAAATTATTTTCATACATAATAAGTAGATGGAACTCAAGAAACCTAGTTTCAAGTTCTCGATTGAAATTGGCAGGTTCTCAGTGTTGATCGTTGGAAAATATAGAGTTATGGAGACTAAAATGCAACTCATAACCATGAATAATTTTAAAAGGAGACTAAATTTTGACTATAGAGACATAAAAATATAATTAAGAGGAAGACCTAGTTTCATGAGCCTATGATCGAAGATGTTTGGGTCAATTTGAGGACAGCAGAAGACATCAGAAAGATGGACTATAGTAGATTGTCTCTTGAGTAGATAGAATATCTAGGACTCATTGATATCCCTAAAATTCTAGTGGATAATGGTGATTTGATCAATGATAGATACCATGCTAAATAGGTTGCCAATGCTCCTCTTCCCCCAATCTAATGGTCACAAAAGGAGTTGACTTCCTTAAGGAAAAGATTCAAACCAATATTGGTAAACACCAATGATTGGTTAGCAAATAAGGGAATCACCCTGAAAGAGTTCATCATAGGATTAAGAGATAAATTTCAAGAGGAAACAAGGAGAAGGGTGGAAAATAGGATGAAGAATAAAAGTGATGTTACTTATTCTTCTATGCCACATAAGCCTAAGATCATCTTTATGATGAAGAAGTCAAAAGTTATAGAAAAAGAGCTAGAAACAACAGATATGGAGGTTGAGAAGCAAAGTGTTGAAGAACTATTAATGGAGCAAATGGAGACTGATGATAGGCCCACAAATCAATAGGAAAAGGAAACTCTATCGCCATGAGAGTTTGTGTAGCTAAAAATAGGAATTTCTTCTTCCCCACCTAGCACACCTGTTGTAACTCCTTCACCGATTTCTCCAATCAGTGTTCCCTCTATTGGAGTAGCCTCTCTTTGAAAAATTATTTTTGATGACCCTAAAGGCACTTCTAAATATATTTTTCATTCCTCAGGGTCAATCCCTAGTTTTTCATCCCCATCTTTTGATATCAGAGATAGTTCTGCTTTTGATCATTTAGCAGAAGGCACAACTCTTACTGATACTCCACCCATTATTTCCACCACCAGTGTAAGTACAACTCCAATAATGCCAATAATGGAGATTGATACTAATGTAAGTACTTCTATGCTCCCACCTTGGTTGTTGGCTTATACACCTAAAAGGAAAAAATAGGCCGTCTCCATAGATGACTTTGATTTCAATAAAATGGTGCCAGTAAAAGTCAAGACTCCTAAAAAGCCAAAGATTCTTTCAAAGATGATTGGGAATAAAGGGCACAAATTTTTGGAAATAGCAAAACCTCCACAAGATGCAACTCTTGAAAATTTTGATATAAATGACTACTCTATCTCTCAAGTTGAGTTAGGTAAAATAACTCATGAAGGTGCTAAGAGTGATTTGAAATTAGCCATGGACATCATGATTCAAAAATTTGACAAAGAGAAAGAGATGAAGAATCATTATAAATAAATGGTGGAATAATTGACTGCAATGATAAGAAGAATTACTTTCACTCAAGAAATAGTAACTTTAGAGGCTATCTTCATAGACGACCCCATGATTCAGAAAGCAAAAAGGACCTATCTCAAGGGAAAATTACTTGAAGAGTACTTGGACAAGATGCATACACAAGGAATTTCTTTGCTCACAAAGTTGTCTAAAGAAATGGGTAAGATGAGGGAAGTAAGAGAAAAATTGGATGATCTTATCAATATCATTTCTCATGATATTGAAAGCATGGAAAAATATCTTCACAAATGGATAGATATGAAGAAGTTGAAAATAGGCACTTTAATATCAATTGTCATCATTGCTAATAGAGACTCTTACACTAAAACAAAAAAAGAATTGATATATAGGAGTCAGGTGCTTAAGGAATTGATCGGTGACCTCGAATCTTCAAGAAACCTCGGTGAACAAAGTGATATCAGTCTGTTGCACAAGTTGGAAGAGCTACCTTGAAAACTTACCTCTCAAGACAACTAATTCATTTTGATAGAAGAAATGATTTAGGAATTTGAAGGTATGCTCTAAAAAGAATTTGAAAAAAGAGCATTCTCAGTAGCCTCTATGGATAACATTCTAAACAATCAGTTAACTATGGATAATCTAAAGACCAGATTAAATAATCATGCAAAATCAATTATAAAAGTGAAAGATGACTTAGTTAGAGCTAAGGTAATTTTCAAGAACATTGTTACTCTAGATAGTATCAAGATGCAAGCAGCTATCACCATGTACGATGCTCACATAAAGAAGATTGGGGATAGAAATTAAAACTGTCCTTCCTTACTTTATTCTCTTTTTTTTTAAATGCACTTTTGTAACCACTTTGTACATCTTCACATGTACTTTTTTCATGTGTAATTACATGTAAAAATATAGAAATTCCAAAGTCAACAAAGGCTCCTATCTTTGACTAGGTCAAAATATTTAAGTCTGTTCTAAATCCTCAAGGTCTCTCCCTATAAATAAGGAGATCCTCTTTTATAAATATATATCTTTTGGTTATTGGAAGCAAAAATCTACCCAAATTGAGATGTCCTTTGAGACTTTGAGCTCAAATTGTAAATCATATTTTCTTGAATGAATGAGAAAGCAGGTAACTTTTCAAACTTTATGTTGGAATAACTTATATTATTTAGGAAATTATTCTTATGTCTTTTTCTTAAATACTATCTTATCTATTTGATTAAATAAGTAGAGGATGTGTCAATTATCTATAAGATGTTTTAAAGTTAATTATGGAGACTTTGTGCTGCTATAATTACCTTTAATTTGTGTTTTAGTGAGAAGGGCATTGGAAACACTTTGAACTACTTTTATCCTTTGTAATCTTATAATTTGTTGCAGTTTTTGGTGGAGACTTTGGGTTGCACTTCATTCTATTGTGATCTTAGTCCTAAATCGATAAGAGAAGTGACAAAAGACTTTGTGCTTTCATGGATTTCTTTTGGATCTAGTTACTACCCGTGAAGTTTTCTTACTATTTACTGAACATTATTTCTGAAAGAAGAGAATTGCTTTCAATTATTACACAAGAATTTTCCTTTACCTTATGAACATCATCTCTGAAAAAAGGGAGATGGATGGTATGATCTCACCCCTGAGTCTATTTTTTAGTTTATACTAGTATATTATAGTTTATAGGGAGCCTCCCCTTACTGAGAAGAGAGATTTAGCTCATTACATTTTGGTTGATATACCCATTTTTCCTTCAGTTAGTTGATGATAAAATATTCACCCAACAATTTTTTGGTGACTCCGCTGGGGAATCGAATGCACACTTTGAAGCCTCAAGCTTTAAATTGAAGCATTTCTAGTTCTTTTTCCATTCTACACTCTAGCAGATCCACCATATACGCGAAGGTAGAGAGCTCAAAGTATCATTGATCTTGTATTTGAGTTGGTGTAACAAAATAATTTTGATATTTTTTCTCAACCATCTTGCCTTCAATGTACCAGGAGTTTTCCTCCTACCAACATCAAATCTCCAATACCAGACGAAGCTTCTAGTTTCAATGCTAGTAGAGTTTTGTATAAACTTACCCCGCAAAGGTTTGTTATCCCTCCTTTTAATCATCATATCATGGCAGCCCAAGGTCCTTGGGGCAACACTTTTGGTCCTCTCAATCTAACCCCACCTTTACATGAATTGCCTCGTAGTTTAAGAAAGAATTTTCCCAAATTCTATGGTGATGGAAAAGTTCATCCTGATAAGCATATTGCTACTTTCTGCATAGCATGTGGTATGATAGGTGTTGAATATGAAGATATAGCGGTGAGACTATTTGTATAAACTTGTTAAGGCACTGTTGTGGATTGGTTTTATCACCTTCAAGCTCAAACTATAACTAACTGAGACACTCTCAAGGCCAAGTTTAAGGCTAGATTTAAACCCGCTGAAGATGCACATGCCTTGTTGGCTCAACTTATACAAATGAAGAAAGAGCCCCATGATCTTATGTGAGACTTTATTGCTAAATTGAATAATATGAGGAATAGAATTCTTACAATTACTCAACCAACACTAGAGAATCTTAAGTGCTTTTTCATCAATTCTCAACTTTCTAAAGTAATTGTTCTATTGAGGTGGGTTGGACCTATAGATCTTTCTGTAGCCCATATTTTGGATACTAAGGTCAAAGATGATCTTATCCTGATAGGTAAGATTAGAAAAGATTCTAATAAAAATAAATTTTCCTCATTTATTGAAAGTTCTTCCACAAGTACCACAGATCTTATGGTGTAAAAGTTAGCAAATGAGTTATTAGCTATGAAAAGGAAAATGGTCCAAGGAATTTCTACTCCTCCTTTTTATCAAGATATACCAAGGAAGAAATTCCCTAACCATTCATATCAAAGCAATACTACCAAGAATCAAGGGCAACCCAATCATCTTCCTCCTGCATAGGGGAAGCTTGCCATTGACGCATCATCGGCTAACTCAGTAGTTGGTTATCATGAAGCTAAACATGATCTCTCTTTCCAACCTAAGTTAGACCAAGAAGATGATGTTAATCTCTTTGTAGAAGGAGAAGAAGAATTAGCTAGTGATTCCAATATTGGTTTTCTACAATATCAAGATGAAGCTAAAAAAAAGAAGTGTTTGATGGATCATATGTTGTCTTTACTAGGTCCCAAAATCAGTTGACTCAACAAGATGATAAGGGAAAATTAGGAGAAGAACCTCAGCCAATAGTCTCAATTACTAAATGGGGAACTTCACTGCCTTTCTAATCAAAGGACCCATCGACTAATAAGAAAGTAAGTACCTCAAACCATCCTGTACCTTCTACTTCTATTCCTCAGACTAGTGCCACACCCAATAAAGATCAGGATGATGGACTTCCTCTCTTTATTTATATTCTATTTTAGTTATTTGACATAATTGATCATGCTAGAAAGACCAAGATTCAAATAACTGAAGTTGAGTACTTGCGGGCCAATCCTAAATAGTTTGATAGGTTGTTTGAATACATAAAAAACAAAACCATCTCTACAGGACAAGATCTCCCAAAGGTGACTCATAATTCCTCAAAGAACAAATCCACCCAAAATAATCTTGTCACCACTCCTCTTGTTTCCCTTGAAAAATTAGAACTTTTTTATGTTTCTCTATTAATAAATGGTCATAAGTTGAGCAACTGTATAATAGACTCTGGAGCTTCTGATTATGTTATGCCCACCAAAGTAGTAGATTCTCTTGGTATTACTTTAACTAAGAATTTTGGGAGATGCTTATCCATGGAAAATAAGTAAGTACCACTCCTATGTCAAATCAAAGATGCCCAATTTATGTTTGCATCTTTTCCAGATAAAAGGATTAAAATGACAGTCTTGGTGGTCGATATTCTAGCTTCATATGGCATTCTGCTTGGACATAATTGTTGCAAGGACGTAGGTGGAAAGTTGAATATGGATCTGTCTAAAGTAAGAATACATGTTAAAGGTGTCATGCAAAATTTGCTTCCTAAAAAAGAGTCAAAATATATTGTCACCCAAACATCAGACCCCGAAGCTCAAATTTTGTTTGAATCATCAGGAATGGATAATTATTTTCTGACCACTGAAGATGTTTTTAGCTCATCAAATGAAGGTTCATTAGGTGACAAATCAAAAAATTTAGATAGAAAATTAGAAGAATTATTAAGGCAAAGTTCAAACAAAAAAGAATCTTCCCACACTAACAAAGAAAAATCTTTGAGAAGATCAAATTCTAATGATGTCTGGATTTTAGAATTTGATGGTAGTTGCTCTTCTACCAATTTTGGAGCTAGAATTGTATTTATATCCCCTTAAGGAAAAAAATTTCCTTATTCATATAAGTTACAGTTAAATACTACCAACAACACTGTCGAGTATGAATCTTTGTTGCTTGAATTGAAATTTGCCCATGCTAAAGGTATTAAGATTCTTTATGCTCAAGGAGATGTTGAACTTGTGGTTTGTCAGGTAAGGAATCTATACCAAACTAAAAATAAAAGATTATTACATTATCGTAATCTTGTATGGGATTACATTAAAAGTTTTGATGCTTTCAATATTTCTGCGATGCTGAGAGAATTTAATGATCTTGTAGATTCATTGGCTATCTCTGCAACCCTCATGGTTCCCCATAAGGATTTCAAAGGGAACAAGTACATCATTGAGTTGGTCTTTCAACCAAGTGTACCTGATAATGTTGGTAGGTGTTTAAGGATGACAATCAAATCATTACTTTTTTGGAAAAGGTGGACAGCTTTGAGGAGCTTTATTTTGAATGTAGTGAATCTCCACCATGGGAATCAGTTCCTAAAATAAATTCAAAAATTGGTGAAGAGTTTCTTCAACTCAAGGGGAATAAAATTCCAAAAGGTTTGGTTTCTCTTGAAAAGTTATTTGATAAGCATGACATGTATGTCAAGCAGTAATAAATGGATTTAAGTTCCTCTAAGGAGTTTGATCAAGTAAATTTAGGTACAACATAAAATCTCAAAATGATCAACATTGGGAATTGTTGCACTTCTGATGAAAAACTCAAATTTATTACTCTTCTTCACCATTACATTAATATTTTGGCATATTCTTATGATGATTTGAAATCTCTCAGCCCTGAAGAAATTTGGCATGAAATTCCTCTTAAAGCTGGGTCATTGCCTCACAAGTAGAAGTAAAGGAAATACAAGCCCAAAATATTAGGTACTAACCTTTTTAAGATCCAGAAGATGTTGAATGCAAGAATTATTTGTCTAATTCATCATTCCACCTAGATTGCAAACATAGTTTTAGTGAGAAAAAAGAATAGAGAAATTTGTATCTATGTTGATTTCAGAAACTTAAATAAATCTTCTCTAAAGGATAACTACCCCTTACCCATCATGGATCAAGTGTTGCAAATAGTGACTGGTTTAGAAATGTTATCAATGTTAGATAGTTTTTTCAGGTATAATCAAGTGGAAGTCAATGAAGTAGATCACATAAAACTACTTTCACTACACCATGGGGCACTTTTTCATATCATAGAATGCCTTTTGATCTGATCAATGCTGGCACCACCTTCCAGAGAGCAATGGATCTTACCTTCAGAGATGAAATAGGAAAGTTTATTGTGGTATATCTTGATGACTTGACCATTTTTCCAAACATCATCTTGATCATGTGCATCATTTACAATAAGTGTTGGAACATTTTCAGCAAAATGGTATTTCTCTTAATCCTAAGAAATTAGTTTTTGGGGTTACAAAAGGTAAACTTCTCAGTCATATTGTATCCTAAGAAGGCCTAAAAATTGACTCAAAAAGAGTCAAATCTATCCAAAATCTTACTCTTCCTACTAGTAAGACTGTAGATCACTCTTTCTTTGGAAAGATGAATTTTCTATGAAGATTCATTCCAAAATTCACAGAGAAGACTCGACACATTGTTGACATGATGAAGGGTAAAGCTAATTTTCATTAGACTACAAAAGGCAAGTCAGAATTTGAAGATATAAATAAATCAATCGTCCATGCCCCAATCCTAGTTTGTCTGGACTATACCAAAGACTTCATAGTATACAGCTACGCTTTTGAACATACACTTTCAGCTATTTTGGTCCAAAAAAGCAAAAAAAGTGTGGAATCTCCCATATCATTTATGATTTGTCCTCTTAAAGCTCATGAATTGAAATATTCAAACATTGAGAAACATGTTTATGCCATGGTTAAGGTAGTAAAGCATTTCTAATTCTATATCCTGAATTCATATACTATTGTTCTGGTGCCTAATACAACAGTGAAGTCCATTCTAACTCAACAAGAGTTTGGTACTAAAAGGGGTAATTGGATTACTAAAATTTAGGATTTTGATCTTGATATCAAGCCTACTAAGCTTATGTGGGGAAAAGATGTCTGCCAATTAATTATTGATAACATACTCAAGGAAATAGAACATGAAGAAATAGAGGTTAGAGACGTGCCTACAGTTCTCTTCATCACTACTACTAATGAGTGGTATTCCAATATCACTCATTTTCTTACCTATGGTGAATGTCCCACCCATTTGTCCTATAAATAAAAAATGAATGTTAAGTTGAAGGCTACTAACTATGTCTTGTGGGACAATGGTTTGTACAAAAGAGGTCTTGATGGGGTATTTTTTCATTGCATTGATAAGGTGCACCAAGGTAAACTTTTGGAGTCCTTCCATAATTTTGCTTGTGGAGGAAATTTTTCTACACTAGTAATGGCTCACAAGATTCTACGAGCTAGATATTATTGGCCTACACTATTTCAAGATGCGTACATTTGGTTACATAGATGTGATTTATGTCAATAGTTTGTTGAAAAACTTAAATTGGCCACATTACCTCTCAAGCCAGTGGTAATTGAAGAACATTTTCAATAATGGGGTATTGACTTCATTGGCACCATGAACCTATCCTCAAGTGCTAGACATGACTATATTCTCACTGTGACAGACTATTTTACCAAGTGGGTGGAATCCATTCCAATTAAGCATGCTACTTCGGAAGTGGTATGCAATTTTTTTAAAGAAAATATTATTTCCCAATTTGGGGTCCCAACTAAGATTGTAATAGATAATGTTCTTTGTTTATCTTCTCATGAGGTTACTAATTTTTGCTACAATTATGGGATTATTCTTTCCCATTCTTCTGACTATTATCTGCAAGGAAATGGTCAAGCAAAATCAAGTAACAAGAATCTGGTTACTATTATCAAGAAAATGGTAGATGATAATCAAAGAACTTGGCATAAAGCATTTATCGATAGTTTGTGGACAAATAAGATTACACCCAAGAGGGAAATAGGTATGTCACCATTTCAACTTTTGTATGTTTGAATGTGGAGATAACAATCACCCTAGACTACTAGCACTAAAGTTGGCAAAGGCAGTCAAAGATCAGACTTTCAAAAATTATATTGATAAAAGGATCATGTGTCTAACTGAACTAGATGAGCAATGAACTATGGTAGTGGACCATATCATTACACATCAAAATCAAGTAAATAAACTCTTCAATAAGGGAGCAAGGATTTGTGATTTTCAAATTTGAGATCAAGTCTTGTTGTGGGACAAGAGGAGAGAACCAAAAAGAATGCATGAAAAGTTTGATTCCTTGTGGAGAGGTCCATTCACCATTCATCAAATCTATGGTAAAAATAGCTTCTTACTAGAATATCAAGATGGAACACCATTCTCACTACCTCATAGTGGGCAACATCTGAAACACTTCAATCCTTGAAGTATTAGATGAGTTTATTTGTAAATTTGTATAGTCTTATGTTTATTTATTTTTGTTTGGTTTTTCATGTCTTCTTCTTTTTTAGCTTGACTTTGTGGCCCTATGGCATAAATAAAGGCACTTAGAGACTGGATTCTACTCCCTTCAATCATTTCAAAGTTCGATTGATGGAAGTTCCCTAGCTGGAGCTAGTTGTTGTTCCAAAAATTAGCTACACTTATTTTGATGGACAACCCCTACAAAACTTGTCCATTTTGTGTTCTTCACTCTAAGTTCATTATTTGAGACAAGTTTCTCTTGTTCTCAAGTATAGTCGACTAGTATCCTTAAAAATTTATGACCTTCCCTCATCATGATTTCTCAAAAAATGTGAAATTTGTTGCAGTCTTGATATGATCAAAACATCAAAACATTGATAAAATTCAAGGAGTTAGTTTTGTTTTGTTTACATGCAAGGTCAGCATTTTTTGCTGCCTTTGCATGTTTTCTATTTTTGTGTAAAGCCAGTGATTATTGCCACCCTTACATCTTTTTATGCAAGAGTGGAAATTTTCACCACCCTTGCATATTTTGCACCTCATCATGCAGAGGTGGAAATAATCATTGCCCCTACATGATCTCAATTTTCATGCATGACATTTATGACCACATACACTGAGTGGTTGGCATCAATTTTTAACCTTTTTAATGTTAATTTGCACCTCATTTTGATTATTCTAAGTTTTCTACTCCCCCACCCTTGAACTAGTTGACTGTGTGAATGAGTGGGATTGTGATTTTTTTGGCTTTAAGCATAGAATTTTGATTTACTAGGTAGGTTTTACGTTCTTACCTCTTTTGTTTTTAGGTTTTCATTTTTTTTCTTTTTCTTTTCTTTGAAAGTTTCAATTTTTCCCTTTTTATTTTTTAGGTTTTATATTTCTTCTTTTTCCTCCTCCTCTCATCCTCGAAGGGATGTTAAAGCCTAAAAAACCCAAAATCCATTGCCATACATGTAATGGCGGTAATTTTTGCCGCTCTTACATGAAACTAAATTAATTTGTGTAAGGGTGGTGATTTTCACCGTCATTACACAAATCCATTTCCATTCGTGAAAGGGCAGCAATTTTTTTCGCCCTTACACATATTTTCTACCCCATATACACAAGCAAAAAAATTTATCGCCCCTGCACAAAGTTAGCATGCAAGGGCGGCAAAAACTTCTGCCTATGCATAAATAGACCTTCCCTCAATGTGTTAATTCAATGATTTTTTCCACTGATACTACCTCCATATGCAAGGGTAGAAATTTTTACCACCTCTGCGTACTTTTTCTTAGAAATTTTAACTCTAAGAAATTTTGAATTTTTGCTTTTCTGAGCCCACTTTCCTTTGACTTTCTGGCTTGCTCACACTATAGCCCTTTCAAGCGCATTCCCATGGGTGTGATCATCAACATGAAATTTTCATAGATTGCCAATATTTCTCTTAATTGAATGATCATGATTCTTATTGTAGTTTCTCTCAAGGATCTTCCTTCATCGATGTCCTTTAAAAAAAACTCTTCCAAATGACTGAGGTTTCTCTAAAGAAGTCAAATACAATGAAGTATAAGTATCAAGGTGTTTTTCCAATCACCTTGGTTACTTTTAATATTGATGACATTAGAGATACAGAGACTGGTCACATAGATATGGCTAAGTTCATGGAAAGAACTAGATCAAGAAATCCCAACCATGAAATGAAGAAGATAATCAAGAGCAATATTCATCTGGTATCTTCTTTTCCTATAGCAGCTTACAACATAGAATTCATTCTCTAATGCACTTAGTTCTAAAATAAAGATACCAAATCTATGTTAGATGCTGGTGGTAATGTAGTGATTAGACTAGACCTTGAGTTCATCGACAAAATGTTCATATGTCCTCCTGCTACTAAAGTATTAAAGCTTGATTTCATCGAAGCACAAAGGGAATATGACAAAGATCCCAAAAGAGTGAAGGAGGTAATCAATAATAGATGGCTCAAAACTCTAAGGGCAAATTTTTCAAGATGGCCCTAGATATTTCCAAGAAGTGATTTTATAAAAGAAGTCAGTGACCTGATCACTCTTCTCAGTAGGAAAAGAGGTTTACCTTCTTCCTCACTATTTCATGAATGGATGTGCCCCTTCATTAAAATAATTCTCCAAGGCAAACAATTTATTTTTTGGGGAGAAAAAATTATTAATGCTCTGCATGAGAAATTAATGAAAGTATCCACTACCTCCAAATTCTACATGACTTCATACCTGGTATATATTGTAGTGTCGATGAGAACCTTCCTAGGTCTAACATCAGAAGGAGACAGGAGAGTAACCCCAGTGTATCAATATTAATCTCAGTTAACATTAAAGGGTTTTATCTATAATTTTAGGAGAGTAAATGATGCTTTCTTCCATAGTATTTTTATGTCTCTTTGATCCCTAATTAGAATAGAAAAGAGTGTCAGATGAAGCCTGGATAGTTGTGAATGACTTTGGATGTATGTTCTTGTAATTCCTTTCTTTTTCTTACCTATGGGTTGGCTTTTTCTAAGGTCATCCTTATATGCTCCCAAGATTCCCTTTAGACAAATTGGTATTGATGGAGCTATGTAGGACAAATTATTTTCATACATAATAAGCAGATGGAACTCAAGAAACCTAGTTTTAGGTTCCTAATTGAAATTAGCAGGTTCTCAGTGTTGACCACTAGAAAAGCTAGAGTTATGGAGACTGAAATGCAACTCATAACTATGAATCATTTCAAAAGGACACCAAATTTTGACTATAGAGGCATAAAGGATTAGGAGGAAGACCCAATTTCATGAGCCTATGATCGAAGATGTTTGGGTCAATTTGAGGACAGTAGAAGACATCAGAAAGATGGACTATAGTAGATTGTCTCTTGAGTAGATAGAATATTTGGGACTCATTGATATCCCTAAAAGTCTAGTGGATAATGGTGATTTGATCAATGATAGATACCATGTTGAATAGGTTGCCAATGCCCCTCTTCACCTAATCTAATGGTCACAAAAGGAGTTGACTTCCTTAAGGAAAAGATTCAAACCAATATTGGCAAACACCAATGATTGGTTAGTGAATAAGAGAATCACCCTGAAAGAGTTGATCATAGGATCATAAGCTAAATTTCAAGAGGAAATAATTAGAAGAGCATAAAATATGATGAAGAGTAAAAGTGATGTTCCTTCTTTTTCTAGGCCACATAAGCTTAAGATCATCTTTGTGATGAAGAAGTCAAAAGTTATAGAAAAAGAGCCAAAAATAATAGATATGGAGGTTGAGAAGCAAAGCATTGAAGAACCAGTAATGGAGTAAATGGAGACTGATGATAGGCCCACAGATCAATAGGAAAAGAAAACTCTATCTCTGTGAGAGGGTGTGCAACTAGAAATAGGAATTTCTTCTTCCCTACCTAGCACACCTGTTGTAACTCTTTCACCTATTTCTCCAATTATTGTTCCCTCTTCTGGAGCAGCCTCGCCTAAAATTATTTTTGACAACCCTCAAGGCACTTCTATAGATATTCTTCATTCCTCAGGGTCAATCCCCAATTTGTCATCTCCATCTTTTGATATCGGAGATAGTTTTGCTTTTGATCATTCAGTAGAAGGTGCAGTTCTTAATGATACTCCACCCATTTTTTCCATCACTGGTGCAAGTATGACTCTAGTAATGCCAACAATGGAGATTGATGCTAATGTAATTACTTCTGTGCTCCCACCTTGGTTGTTGGCTTATATGCCCAAAAAGAAAAAATAGGCTTTCTCCTAGATGACTTTGATTTCAATAAAATGGTGCCAGTAAAATTCAAGACTCCTAAGAAGCCAAAGATTCTTTCAAAGATGATTAGAGAATAAAGGGCACAAATTTTTGGAAATAGCAAAACCTCCATAGGATGCAACTCTTGAAAAATTTGATATAAATGACTACTCTATCTCTCGAGTTTAGTTAGGTAAAATAACTCATGAGGGTGCTAAGAGTGATTTGAAATTAGCCATGGACATCATGATTTAGAAATTTGACAAAGAGAAAGAGATGAAGAATCATTATAAAGAAATGGTGGAATAATTGACTGAAAGTGATAAGAAGAATTACTTTCACTCTAGAAATAGTAACTCTAGAGGCTATCTCCATAGACAGACCCCATGATTCAAAAAGAAAAAAGGACCTATCTCAAGTGAAAATTACTTGAAGAGTACTTGGACAAGATGCATACACAATTAATTTCTATTGCTCACAAAGTTGTTTGAAGGAAATGGGTAAGATGAGGGAAGTAAGAGCAAAACTGGATGATCTTATCAATATCATTTCTCATGATATTGAAAGCATGGAAAAATATCTTGACAAATGGATAGATATGAAGAAGTTAAAAATAGGCACTCTAATATCAATTTTCATCATTGCTAATAGAGACTCTTACACTAAAACTAAAGAAGAATTGATAAATACGAGTCAGGTGCTTAAGGAATTGATCGGTGACCTCGAATATTCAAGAAACCTTAGTGAACAAAGTGATATCATTCTGTTGCACAAGTTGGAGGAGCTACCTTGTAAACTTACCTCTCAAGACAACCAATTCATTTTGATAGAAGAAATGATTCAGGAATTTGAAGGTATACTCCATGAAAATAATTTGAAGGAAAGAGCATTCTCAATAGCCTCTGTGGATAACATTCTAAACAATCAGTTAACTCTGGATAATCTAAAGACTAGATTAAATAATCATGAAAAATAAATTACAAAAGTGAAAGATTCCTTAATCAGAGCTAAGGTAATTTTCAAGAACATTGTTACTCTAGATAGTATCAAGATGCAAGTAGTTATCGCCATGTACGATGCTCACATAAAGAAGATTGGGGATAGAAATTGAAACTATCCTTCCTTGATTTATTCTCTCTTTTTTTAAATTCACTTTTGTAACCAATTTGGACATCTTCACATGTACTTTTGTCATCTGTAATTGCATGTAAAAATATGTAAATTCCAAAGTCAACAAAAACTCCTATCTTTGACTAGGTCAAAATATTTAAGTCTTTTCTAAATCCTCAAGGTCTCTCCTTATAAATAAGGAGAGCCTCTTTTGTAAATATATATCTTTTGGTGATTAGAAGTAAAACTCTACCCAAATTGAGATGCCTTTTGAGACTTTGAGCTCAGATTGTAAATCATATTTTCTTGAATGAATGAGAAAGCGGGTGACTTTTCAAACTTTGTGTTGAAATAACTTGTATTGTTTAGGAAATTGTTATTATGTCTTTTTCTTAAATACTATCTCATCTATTTGATTAAATAAGTAGAGCATGTGGAAATTATCCTAGAGATGTTTTAAAGTTAATTATGGAGACTTTGTGTTGCTATAATTGCCTTTAATTTGTGTTTTAGTGAGAAGGGTATTAGAAAGGCTTTGAACTACTTTTATCCTTTGTAATCTTATACTCTATTGCAATTTTAAGTGGAGACTTTGGGCTACACTTCATTTTTTTGTGATCTTAGTCTTAAATTGATAAGAGAGGTGATGAAAGACTTTGTGCTTTCGTGGGTTTCTTCTAGATCCAGTTACTACTCGGGAAGTTTTCTTGTTGTTTACTAAACATTATTTCTAAAAGAAGAGAATTGTTTTTAGTTATTACATAGGAATTTTATTTTACCTTATGAACATCATCTCTAAAAAAAGAGAGATGGATGGTATGATCTCACCCTGAGTCTATTTTTAAATTTATATTAGTATATTATAGTTTATAGGGAGCCTGCCCTTGCTGAAAGGAGATATTTATCTCATTACGTTGTGGTTGATATACCCATTTTGCCTTCAGTTAGTTGATGACAAAATATTCACCCAAAAATTTAAAAGGGAATTATGGGTAAAAAAAAGTCTTTATTGCTTTAAGAGGTATTTCATACAAATTTTGATAGGGTCTATCCTTATCAAATGAGAGTCTCTACTCTTTAGAATTAAGAGAGAATTTCTTATCAAAAGTGAAAGAGAGCTTACAAATGGGAAATAATGGGAGATATAGAGAAAGGGAGAAGAGAGAATGAGAGCACACCATCATAGATAAATAAATGAACTAAAATCACCTTTAAATGAATGCTCAACCATATTTTTGATCAAATTAGGACATAATCTATCATAGACAAATTAACCTTCATTTGTCCCAATAGCCTTCAAGCTCTTTGACAACATACTAAAAGAAACAAATGTGTTTTGGATAACAATTCATGCTCCTAATAAAAATGAAAACCTTAGAGATCTCCTAAAAATACATTAAATTCTCTAACTACTTCCTCAAACCACCAAATCTCCATCTTGGGACTCTATGCCATCTTCTACTTGGCTTGTTTATAAGGACAAAATCTTTATGCCCATCAACCTGACTGAACCATGACTATGTCTACTTTAGGTGGTTAAATGTTCCTGCTAAATTCTAGATGATATGACTATCATATTTATGATTTTTCATGCTCTTTATTTCAACCCCTAGACACATATCTAATATAGATGAAAACCAATCCCATTTATTGGTTTTCCTATAGTCTGAATGTTGATGAAATGAAACTCGTCAAGTGTTTGATCATGCTTTGATAACAGTTGCCACCCTTTTATATTTATTAGATATAAAAGACATATTATAACTCCATTGAGATATAGTGTTGATGCTTGATCCCTAAAATATCCAATATAGTTCAACCTATATCATTTTTAAACTCAAATATTATGCATTTGCTTACTTGGGTCAAAAATAGCATTCTCAACCTCCACTAAAAGTCTCTTGGGCTCACCTTTGTTCATTTGTCATCAACTTATTGATTTAATATCATCAAATTTAGACACTTGGAGGAATCATGATTAATCTAATATCTATTAACTAATTGACCCTACTTGTACCATTGATCATGCTTTGTACAAATGAACATGAGCCATAGATCTTTTACCAGTTTAATGCACTTAAGACACTTGTCACCCATGAATTTTCTCTTAGGATATGTTGAACTTTTGACCCATTTATCACCATTAGATATACTTTGTATGATTATATACACACTATAAATCTATCTAAACCCATTGATTCTATCTTTACCTATGTGTCATTGGATCTGCTTTGTATGATTGCATGTGTACCATCAATCTACTTAGACCCACTAGCTTTATTTGTCACAGTGCACCTTTAAATCTTAACTTGAGATCAAAAAATCTTTAAACTTGTCAATTATACATTCATCCTTTGGAAATTTTGAATTTAAATGGCTATTCATGAGGCTTAAACTTGACGTCTATGCTCACATTTCACTCTGCAAGTCTAAATTTAAATCTTTATATCTTGAGATAGAAGAGACATCAAGATATGAAATTTGTAGGGGATGATCTAGGAATTAAATACATCATGTCAATATAATATTTTATCCTTGATAATCCTTCTAATTTAACTTATTAAATGCATAATCAAGCTAACCTATTCATTTTTGCATGACGTATCATGATTGACTAGTTCTTATAGACTTGTAATCGAACTATTATCTCTTTAGAAGGATCCAATGGAATTATAAGAATTTTTGAAACTTGATGCATACCCTTGTATGATTAAAATTCCATGAAAACCTATTGGTATTCTTTAATTTATAATCCAAGACTTGTTTTCAAGCCTACTTCTCAAGGAGTAATAAATTACACTTTAAGCTTGCTTAAAGTATTTTAAAATATTTGTAATAAATATGAGGTCTTATTCTCCTAATTTTGGTCCAATCATTCCATCCAAAACTCTAATCATATATTTAAACCATTTATAGGAAAAATATTCTTATGTGGACCAAATTTGGCAAATATTTTTGGTGACATCCTGGGGTTGCATGCTTACTATGCAAGAGACTAGTAGCCTTGAACTAATCCATTGGGCATGGAGTATTTTTATTTCTTCCCAAATAAAACTATCATGAGATTTATAGAATGCTAACCCTTTCTAAAACCTCATATTGAATCAAAAAGGGGATAAAATATCAAAAATAAACAACTGTGCCATAAGTACTTATTGAAAGGGAAACACATAACTGAAAGGAAATGTGCACAAGGCACTTGGAAGAAAGCATATAAAACTGCTCTAACATGTTACAATATCACATAATAGTTGAAACCTCTTATAATAAAAAGGATTTAAATTATATCCATTGATTTGGATGGGTAATACCTATCCATCCATTTGGGCAAGCTAAAAAGCATTATGTTGTTTACATCCATAGATCAAAAAAAGACCACTTTACAAGTTGTCAAAATTGGTATGGTTACTTAGCTTGGCCTTATTTGAGTCCTATTTGAGGACTAGGTCCCCTTCCTTGAATCCCCTTATGGTGGATATATTATCAAAGGCTTTTTTGACCTGAGCTTGGTTTGACTCTAATGTCTTCATTGTAAGGTCCCTAGTTTCTTCAAGCTCCATGAGCTCTATCATCCTCATGTTCATAGGATCACTCTCCATCAACTCAAGTTGATAAGATAAATCTAAGGTAGGTAGTTCAACATAAATGGTTAGTTTTCCTTCCCTTCCATATACAAGGATATATGGATAATTTCCAATGGTAGCTTTGGGACTCACTCTGTCAACCCATAGGGTTATCCTTAGTTTTGTATGCCATGTTCTCTAATTTTTTTCCATGGTCCTCTTGATAATCCTTATCAAGTTCTTGTTTGTGTAATCTACTAGTCAATTTCCTTGGGAGTAGTAATTGGAGGATGTCCTGAGGTAGATGCCCAACTTAAGTTCCCATTCACTTGTATTCATACCAATAAATGCTAATGCATTATCTAAAATTATATTAGTTAGGACACCAAACTTGATTATTATGTTGTCATATAAGTCCAATATTATTATCTCATTAGATTATTTCAAGCTAATTGCCTCCACCCACCTAGTGAAGTAGTTAGTTTTAGTGAGCATCCATTTATTTATTATACTTTAAGGTGGATTTATCATTACTATGAAGTCCAACCCCTATTGCATGAAGGGTTACTCCACTTGGATTGGGTTTAGAGGAAGGGTTGATAGTTTATACTTTCCTACAAAGAGAGCACACTTCTAACATTTATTGGCCTATTCATAGGCATCCTTGAAGAGGTTGGGATAGTAATAACTAGCCCTCATTATTATTTTTATTATTGTTCTTGGAGGAAAATGGCCTCCTACAGGTCCATCATGAATCTACTCCAAGAGATTTATCACTTGATTATCATCAATACACCTAAGAAGTACCCCATTAAGGTACTTTCTAAATAAAACCCCATTAACTAATACATAAGGTATGGACTAGAGTCTAAAATACCTTCTTTTTACTCTATCTAAATCTTTGGGGCATTCTCCTATCATAAAGAAATGTGTCATATCTTGGAGCCATCTATTATAAAGTGGAGGTGCATCTATTTGTGAGTTGTCTTGTGTCACCAAAACAACTTATTTGTATTCTTTAAGGTCATCAACCATATGCTCACATAATAATTTTCCTCTTATCATCTTGGTGACTTTGATCTCCACATCATACTCCATGACCTTGGTAATCCAACCTGCTCTTTTCTCATTCAAGTCCTTGTTGAGGAAAAAGTTCCTCACTCCAAGATGAGACACCATAATATGAACCTTACTTTTAGAGAGAATTGGTCTAAACCTTTTGAGGCTCCTTAAAGCTTCAAGAACCTAATTTTCTATAAAAATTTACCTCACCTCATATCCTTTTATCCCTTGACTAAAAAGGCATTTGGTTACTCAAGTCCTTCACCATATTTTTGCATCAACATAGATGATATGTTTTCAATATTGGCAAAAGTGTAGTATATGAAATCCTTTGATAAATCATGATTCATGACCGAGGGTGCTTGGAAAATAGCTTATTTGATGGCCTCAAAAGTTACTTTACCTTCATTTAACCAAGCAAACACTTGGATCTTATTCATTATGGTAATGATGGGTTTGACTAGGTTTTCAAAACTAGGTATAAACCTTCTCACAAATTTTATCTTACCAAGGAAGCTTTGGATTCCTTTCTTGTGCTTGGGTAGAGATAGTTCTAAGATGGAACTTATTCTATTTGAGTCAATGGATAGTCCTTCCTTTAAAATAATGTGACCCAAAATTTTTCCTTCTTGAACAACAAACTCAATTTTATTAGGATTTAAAGATATCCCATATTATCTACATCTTTGGAAGATCAACCTTAGATGGTACATGTGCTCACTATCCTTGGAGAAAATTGTGATGTCATCAAAGTAAAATAGTATCATCTAATTCAACAACCCTTATAAATCCATGTCCATGGATCTTTAGAAAGTGGCCCTAGCATTTGACAATCCAAAATACATCTTTTGGTAAGCATATGTGCCCCACTTTGTAGTGAAGGTAGTCTTATATTGATCTTCTTCTCTTACCAGCACTTGGTTGTAGCCTAAATACCCATCCAAAAGGGAAAAGTGTTCTGAACTAGCAACTATCTAAAGGAGTTATTCTATGTATGGTAAGGGGTAGTGATATTTCAAAGAGAGCCTATTTATATCCCTAATGTCAACACATAATATGATTTCCCGACTCTTCTTCCTCATAGGTACCAAATTGGTGACCCATGAGAAGTACTTAATGGGAAAGATGATCTTGGATTCAATTAATTTGGTCAATTATTTCCTCATAATCTCTTTAATTTTGAGGTTTATAGGCCTCTACTACTACTTGATAGGATTAGCATTAGCCTCTAATTATATAGTGTGTTTGGTGAGCTTGGGATCAAATCCACTTAGGTCACTATATTCCCAAGTAAAGATGTCTGCATATTGTTTACAAAGTTATATGAAAGCATACATTTTAGCTTTAATTCTTACCTTCCCAAACTTGAGGAGCTTGTCCTTGAAGATAAGTAATCTTTCATAGTTATCTTCATTGGTTGATATCATTTCCTTATCTTTTATCATATGATCTCCCTCATGGAAAAGACCTTCAAGGGTGACAAGCCCTTTAGGAAGCTTATTAGATCTCAACTGAACAATTTTCTCCTCATATTTATGTTGAAACTTTTCATGGTTTATGGAGGAAAAATCTACTTCCTACTATAATAAACATTTAATTTGTTTGTCATTCTCAAAGACCTACCAACGAGCTTCACTATTTGTCACTGATGGTCTCACCACCACTTTGATATGTGGTTATACCTTGGTTTTTTAAATTCATTTGGGATATAAAATTGAGCTCCCACAACTTTTAATCTATTAAAATGATGATTATAGTCCCTTGGTACTACTTGGATGTTAAAAGCTTCAAAATCCTCAATTAGGTCCCTCACCCTATGTTTATAAGACTTCACCAAGGGATTCTTGGTGATATTATGGCCTTTAACTTGGTGCACTATCAGCTTACTATCCTCATAAACTTGTAATTATTTGATCCCTCTCTTATTAACCCATCAAAGGCCATGGATAAGGCCTTCATATTATGTTGTATTTAAAGATCAACTAAATTGAAACTTGTAATAATATAAATACTTTTCATTGGAGGGGAATACTAGAATTTCACCTATACCCACTCCATGTTTGATCCTTGAACCATCAAAAAACAATTTATATAAGCCACTAAGGTCTTATTGAGTTCCAATGAGGGATGGCATGGATTGATTCTCTTTATATAAGCATTAAACATCCATGCCCCTCTCTTCAAATCCTTCTAAGGGATTAACCAAATGATTGTTATTCCATAGTTCATCCAAAAACATGTTTGGTATCTCCTCAAGGTGAGTGTTTAATTCTTGACCAACTATGAATTCATTTTAATCAAGGATGGTTCAATTGAGGTTTATGTTATTTGTCCCATGAGTTTCAATATGTAATTATGCAATGGGATCAACCTTGATTGATACTTTGGTCCCATATCTTGTTCTAAATGCCATGTATGACTAATCTATTACTAGATAATCTCTAATATTTGTAGTGAAGTCTATAGATAGGCATAAGGTAAAATGAGGAGATACATCTAGGATCAACACATATTGAGCCATTGAGACACTAAAATAATCATGAAAGGTCAATTTGAGGTCTCATATGATACTAAATGGCTTGGTGGAAGACCATTAAGTTGTATAACTCCTTTAGATTAAGGATCATATTTTAGACCAAGCTGGTTTGCTATAGACTTTGGCATTATTGAGCTATCTACCAATAAATTGTGCACTAAAGAGTTACTAATGATCATTAAAATATAGAAGTTGGGAAGTTTGACCATCTTACTTGATTTCCCTTCACTAGGTCCTTTTTTTTGCATTGGTGAGAACCACATTTTCTTTGCTTGGTTCCTTCTCAGGAACCTTGATATTTTATAATCCTTCCTGAAGGATGTCCATCTATCTAGGTATGGAGAGCATGTCCCACATTGGCACACTCACACTAGACATTTTCATTTGTTCCACAATGTTGACGGGTGAACCACCAACCATTGGTTGTGCTTTGGGAGCCACAACTAGACATTGAGTTCATGAGTTTTGAAGGATAAAGACATTCCCATAATTTTGATTCCTTAGAACTATTAGATCTTTTACAATAGTATCAAGTTCTTTTGCTTTTGATATTGAAGGATTAATGGTAGGGGGTTCTTTAACTACTTCCTTATTACCATCCATGTTCCTTATTTTGAAACTTATATTTGCTACCACTAGAATGAATGCATGGCTAGAACTAACTTACTGATTGAGTGCATAACTCTTCTTACTCATAATTCACCATTGTGGCACCCAAATGGATTGGTCTTTTATTATGTATTTGACCTTATTGAGGCTCTTCTATTTTTTTTCATCATGGGTACTTCTATGTTATGATCCATAAGAGCTTGATTATACCCATTATTAGCAGCCTACTACCATTTCTCATTGAAATCTTGAGTGAAATCAATGGTTGGAATAATGGATTTCCCAAAAGACTAATTCTAAGGCATGGTACCCTTATCTTCTTGAGCAACATTATTTTGACTGGGAAACAAAGTGATGGAATTACTTGCAACATTTGGATTATATTTGTTTTGCCTAACATAGTTAGACTGCCCTTATCCTTGGCTTTAACCTTGGCCTTGGCTTTGACCTTAGCCTTGGCTTTGACCTTGGCCTTGGCCTTGGAAGTTTCCTTTTTAGGGTGGCATATTTACTTGATAATATTGTTGTTGAGGTTGATATGAGGCTTGGTAAGGCCTATTCAAAGTTTGTTGCCTCTTAACATTCACTATTTCATTTCCCAAAGATTGGAATATGCTCTTAAGCTCTTGAAAGTTCTTTTGTTCCTAAGAATCACTAGATTGATTAGTAGAAGCCTTTTCTTGCTTAGGTGAGGGTATATCAGTAATTTTAGGCATAGGAATAATGATAGTAAGGGGAAGAATAGAAACAAGGGTTGGTTTGATCTCAGGGAACAAAGGAATTAATGGTTTAGGTGTAAGCTTGTCAGCCTACACCAGACAATTTTTTGCTTTGATTGCCACCTCATATGCATTTGAAAATGTGTTTCCTCCCATGGACTATATCATTACTGCAATGTCACTATTTAGATCCTTAAAATAATAAATAAAGGAAAAGTTAGGGGTAAGCCTAATAGACACTGGGATTTTGTCCCTAGTTTTTTAAAACCTTGTTTGATGTCTTGCATGACTTTATGAGGGGCTCTTTCAATTGTGGTCAATTGTTTTGCAAGTGAAAAATGGTCACTTTTATCTTCAAATATCTTACATAATTCATCTCTTAATTGATCCCATGTGGCAATGTAATTAGCATTAAGTCCTCTATACCGATCTAAGGCTTTACCTTTGAAAGAGATGGATAATAACCTAATTGCTAGATTTTCCTCATTAACATTATGAATATTACAAAAATTATCTACATCTATGAGGTGATCAAAAGGGGTTGTAGCTTGGTCTCCATTAAAATAAGGGACACTTTTAAGATATTTTACTAGAATAGGATCATATTGAAGTAGGTCCATAGGACTTTGTCTATTAAAATCCCCAAAGGGGAAAGCTCTAGGGGCTGCCATGGCAATGAAAGGGTTTAATGAAGATCTTCTTATAGGTGTAGGCCTTAGAATTGAATTAAGAACAAAGTTGCCTTTATATGGACGTATATTAGTGAATCTTAATCTTTTTGTTGAGTTGAAAGGAAATTTAACATATTCAAAGGAAATACCTCTAGAAGCTGACCTTGTAGTCACCTTTGGCATGAGATGTAGTCACTGCTCTACTACCAAAATGTTGGATCTTCTTTTGGAGTCACCTGATGTTGTTGCTTAGAATCTATAACTGCTACAAATTGATCAAACTAACATCAAACTTTGACCAATATTATTTGAACTGTGTCTCACCAAGTGTGCCAAAAATTATTGTAGAATCAATTTAAACCCATGAGAGGGTTCTTCAAGATCTCTCTAATTAAGTTACACTATGGGAATAACCCCAGGCTATGGGTCACCTATGGTGGGGTTGGACCTCCAGAGAAGGCTAGCTTCCTCTTGATGGATCACCTACACTAATGTTTGCATTGGGAAAAGGGTTAGAAAAGGGGTAAAGGATCACTAAGAAGGATAAAAGGGAGATGCACAAAATTTAAATGATAAATCATATAAGCATGAAGTAAACATTGAGGAAGCATAAGACAATGCTAGCTCACACAATCTCATAAAACTTAGTTAGATGCATAAGTGTTTCATAATCTAGGTTCATGAAGCAATAGATGAAGGTAAAGAGGAGTTATAAGATTCATTGAGAGCTTGCATCAATGACATAAAAAACACTAAATTATACATGAAACTAACTTGAATATAGCTTAGAAATGAACAAGAAATCAGGATAATGGGCATGGAAGATTCTCCTTCATAATGTTATCATGCACAAGATTTGTTACACAAAATTTAGAGGGAGAGAGATAGGTAAAGAAAGTTTATATTTATTCAAGAGGTATTTCATACAAATTTTGACAGGGTCTAGCCTTATTAAATGAGAGTCTTTGCTCTTCAAAATTGAGAGATAATTTCTTATAAAAAGTGAGAGAGAGATTACAAATGGGAAAGAATGGGAGATATAGAGAAATGACAAAGAGAGAATGAGAGCAAACCATTAGAGATAAATAAATTAAATACCACCACCTTTAAATGAATGTTTAACCACATTTTGATCAAATTAAGATATAATCTATCATAGATAAATTAACCTTCATTTGTCTCAATAGCCTTCAATCTCTTTGAAAACATACTATAAGAAAAAAATGTGTTTTACATGACAAGTCATGATCTTGATAAGAAGGAAAAACCTTAGATCTCTCATAAAAATCCATTAAATGCTCTAACTACTTCCTCAAACCATCAGATCTCCATCTTGGGACTCTACGCCATATTCTACTTGGCTTGATTATAAGGACAAAATCTTTATGTCCATCAACCTGAATGAACCATGACTATGTCTACTGTAGGTGGTTGAATGTTCCTATTGAATTATGGATAATATGACTATAATATTTATTCCTCGGCATGATATTTAATACAACCCTTTTACACATATCTACTACAAATGAAAACTAATCCCATTTATTGGTTTTCCTATAGCCTTAATGTTGATGAAATGAAGCTCACTAGGTGTTTGATCTCACTTTGATAACAGTTATCACCCTTTTATCTATATTAAGTCTAAAATACCCATTCTACCTCCATTAAGATCTAATAGTGATGATCAATCCTTAAAATATCCATTCTAGTTTCACTTGGATCATCTTCAAACTTGGCTCTTATGCATTTATTTGCCTAGGTAAAAAATAGCTTTGTCAACCTCCACCAGAAATCGACTAGGCTCACCTTTATTCATTGGTCATCGACTTATTGATTTGAGACTATAAAATTTGGACACTCAGTTGCCTCATAATTGATCTATTCTCTATTTAATTATTGACCCTGATTGCATTATTGATCTTTCTTTATATGAATAAATTCAAGCCATAGATCTTATGCCAATTTAACGTGCTTAAAACACTTGTCACCCATGTATTTACTCTAGGATCTGCCTAACCTTTTGACCCATTTCTTGCAATTAGATATACTTTATATGATTTCATATGCACCATCAATCTATCTAGACAATCTAATTCTATCTTTTCCCACGTGTCATTGGATCTATTTTATATGATTGCATGTGTACCATTGATCTACTTAGACCCATTTAGTCACTACACACCATTAGATCTTGACTTGAGATCCCATGATATTGACACTTTTTAAGTCCATGTTCATCCTTTGGAACTTTTTAATTTAAATGGCTATTTTATGGAGCTTAAAATTGACGTCTACATGCATGTTTCACTCTGCAAGTCTAACTTTGAAGATTTGTATCTTGAGATAAAAGAGACATCAAGATATGAACTTTGTAGAGGATGATCTAGGCATGAAATACATCATGTACATGTAATATCATGGCCTTGAGAGGCCTCCTAAGTGAACTTATTAAATACACAACCAAGTTTACCCATTCATTTTTACGTGACGTGTCATGATAGTTTGGTTCTTATAGACTTGCGTTTGAACTATTGGCTCTTTAGAAGGCTCCAATAGACTTCTAAAATTTTGTGCAACCTAATTCATGCCGCTACATACTTGAAACACCATGAAAACTTGATGGTCTTCCTTACTTTGAAATCCTAGACCTATTTCCAATCCTACTTCTCAAAGATTAATAAATTATACTTTAATATTGCTTAAAGTGTTTCAAAATCTTTGTAAGCAATATGAGGTCTTCTTCTCCTACTTTTGGTCCACTCATTCCATCCAAAACTCTACTCATCTGTTAAAATAATTTATATGCAAAATATTCTTATATGGACCAAATTTGGCAAATAGGAATTTAAGTGTTAGTAAATTCATAATAATCATTCCATGAAGTTATATCTCCTTTGATATTGGAAGCAATGATTTAAATACAGTCATTAAAATCACTAGGTCATTTACATTTGAGTGCTTATAAACCCTAGTTAGAATTTAGTGATGGTTATGATAGCCCTGATGAGGAATTAGGGTAAAAAATTTATTTTAATTAGGTCACAAAGGTTCTATATACCTAAGTAACTCATTTCCTTCTGAATCAAATGTCAAGACATCATCTTCAAGCCTAAAACTCCTCTAGACCTCATAAATGCACACTCAACCACCCGAGAGAGTCTCAAAACTTACATCTTTTGTGATATTGTGCATGGTGTAAAAATGAGTTTAAAGGTGTTACAGAGGCTTATTAACTTCAATATTTTATCATTGGTTCTTAAGTTGGTGGATTGTACTATATGAACCATTGCTAAGACCCTTAAGCACTCATAAGCTATCAAAAAGACTAATTTTGACTTAATGAGACAAATATGCCATATAATGTCTTATAATGGATTTTTTGCCTTTAAGTGACATAAATGACTCTCATGGTTCCCATGAACACCTAAATAATGCACTTGATGGTACACTTGAAGGTACAACTATATAAAATAAGGTAAAAAATAGGATTATAAGTGTGTTTCTAGGTATGCAGGGTATAAAGTGGCTTATAAATAAAGCATAGATATATATATCAAGACTTTTTATATGTCATATAATCATCTACACACTTTTCTATGTACCTCAATATTTTATACAAGCTCTGCAAGTTGTCAAGTTGGCCAAGAATGGAGAAAGGCATTTGTTTGCAAGCTAAAAGGTCTATATGCAAGCATATAAGACACTTAAATATACCTATCCTCAATTGATTAAGATTATTAAGGATTTTTTATACCTAAAAAACTCATTCCAAGCACTATAACCTACAAATTTCTATCTAAACACTCCAATTATCTCTCAAGCCTATGTAAGCACCTAGACTATGGCTTTTGGCCATTTCATGGTTCACATATTCATACAGGGTATTAGGAGTTGAAAATTGGCATGGAGCATGGTCTTGGAATTTTTAAATTGAATCAAACACATTTTATAAGGTTCACATGTGTGGGAGTGTTTTTGGGCCAAAACTCAATTTTAAGACAAGCAGGCCTAATTGAGGCCTAGTTGAGGAGAGAGAATAGTAGAAAAGGACACTTCCACTTAGAGTCACGATATGGAAATTTAAATACATATTTATTCCTAAAATATATTATCATTTTCCAAATATATTCCATACATTCTTCTACATGAGGAGGTTTACATGTCTTCAAGGTTATAAGGAATGAGGCCAAATGAGACCTTTTGGTGTAAAATGAGATCTTGGGGGTAGTTTGTTGACTCCAAATATTTTTTTTAGGTATTATATGATGTTAATAGGCCATCCATGTATAAATATTTCCTTTTTGAATATGAACTCAATATTTGACACTTGTAAGCAAGATTGGCCTAATGAAATAAAGGGGTTTCAAGACACAGGGAGTTATTTGATGATTACCACTAAAATGTTAGTTCTAAGAGCTTCTAAAACTAATTAAAAGTGTCAAGAGTATATTTTTAATGTAACTCAACATGCCTTGATGTTTAAAAATCCCACTTGTCCTCTCACAAGCCAAGATAAAGGGTAATTTTAAAGAGAATATCAATGTGTCAAGCAAGGTTTGAAACTTCCACCCACTTGGATCAAAATGGAATCTTCAAAAGATAAAAACTTGTCCTTGAATACCTAATGGGTAGTTTCATACCTCTTTATTATTGTAACTCTATTTTGGACACTTGTCTCTTCCTCTCTCATACACCCTTCTCTCTTCTTTTTTCACATTTATTTATATATTCAGCCTTGATAAGCTAGGTATGGTGAATCCATACCAATTTTCAATCCTTTGATCAATGAGAAAATTTAGGTTTTATCTCCTTTTTTTACTGTGATTAGTTTATCTTAATATGTGATAGTCTTGATTCCTTTTCATGTTTGTCCTTTATTACAATCATGTTCAATTTAAAATCCTTTTTTTAGGTTTTGTTAAGTGTCAAAGTGAAGTGTGAAAGGTTTAGTGAGTTGTCTTTTCACTAGTGTCATTTCATGACCTTTTGACTATTTTTCCTAGTTCAAGCATCTTCACAAACTTATCATGAAGTATTGATGTAAATAGGCATATTTAGAAGAGTTTTTGTTTTATATTAGTCGCATGTTTGAATTGCATTTACATCTAGTTATTAATGTTCAAATAAATTTGGTGCATCACCTCTATTAGAGTAGGTTTCTCTCTCTTTTCATTGCAATTTGATATAGTAGTTTGATAAGACTAAGTGATACATCAAGGGAGCTAGCCCTTTAACCTATAGATTCACATCTCTAATAGGTCACCCATAACCTTGAGTTTATTCCATGTTATTAAAAATATTTAAGGCTTGAACTACCTTCCAAAGGTGAAATTTTGGTTGATAATAGTTTTCACACTACTATACTAAGTAGTGTACTCACAATTCAACCATAAATAGAATAGTAATATCAAAAGACACTACCCCTAAGAAGAGGTAGAAGATCCTTCAAATGAGGCAAGATGGATAGCCTTGAGAAGAAGACTAATTATTAGGGGATAATTTTGAAGGATGAAATCAAGGATAGTTGTGTATGTAGAGTGTAATTGGTGAAGGCAAGGTGGATATCACTCTAGTAAGCCAACAACAACATGAAATAATGTATTGAGTGGAGAAAAGTATCATACACAAGAGATAGGGATGCAAGGAGGAATAATGGATCACAAGTTTTCTTTTTCATGACATGGAGGATGAATCAAGGAGTTGTTGAGAGCATAATTAGGAGCTATCAACTACATCATGCACTAGCATAAAATGTATGCACCCTAGGAGAAGGAGGTAAAGTTGATAGACATAAAAAAAAATGCACCCTTTGATATGTACAAAGGTGAATAGGTCATCTTGTATCTAAACCTAAGTTTTCTTAGAGATAATGAAGTATTTCACAAGGATACATGGCACTAGAGGAGAAGAAGACCATAGGGATGTGTTGTAAAGGAGAGTGAAAAGTTTTACACAAGAACATAGAGGATATACTAGAATATTTAGTCAATATTAGGATAGATTTAAAGTTTAGAGTGAAATTAATAATTCAAAAAAGGGTAAAATTTCAATGTCAATGTTAGGGTAGGGCCATAAGAATCCAAGAGTTAATGAGGAGAGATTGAATAAATTGGACAAGTGTCTAAGTGCACAGAATGAAGGGTGAAATAATGAAAAGAGATAAAATGAGAACTAAAGCATCCCAGGAGGAATTTAATGTTTTAATTTAATTCATTAGGAGGATAAAAGATATACCAATAGGTCATAAACCAAATCCCTTAAGAAGTGAAATCAAAATATTAGTGCACAAGCATGTTTCACTTATCTTGAATAACTAACAATATGTGCTTTGTATATAAGGAAGTGCAAACTTAAGAAGCAAACAAATATGCTATATAGGATAATAAAATATTTATGGTGTGTGCATCTAAAGTGATAAGAGCACCAAACTTGAGGTAGATAATAAAAACATTGGTATTAATATGCACCAATAGAGGGAATAAGAGGTGATTGGTGTGCAAATGGAGGATAGTAGAGTATAAAATTTAAGGTAGTTATCATGAGGTGTAATGCTTGAGAATGTGTTAAGAGATTTAGAACATATAGGATAAGGGTTGTGTATAAATCAACTAAAGGTTGTAAGAGTTTTGAATATGAGGTATATGGAATATATCCCAAAACTTGAAGAAAAATAAGGATGCATGAAGTAAAGAGAGAGATAGAATAAGAAATATAAGAAGTAAAGTGTTGCACAAAATCATTACACAAGAAACATTAAGGACTAATAATAATCATGCCTATCAATAGGCATAGATGTGAATAATAAAGGTACAATCATAGGTTGAAGCCTTTGAGGAGAAATAAAATAGATGGTATCATCTAATAGCTAAACCTAAGATGTGAAGTGTGTAATGGTGGAACTATGTTAAGAAACCAAAGCATGTAGAGAATAAACAAAATAAATAAAAATATTATAAAACATAAACCTAATTTTGTAAAGGCAAGATATGCATTAGAGAGCGTTTTCCCCAAAAATATCACTCAATTTTTTGGGACAACATGTGAACTATTTTGGTTCAACAGACCAAAATAATCTCTTCCCTTCTTGAAATTTGTTCTGAGCTTTCAAATTCCTTATTTTTCAAGTTTTTTTAGTCAAGGTTTTAATGGGTTCAAGGGTCAACATCATCATCAAGCTTCAAAGAGTTAAGTGCTTTGTCAAAGTTCATCAATTTTATCCGCTTCATGGTTCAACGGTTCAAAGGAGTGCCTAAAAGGAAAAAGCCCAAGAGTGGAAGCTACCAAGACACATTATAATTTGTTTCTAAAAGTAGTGGAATGTGCCACGTGTCCCATTATAACTTGGTAGAGTGTGACAAGTGTCAACATCCGTAGTTTCTTCCTTTTGCTTCATTATTAAGTAGGACTGTGGTGGGTCCTAGGTGAGTTTCTAAACTCAATAGAATGCGACAAGTGTCTGCATTTGCATTTCAAGTTTCTTATAAGATATAAAGTGAGCAAAGCACAACAAGTGTCTACATCTATGTTTCAAGCTTCTTTCAATAAGCTTCTCTCAGAGTTTTGTGGAGGGTGCCAAGTGGCGACTGCAGAAGGTTTTAATATGTTTTTCTAAATGCAATGGAAGTCACCACATGTCCCTTGTAAAGCTTGATAGAAGCCACCAAGTGTCAGCATCCACAGTTTCTTCCTTTTGTTTTGATATTGAGTAATGGTGGGCCTTGGGTGAGTTTCTAAAATGAGTAGAAGCTACCAAGTATCATCTATCGAGACACATTACAACTTGTTTCTAAAAAGTAGTGGAATGTGCCACGTGTCCCATTATAACTCAATGAAGCATGACAAGTGTTTGCATCTGCATGAATCCAAATGAGTCCCAAATGTTTCTACAGTGTTTCTAAAGCTCAATGAAATCCACCATGTGTCATTTTTTGTAGGACTCTCAAAAGGTACCTAAAGCTTCTATAAGTTAAGCAGATGCTACCAAGTGTCCTCACCTATTTCACAATGGAAAATGCCATGTGTCACTTGTTAAGATTAGAAAAAGGTGGCCAAAGCAAGTGAGAAAGACTTGAAAGAATTGTTAAGGAGGATGATAGGCCTGCAACCATCAAATTTAGGGCAACCAACTAGCTGTTGGCTTTCAAATGATGACAGACCTGAAGATGTCAAATTTGTGGCAATAAATTATCCATTGATCTTTATAGGCTTGAAATGCAGACCTGAAGGCACTCAAATACCTTTAGACTAAAAGGAATAACTACCGAGAGGAGGAACCAAAAGAACCAGAAAGGGGAAAGGGTAGCTCAAGGGCTCAAATTGTAGCAAGAAAGAGGGAAGACCAGAAATATCTATGCAATAGTTATTCCAGTAGTTGGAACAGTCCACCAAATAGATAGTTGAGCTTGCAAACATTGAAAGCATGGCCTATTTATCTCCTTTAGAGTAAAGGTGAGGTGGAAAGCTACACAGACATCAGGTGACAGACCAAATGACTCAGGCCCAAGAGAGGACATTTGAGATGAATCAACACTCCACAGTTAAGGCAACCACCCTATTTTAGCATGGCCCTCTTTGAAAAAACTAAAAATGCATTGAGTGCAGCATGGTCTGTTCCATGGAACAAAGTTATAAGCCTTTCTTGGCTACTATATATTATATTCTCTTGTGTCATTTTAAAGAGAGATCTTTTTTATCACAGAAGCAAAACTCTGCCCAAATTGAAAGGTGAATACTGAGACTTTGAGCTTAGATTATTTTTCATATTATTTTATCTGAATGAGAAAGCAAGTTACTTGCAGACTTTGTGATGTTATAGCGTGTGCCATTTTAGGAGATTGTTCCTATGTCTATCTTCTAGATGCATTCTTGTTTATTTAATTTAACAAGCAGAACTAGTGGAAGTTATAAGGAAGATGTCCTGAAGTCAGTTACTTTTAGACTTTATGCTATTATAGTTGTCTTTAGTGTGTGTTTATAGTTTCTATTTTTATGTTGAGGATTCTAGGATGATTTTGTGCCCCCATTATCCTTTGTGTTTCACTTTTTAAGCAGTTGAGGTGGAAACTTTGTGTTCCATTTCATCTTGTTGGTTACTACACTTTGTTACCAGTTTCTTGTCACTACCTGAAAAAACTCATGTTGTCTACTACAAGATCACTTTTGAAAGAAGAGAAGTGCCTTCAGTTTCTTCACCAAGATTTTCTCCTTTATTTTTAAGAATCATCTCTAAAAGAATAGAGATGGATGGTGTTTCCCTACCCCTGAGTGTTATTTTCTGCTTATATTTATAATATATAGCCCCTCATATTTAACAGGGAACCTCCCCTTGATGAGAGGAGAGATTTGTCCCCTTCAGATGTGGTAAACCTGCAACTTTAGATGACCAATCTCCCTTGTTATGGTTGATAAGACCTATTTTGAACATTAGTTAGCTGATTGACAAAATATTCACCCAACAATATTTTTGGTGACTCTATTGGGGAAGGACAAGCAGTTTGAAGCCTCAAGATTCAAGCTAAAGCAAGACTAGTCCTTTTCCATTTTTGTTTTAAAATCTGGAAACTCCATGCTATACCAAAAGTAAGAGAACCCAAGGTGTTATTGACCCTATCTTTGAGTTGGTGCAACAAGGAAATTTCAACTTATTCCCTCCCCAACTTCAAGTTCAACGATCTAGGAGTGTTCTTCCTACTCGTACCAGGTCACCAACCCAAGGTAGAGATACTTTTTCTAATGTTAATAGAGCATTTCCCATCCATACTCTACCTAGATTCATTATCCTCCTTTTCCATGATCCAATCATGGCAGTTCAAGGCCCCTGGGGTAACTCATTTGGTCCCCTAAATCTCACTCCACCTCTACATGAACTTCCATGTAGCTCAAAGAAGAATTTCCCCAAATTCTTTAGTGATGGGAGAGTTCATCTTGATGAACACATTGCAGCTTTTAGCATAGCCTATGGTGTGATAGGCATGGAATTTAAGGACGTGGTAGTCAAGATCTTTGTAGAAACATTGCAAGGTGCTGCTACAGACTGGTTCTACCATTTGCAAGCTTAGTCAATGACTGATTGGGACACGCTCAAAGCCAAATTTGAAGCAAGGTTTAAGCCTGTAGAAGATGGACATGCCCTACTAGCCCAACTCACATATATGAAGAAGGAACCTCATGAACCTATGAGGGATTTCATAGCAAAGTTTGACAAGCTGAGGAATAGAATTCTTGCAATTTCCCAGCCAACACTTAAAAACCTCAAATGCTTCTTCATCAACTCATAGCTACCTAAAATTAGTTTTTTGCTAAGATGCACTGGCCACATAGACCTTGAGGCTACTCAAGACATGGCTACTGAGGTAGAAGATGACCTTATCTTGGTAGGAAAGATAATGAGAGATCCAAATAGAGGTAAATCTTCTTCTTCCTTTGAATACTCACCTTCAGCCACCACTGATCCAATGGTGCAAAAGCTAGTAAATGAACTGCTAGCCCTCAAAAAACAAATGGCACAAGGAATGTCATCTACTCCTTCATATAGAGATGCACCAAGGAGGACATTCCCTAATTAGTCATATCAAGGCAATGCTGCTAAGAACTAAGGGCAAGCAAATCATCTCCCTCCCCCTCAGAGGAATAACCTTGCCATTGAAGCACCTCCAACCAACTCAACAATTGGATATCTTGAAGCTAAATTGTATTTCTCATTCTAGCTTGAGTTGAATCCTGAAGATGATGCTAATATCTTCACTGAGGAAGAAGAAGAATTAGCTAATGACTCTAACATTGGTTTCCTAAATTATCAGGATGAACCTAGAAGTGAAGGTAAAGCATCTGAAGGATCATATGATGTTTTCATATGGTCCAAGAATCAATCAGCCCAACAAGTTGATAAAGAGAAGACAGATTAGTGACCTCAACAAGTAATTTTGATTGCCAAGTGGGGAACCACTTTGCCTTTCCATCCAAAAGACTCAGTGACTACTAAAAAGGTGAGTCCCTCAATTGTGCCTTCACCTCCATTTTTGAATTTATAGACCAATCCTTCCCCTTCTAAAAACCAAAAGGATGAACTCCCATCCCCTACTCCTAGCTCTTTCCAAACATTTGGCATAATTGACCATATAAAGAAAACCAAAATTCAAATGTCTGAATTTGAATTTCTACAGTCTAATCCTAAGTAATTGGACAAGTTGGTTCAATGTGTGAAAAACCAAACCATCTCTGTAATACAAGAAGATAATAAGGTAACTCATGATCCCTCAAGGAACATGTCTATCCTAAACAACCTTGTCATTACTACTCCTAGGAAGATAGAGCCTTTCTATGTTTCTCTGTTGATAAATGGTCACAAGCTGAGCAATTACATCACTGATTCTGGAGCTTCAGACAATGTCATGCCTACCAAAGTGGCTAAATATTTTAGCCTCACACTAACAAATACATTTGGGAGATATTTTTCCATGGAGAATAAGTAAGTACCTCTGCTAAGACAAATCAAGGACACCCAATTTGCATTTGCAGCGTTCCCAGACAAAAGAATCAAGATGACTATCCTAGTGGCCAATGTTCTAGCATCATATGGCATCCTTCTTGGACAAAATTTTTGCAAGGATGTTGGAGGTGAATTGAGCATGGACCTATCCAAAGCAAGGATTCTAGTCAAGGGCATTATGAAAATATTGCTCCCTAAAATGGAAGTAAAATATGTGGTCACCCAATCATCAGCACCTGAAGCTCAAATTATGTTCGAGTCTTCAGGCATGGGTAACTACTTTCTATCCATGGAAGAAGTTCAAGAAGCATCTTTTGAAGCTCTTGAAGGTTTCAACCTATAAATACATTTAGTTGGAACAATAGAATAATTGGTAGAGTGCAATGTAAGTGTTGAGGAATCCTACCCTCCAAATGAAGAAGAATCCAAAGAAAAGTCAGTGTATAATGAGGTATGGATTCTAAAATTTGATGGTAGTTGCTCCTCTACCAGTTCAAGAGTCGAGATTGTGTTGATATCTCCTAAAGGAGATATTTTTCCTTCATCATACAAATTGCAATTCAACAACACCAACAACATAGCTGAGTATAAATCTCTGTTGCTTGGATTGAAGGCTGCTCGAGACAAAGGCATCAAACTCTTTCATGGTAAAGGAGATGCTGAATTGGTGGTTTGTCAAGTGAAAAACCTATATCAAAGTAGCAATGAGAGATTTCACCACTATCATAATATAGTCTGGGATCAACTTGAAATCTTTGATGCTTTCATCATATTTGCCATACCCAGGGGATTCAATGACAGAGTTGATGCACTAGTTATTTCAGCAACTCTCTTAGCTCCTCACCCAGACTTCAAAGGAGATAGGTACACTATTAAACTAGTCTTTCAACCAAGTGTACCTAATAAAGCCAATCATTGGTAGGTGTTTAATAATGACAATTAGATAATTGCCTTCCTAGAATAAAAGGATAGCTTTCAATAGCTTCACTTTGAAGGTAATGAGCCTCAACAACCTGAACTAGCCCATGGATCAAGTGCAGATGTAGGTGAAGAATTCATACAACTTAAAGGGAATAATATTCCTAAAGGCTTGGTTTCCCTTGAGAAGATGTTTGATAAGCATGATAGATTCATTAAACAGCAACAAGCAGATTCAAGCTCCTCCTAGGAGTTTGATCAAGTAAATCTAGGTACCGAGGATGACCCCAAGATGGTGAACATTGGGAAATGCTGCACTCCTGAGGAGAGATTCAAGTTCACTACTTTGCTCAGCTAGTACATGGACGTCCTAGCATACTCTTATGATGATCTAAAGTCACTCAAGCCTGAAGAAATCTACCATGACATTCCTCTCAAAAGTGATTTGATGCCTTACAAGCAAAAATTTAAGCAGTACAATCCAAAGATATCAGGTACTATTTTATCTGAGATACAGGAAATGTTGAATGCTAGGATAATCTTCCCAATTCATCATTCCACATGGATTTCAAATATAGTGCATGTAAGGAAGAAGAATGGCAAAATTTGCCTTTGTGTGGATTTTAGGAACTTGAATCAGTCATCCTTAAAGGATAACTATCATTTACCTATCATGCATCAAGTGCTCTAGACAGTGACTAGTTTAGAGATGTTATGAATGCTAGATGGCTTCTTACAATATAATCAGGTTGAAGTTGGTGAAGCAGACCAACACAAGACTACATTCAATATGCCTTGGGGTGTATTTGCATATAGAAAGATGCCTTTTGGCTTGATAAATGTTGGCACCACCTTCCAAAGAGAAATTGACCTTGCTTTCAAGGATGAAATGGGTGAGTTCATTATAGTTTATCTTGATGACTTGACCATCTTTTCTAAGCATCGCCCAGATCATGTGCACCATTTGCAACAAGTGTTGGAATGCTACCACCAGAATGGCATTTCCTTAAACTCCAAGAAGTCTATTTTTGGGGTAACAAAAGGGAAGCTTATCAAACACATTTCTTCCCAAGAAGGCATAAATATTGACTCAAATAGAGTCAAGTCCATCCAAGATCTTGATTTGCCCATAACAAGATTGTAGTTCACTCTTTCTTTCGAAAGGTGAATTTCTTAAGAAGGTTCATCATCGAGTTTGCCGAGAAGACTCATCATATTGTAAATATGATGAAGGGAAAGGCCATCTTTATTTGGACTAAAGAAAGTAAATTGGCATTCTGAGACATAAAGATAGTCATTGCCCATGCCCCAATTCTGGTATGTCTAGATTACAACAAAGAATTCACCATATATAGTTATGCTTCCAAACACACACTTTCAGCAATTTTGGTTCAGTAGAATCAAGAAGGTGTGGAATCTCCCATTTCTTTCATGAGCTATCCTCTCAAAGCTCATGAGCTAAAATACTCAAATATGGAGAAGCATGCTTATCCAGTGGTGAAGGCAGTGAAGCATTTTCACTTCTACATCCTGAATTCGCACATTACTGCCTTGGTTCCTAATACCATGGTTAAATCCATATTAACTTAGCAAGAGTTTAGAACCAAAAGAGGCAATTGGATTGCAAAAATCTAGGAGTTTGATCTAGTCATCAAACTAATGAAGCTAGTGTGGGGAAAAGGCCTATGCTAATTAATTGCTGACAATAGACCTAAAGAAATAGGGCATGAAGAATTAGAAGAAGAAGAAGACACGCCAACAGTCCTCTTTGTCTCCACCACAAATGAGTGGTATTCAAACATTGCTCATTTCCTTACTTATGGTGAGTGTCCTACCCACCTATCTTGTAAAGAAATGAGGACTGTCAAACTGAAGGCTGCTAATTTTTTCCTCTGGGACAATAGCCTGTACAAGAGGAGCCTTGATGGAGTGTTCCTTCGCTGTGTGGAAAAGGAGCAACAAATCCAATTTTTGGAGTCCTTCCATAATTGGGCCTATGTAGGACATTTCTCTACTCTTATAACTTCCCATAAAATTCTACGGGCTAGGTATTACTAGCCAACTCTCTTTCAAGATGCATATAAATGGGTAAGGAAATGTGAACTATGCTAGTAGTTTTTTGGGAGACCCAAGTTAGTTGCCCTGCCTCTCAAGCTGGTGGTCATAGAAGAGCTATTCCAATAGTGGGGAATCCATTTCATTGGTGTTGTAAACCCATCTTTGAGTGTTGGACATGATTATGTCCTCACAGCCATAGACTACTTCACCAAGTGGGTGGAAGCTATCCCAACCAAGCATGCTACTTCAGAAGTAGTGTGCAATTTCCTCAAGGAGAACATCATTTCTAGGTTTGGGGTCCTGACCAAGATTATCACTGACAATGTAGCTTGTTTCACTTCCCAAGAGATTACTCAATTCTATTTTTACTATGGGATCACCCTCTCCCACTCTTCTAATTACTTTTTTTAAGGGAATGGACAAGTTGAATCAAGCAACAAGAACCTGGTAACTATCATTAAGAAGCTGGTAGATGACAACCAAAAGACATGGCATAAAGCATTGGTTGATGCTCTATGGGTAGATAAGATCACACCAAAAAGGGAAATTGGTATGTCTCCCTTCCAACTTCTTTATGGATTCAATGCTGAGATAACAATCACCCTAGAATTTCCAGCATTGAAATTGGCTAAGGCAATTGAAGATCAGACATATGAAAGCTCCATCGATAAGAGGATCATGTGCCTGACTGAATTGGATGAGCAGAGAACTATGGTGGTGGACTGAATTACTACTTATCAAAGTTTGGTGAAGAAGCTCTTCAACCAGAAAGCAAAGAACCATGATTTCTAGATTGGATATCAAGTCCTCCTATGGGATAAGAAGAGAGAAACAAAGGGAATGCATGGAAAGTTTGATTCCCTGTGGAGGGGCCCTTTTACTATTCATCAGCTCAATGGTGAAAATAGTTTCCTATTGAGGTATCAAGATGGCACACCCTTTTCTCTACCTCACAATGGGCAGCATTTAAAGCACTTCAATTCTTGAAGTATCAAATAAGTTCACCTGTATATATGTATATGTGTATAGTCTTTGTTTCTACTTTTTATTGTTCATTTTCATTTTTTGGAGCCTTTCTTTCTGGGTAGCATGACTCCATAGCCTAATGGCATACTTCAAGGAATTGGAGATTCTAATTTCTACTCCCCTCAGCTATTCCATGTCTTCAATTGAAGGAAGTTCCCTAACTAGAGCCAGCTGTTGTCCCCAAAAATATCACTCATTTTTTTGGGACAACATGTGAACTATTTTGGTTCAACAGACCAAAATAATCTCTTCCCTTCTTGAAATTCATTCTAAGCTTTCAAATTCCTCATTTTTCAAGCTTTTTCAATCAAGGGTTCAATAGGTTCAAGGTTCGACATCATCGACAAGCTTTAAAGAGTCAAGTGCTTTGTCAAAGTTCATCAAGTTCAACCACTTCACAGTTCAACGGTTTAAAGGAGTGCCTAAAAGGAAAAAGCTTGAGAGCGAAAGCTGCCAAGTGTCATCTACTAGGACACATTAAAATTTGTTTTTAAAAGTAGTGAAATGTGCCATGTGTCTCGTTATAACTTGATGGAGTGTGACAAGTGTCAACATTCATAGTTTCTTCCTTTTGATTCATTGTTAAGTAAGGACTATGGTGTGTCTTGGGTGAGTTACTAAACTCAGTAGAGCGCGACA
This sequence comes from Torreya grandis, assembly GCA_037957365.1. Classification (NCBI taxonomy): domain Eukaryota; kingdom Viridiplantae; phylum Streptophyta; class Pinopsida; order Cupressales; family Taxaceae; genus Torreya; species Torreya grandis. Next base: position 1,255,900 of record JARHVA010000033.1, on the reverse strand, counting down.
AGTTTTTGCATCCACATTTCAAGTTTATTATAAGCTATAAAGTGAGTTGAGTGCAACAAGTGTTTGTATCCACATTTCAAGCTTCTTTCAATAAGCTTCTCTCAGAGTTCTACAGAGGGCACCAAGTGGCGACTGTGAAAGGTTTTAATATGTTTTTCTAAATGTAGCGGAAGTCACCACGTGTCCCTTATAAAGCTTAGCAAAAGCTGCCAAGTGTCAACATCTGTAGTTTCTTCTTTTTTTTTTGATATTGAGTAAATACTATGGTGGGCCCTGGGTGAGTTGCTAAAACAAGCAAAAGTTGCCAAGTGTCATCTATCGGGACACATTACAACTTGTTTCTAAAAAGTAGTAGAATGTGCTACATGTCTCGTTATAACACAATGGAGCGTGACAAGTGTCTATATTCACGTGAATCCAAATGAGTCTTGAATGTTTCTATAATGCTTCTAAAGCTCAGTAGAAGCCACCATGTGTCATCTTCTGTAGGACTCTCAAAAGGTACCTAAAGCTTCTATAAGTTAAGTGGATGATGCCAAGTGTCCTTGCCTATTTCACAGTAAAAAATACCACATGTCACTTGTTAAGATCAGTATAAAATGCCATGTGTCACTTGTTAAGATTAGTGGAAAGTGGCCAAAGCAAGTGAGAAAGACCTGAAGGAATTGCTAAAGAGGAAAGCAGGCCCGTAGTCATCAAATTTAGGGCAACCAACTAGTCGTTGGCTTTTAAACGATGACAGATCGAAGACATCAAATTTATGGCAATAAATTATCCATTGATCTTTATAGGCTTAAAATTTGGACCCAAAGGCATTCAAAGACCTTTAGACCAAAATGAAGAACCACCGAGAGGAGGAACCAAAAGAACCAGAAAGGGGAAAATGTAGCTCAAGGGCTCAAATTATAGTAAGAAAGAGGGAAGACCAGAAATATCTACGTAGTAGTTATTCTAGTAGGTGAAATAGTCCACCAGGTAGATAGTTTAGCCTTAAAACATTGAAGGCATGGCTTATTTGTCTCCTTTAGGGTAAAGGTGAGGTGGACAGCTATGTATACATCAGGTGATAGACTAGATGACTTAGGCCTAGGAGAGGACATTTGAGATGAATCAACATGCCACAGTTAAGGTAGCCACCCTGTTTCAGCATATCCCTCTTTGACAAAACTAAAAATGCATTCAATACATTGAGTGCAACATGGATCATTCCATGGAAAAAAGTTCCAAGCCTTTCTTGGCTACTATATATTGTATTCTCTTGTGTCATTTTAAAGAGAGATCTTTTTTATCACAGAAGCAAAACTCTGCCCAAATTGAAATGTGAATACTGAGACTTTGAATTCAAATTATTGTTCATGTTATTTCATCTAAATGAGAAATCAAGTTACTTGTAGGCTTTGTGTTGTTACATCTTGTGCCATTTTAGGAGATTGTTCCTATGTCTGTCTTCTAGATGCATTCTTGTTTATTTAATTTAACAGGCAGAACTAGTGGAAGTGATAAGGAAGATGTCCTGAAGTCAGTTACTTTTAGACTTTGTGCTGTTATAGTTGTCTTTAGTGTCTGTTTTTAGTTTTTGTTTCTATGTCGAGGATTCTATGATGACTTTGTGCCCCCATTATCCTTTGTGTTTCACTCTTTGGGTAGTTGAGGTGGAAACTTTGTGTTCCATTTCATCCTGCTAGTTACTACACTTTGTTACCAATTTCTTGTCACTCCCTAAAAGAACTCCTACTGTCTACTGCAAGATCACTTCTAAAATAAGAGAAGTGCCTTCAATTTCTTCACCAAGATTTTCTCCTTTGTTTGTAATCATCATCTCTAAAAGAAGAGAGATGGATGGTGTTGCCCTACCCCTGAGTGTTATTTTCTACTTGTATTTATAGTATATAGCCCCTCATATTTAACAGGGAACCTCCCCTTGATGAGAGGGGAGATTTTTCCCCTTTGGATGTGGTAAACCTACAACTTTGGATGACCAATCTCCCTTATTGTGGTTGATAAGACCTATCTTGAACATCAATTAGTTGATTGACAAAATATTCACCCAAAAGAGAGTAGATTTTTTAGAGAGGGAAGAAGTGAGAAAGAATAATAAATTCTTAATGGATAGGATAAAATAAGAATATAAATAAGGATAAGTAGTAGTGGGAAATTTATATTATCATGAATCTCAAGATTTTTGTGTCAAGGCAATAATAACATGGAATCAGGAATAGGTCCACTTGTAGTAGGCACAATGGAAAAATTAAGAAAAGATGAGATACTTAACCTAAATCTTAAGTGTGGAGACACACATGAGAGATAATGATATTAAGAACCACCTACACAAGTGTTAAATAAGGAAAAGGAATCAACCTATAGCTAACTAAAGAGGTTCAATCTTCATTTCACATGACAATAGGAAGTTGGTAGAGAAAGGTCAAGAGGTGGATCATAATCAGCCTATAGCTAACAAGGAAAGTGAAATAATATTTTTTCATGGTGTTTGCAATGAATTAAGATAGACATGCAACTTATCCTAACTAATATATCTAGACTTGGACAAGGTAAATCAACTAAAAACATATTGTATACTTCTTTATATCAGGACATGACCAATTAGATCTACTAAACATAGCTAGAGGAACACTTATCACACAATGTCAATGGAGATGGTTATAAACCCTCAGGTAATAGATATAATGCATTAACCCTAATTAAATATCTTAAATAATGTAATTAATATAATCTAGTGTTACCAAATCTTGAAACACAAATAAGGGGGATGGTTAAAACAAAACTAAAATAGGTAAGGAATTATGGTAGGAAAATAAAGGCCTAGATTACCTAGGGTGGAAAATGGAAAGATTAAATACCCCTATAGCCACAATAAGTTTAAGTGTAGAGGATATTAAAAAAATGAGATATAAATACATTAAATCTATTAATTATGAAATTTCTATCTATCAAATTAAATAAGCTAGGGTTAGAAAATACTAACTTTGAACAAAACTTGTCAAGCCTCGATTTATCCCTTGGCTAATGGTGCTTTGAAAGAGATTGTTGTGATTGTAGGGATCATAATGATGGAAATTAGATCTATGATTAAATACTTCTTATATTTGCATCCAATACTCTATAAGACAGTTTATTTCCATCCAATAAAATATTTAAGAAATGGCTTCTCTAAAGGTAGACTAAAGTAGAATTATGAGCAATAATAGTGCGAAAATGAATGTTCCTCCCTATTGAATCAAAATGGAACCTATATTTATAATGACATATGATCCTAAATCCTTATGACATTTTTTCCAATAATATTGATCTACTTTGATGTAGTTTAAAATTTACCATTTACCATTGAACAAGGTCAGTCTGTGTTGACCTAGTTATGAAGCATGCATTATGAATTTTAGACTAGGTAGACCCATACTAACCTAGTTTAAATTTTGGTAGGAAATAAAATATACTACATTGAACTAGGCCAATATAGTCATAAAATATAGGTCTTGGTTTAGTTATGGGATATTAGGATTAAAATTTAATATGGGATTAAATTTGGGGGAAATGTAGAGGATATATGCATGATATATTTAAACAATAATCTTGTGAAGCACCAATGGTTTACCCACCCATTTCCTAGTGCACCCTTTAAGGCATACACTCATAGAAATTAAAAATTAATAGGTTGGTGGAAGAGATAAAACATTAGTAAATGATAAAGTTTAAAAATATTATGTGTATACATCCCACTCAAATCTCATCATGTGTCACCAGAGTGTAACATGGTATGGTACTTCGAGAAATAAAATAACACACTAATTGAGATAATGAATTGTATTAGAAATTAGAAAATAAATGAAATTAAATATCTAAAAGTAACATATGCATATCTTGACTTACCTTTATTTTTGAATGATTTCATGTTGTATTTATAATATTGATCATGGAGGGTGTAATAACTATGGTTGAAATCCCTAGGGATACAAGGCTAGAGAAAGAACTAACAATCATAGGAAAATCAAAATAAATGAAAAATTTTATGAAAATTTTAAGTACTTAGAAAATATAGTAAGCAAGGATGACAAAAGCTAGGTTAGAACCAAAACTTCCAATCTAAATGACAAAAAATAAGGAAGATCAAATAACCAAAAATCCAAGGCTACTAATGACCAGAAAAATTAAACATGTATCTAAAGTAATAAAATTAAAATTCTAGATCAAACCAAGGAATAATGAAATAAATATTAATTTAAAACAAGTAACAATCCATACCCAAACAAATATATAAAAACCAGAAATGTAAACAACATTGATGAAAAAGAAGTAACAGTCCACACTCAATCAAATCTAAAAATGGGAAAAAAAACCAAAAAGTTAGGTGAATATAAAACTCAAGTTCCCAAATATAAATAAGGATATTTGATAAATATAATTCAATAAGTAAACAATCATCTTGAAACAACTCAAATATGCATCCTTTATTCTAATGATGGAAAACTAAAACTATTATAATCTAAAAATTTTGAAAAGAGATGGATAATGGGAAGAAAATAGTTTGTAAAAAAATATGAAACCAACCTAATTGTTAAGTGGTGAAATGAAATGGGTGGTTGGAGAGAGTGGGTGGGACAAACACTATAACATAATCTTTATTAGAGACAAGATACTCACATCAAGCTGGTGAGACTAAGAATATTTTGACATCAATGTTCTTTAGTGAATTAGACTAAACCACATAAGCATAGGATAATTAATGAAGTATAAGTATCATCCCATGAAGGTGGGATGCATGAAAATTAAAATGGACCTATCTTCACATAACATGTTCCCCATTCCTCAAGACCCATTATAGATACATTGGTCTACTATGAATATTGGGTACTTTCATGAGAAAATAGGTGACACTATGAATATATATGATAATGAAACCTCATATCCTAGTCTACTGGCATACCAAATCCCAATGTAACTTTTCCCTATTATGAGTTAAACTATGGAGTTTGAGCTTATATTAGAATAGGATGTGTTGAATAAATATGACATCTTTTGGTGTGATCTAACTTTTATAACTTTTTCATTTTTATCATTGCCTTTTTTATATGAAATGGATTTTAAGACTTTTGGAATTTGTGATTCCACCTCCATGTGGATTCAAAAAACCAATCATGGGTGCTAAAATTACAATCATAAAAATCTAATAGTTGGTGGTGAAAGAAGAGAATAGGAAGACCACATTGTCTAAATTTCCTAGACATGCATGTGATAGGAAAGTGCAATCTTGAATCTAACTTTGGTGTACCTAAAGTGATGTGGATTAGGGGAAATTATGAAAATGGGAATTGAATGATTTGGATGCCCCAAATTTAAAAAAAAAAATAAAAATTAAAAAATTAAAAGATATGATTCAATGACAGGTAGGCATGAATCATCATCATGAGAAAAAGGTATATGTGAATGAAGCCATTCAAATACGTTATTATATTTTTACCACAAAATAATATGACTGACTCTAAGTTTATGAAAACATAATTCCTAACCATTACCTTATCTTTTAGGGAAGACATGTATCTATGAGTAAGGATAAAAATGATTTATGAAGTGAATTTATGAGCATTTTTTAGGAATTCCTAGACCTATCTGAAGTCTTACAATGTAACTCACAAACTAAAAAACTAATAGGTATGATTTATGACAAAAAGGAATAAAAAATAAAAATAATGGAACAAAATAGTTTGAGAGGACCAAAAAACTAAATGATGTTTAAAATGTAAAAAATGATCAAAGTATTAAAACTAGTAATTGAATTTAATGTGTAAAGAGAGAGACCTAGGGGTATGACAAGAATTGATGATGATGTGATGATGCAAAATATATAGTCTGAGTAAGATCTATAATAAATGTTAGCTCTATATTATATATAATACTAAGTATTAACATTTAAGTAAAATATACTAGATATACATAAAGAGTATCTAATTAAGAAAAATATTTCTTCAAAAATTGAGCATTAGTCAGTTCTTTTCAGATGTATCGTTCACTAGTTTGTAATATATAAGTACTAGGTCTAAGAATGTCTTTGATTAGGTAAAGGTCCTACCATTTTGGACATAATTTCCTTCTTTATCATCAGTGTAATCTAACTTAATCACTGGGTATCCAAAATTTAAATTATAAACTTTAACCTTTTTGTTATGTTTTTTAGAGATTCAATCTTTTTATTGGTGGTTATGTTGTAATGCATCCATACATCACTAATTAAGTAAGTCTAAAGCATGAATATTGGCTTCAAGAATAACTTCATTAGGAATCATTCCATAAGGATAAATGCATAAGGAAGGTAACTCAAATTATAGTAGTAAGATAACTTCAAAACCATAAAATAATGAGAAGGGAATTTCCCCATTGGTAGTACAAATGCTAGTATGATAAGCCAAAAGTGCAAGATAAAGTTTTAGGTGCTAATTAGATTTAAAATATATAATAGTGTTATTAAAGATTTTTTTAAATAATTTTTAATGGTCTCAACTTAATCATTACACTTAGGGTGATATGATGTGGGAAATTTGTGTAATTTTTAATTTTGCACATTATTTTGTCATGTACTTGTTTTTAAAGTTCCCACCATTATCAAAAATTATGGTATGAGAATATAAAAATGACATATTATTTGATTAAGAATGAATGTTTAAATAATGATGTTAGTAACATTTAAAGAAGCATAAATTCAACCCACTTGGTAAAATACTCAATGGAAATAATGATGAAGACATGTCCATCCTATGATCTAGGTAATTTTACAATGAGATATAATCCCCACATAGAAACTAGCTAAGGAGACTCTAAGGTTTGAAGTTTATCCAGAGGAGAATGAATGAAATCAAATTGAAGTTTTAAAGGGTTACACTTTTTGGTGAATGTAATGGCATATTTTTCAAGAGTATCCTAGAAGTATCCCATGTGTATGTATTGATAGGCTATAGTGTGTCTACTATAGTGACCATCATAAATTCCCCAATGTGCTTGCTCCATAAGAATAGGAAATTATTCTTAAGTAACTCAAGTAATAAAGGTGTCCTGTGCATTATGATAATTAAATAAAGGATTTCATATCGAATAACATATTTGAATGTTTGTTTGTGAATTCATCTCTTTTCACATGAATCATCCTCTAGAGGATAAGTATGATTATCAATGAATTATATTATGTGTTTGTACCATGAACTTTAGAGAGTAGTGACAACCCCAGTATTATAAATAAGATAATCATTATTTCATTTTAAATTTAATGGTTACTTCCTCATGTAAATGATAAATTGTGAATCATAAAGTGTTTGATGAGGTTGAAAGAGAGAGGTTGATGAAACAAGAGAATCCATGATCATGTTTTGTTCTCATGGGGTTTCTTCAATAGTAAATGATCTGAATTATTTGAAAATGGTGGTATCAAGTTGATGATACGTAATGATATTTTCACTTTTTCATTGGTAATCACCACTAACTTGATAGAATATGAGTTGTGAATCTCTCAATGTGTGTAAATATGTAATGTCTAAATCAATGGCCACTTGCATCCCTAAGATCAGAGCTTCATATTCTTCCATGTTATTAGTGACTTTTAAGTTTAATCAAAAAATGAGAGGTATGATTTTACCATGGGGTTCAGCTAAGACACACCCACCCAAGCTCCCTGAAGACATTTAGCACCATGAAAATGAAGTGTCCTAGTCTCTTCATGAAAACTAACTATAACTTTAAGTAATTCTTCAATGATGAATTTAGACATAGGTCTCGAAATAGAAGTATTAGGTTATTCTAAATTTTGTGCTTCAATATCAATGGTAATGTTATAAAATTATTCTTTAAGTGAAATAATCTTATTGAGACCTTAAATATAAAGTATATCTTGGTCAAGAAAAATATCCTAAAGGTGATTAGTATCGAGGATAGGGGTGACAACAAGCTGACCAGTAATCACTTTGAATTTAACTAATTTTTACATGAAAATTATTAAGTTAAATTCTATTAAGAGAATAATTCATTTTATAATTCTATCTCTAGTTAATAAATCTTTGGAAAATAAATGGAAAAGTGGATCAGAATGTACAATGATAAGTAGTTTAGCAAATCATATAGAGTTGAATAATTTTTGTGGAAAAATAGATAACAATAAAATCATGTTTGAATTTTGTGTAATGTGTTTCATAATATATTAAAGTCTGATTGATGTAATATATGGCATATTCTCATATTGTTTCATCTTATTGAGTGAGCATTACCCCAAATGATATGGGGGTAGATGAAGTATACACTATGAGGGGGAAATCATTAGAATGTGGTCAAAGATTAGGAAGATGGAGAAGTGATTCCTTCATGTTATCAAAATATTTTTGACATGTATCAATCTATTCAAGATAAATACCCTTCTTAAGTAGTGAATTTACTAAATAGATGTGGTAAGACATATCACAACCAAATCATCATATTTCTCCAAGTTTACCAAGATATATTTATATATATATATAATGGAATGAGGAATACGCATGTCGACTATAGCTTTAATTTTAGTGATATTGACATCAATCCCTTTGAGGGAGACTAAAAATCCTAAGAGTTTTCTATAAGTAACATAGAATACACATTTATAAGGATTAAGTATAACTTTTTATTTGATGAGTTAGTAAATAATAATAACAAAGTCATGAACATAATTTTCACAATGCTTTGATTTGTAAATAATATCATCGAAATAATTTTCAACTATTTTATAAATGAGTCATGAAAAATATGAGTCATGTAATGTTGATAAGTATCTCTAAATTTTTTGATATTGAAGTAAAAAGAAGTTCCCCATTTAGTGGTGAAGTTATTTTTATGTTGATCTTTGGGAATGATATGAATCTGGTTATAGCCCAAAAAACCATCCATGAGAGATAAAATTTCATATCTAGTTGTACAAATCAATAATGGCATTGATTATTGGTAAATTAAAGTTGTATTTTTAGCATGCTAAGCTAATATTATGAAATTAGATTCATATTAAAAAGACCACAGTGACTTTCTTGCGAATAAGAACAATGTTGAAAACCCATTTCGAGTAATATATAGGTTTGATGAACTTAGCATTCAAAAGTTTGATAATTTCTTTGTGACATAGGGTATAAATATGAGGATAGAATTTACATTACTTTTAAAGTATGGGTTTTGCATCAAGATAAGTGATGATGTTATGGACCAAAATACTATGATTGATACCAAGCATGTATTTTTATGACCAAGCAAAAACTTCATGGTATTTTTCAAAAAAATAATTATAGTTATCATGTTCTTCAGGACAAAGTTATTTAAAAATAAGAATAAGTTTATGAGTGTCCATGGTACCATAATTAATTATAATAGTTTATTTGATAATCATGGTATTTTCATCTTGGAAGTGATATGCATCTAGAGGAACCTTGGAAAGAGGATTCGTTTTGGGATCAATACTAGCGATAAAATTATTGAAACAAGGAGTCTTTTTGTGAAAATTACCATGCTTTTGGTGTTGGTGTTTAAGTTGAGGCTTGCAAGCATGACATAAATATAATATAGATTCATAACTAAGAAGTATTGATATAGGTCCATAGTATTCAATAGCTAATTTAAGATCCAGAATTTGATTGACCTGGGTGTCAAACTTAGAATGTATTTATTTGTTGGTAGCAATTTTAGCTTCCAAGGTAATATTGGGATGTTTAGTAGAATATAAAGATTATAATTTAATTGTATTGGATTTATCATTAAAGTTATATATAATGGTATTATGAAAAACTTCCTTAGGTGGAAAAGGATTGTTGATGTCAAATTTATTGGTAAAGGCTATTGGAATTGATGAATCAAGAAAAAAATTATCATATAGGTACTAGTCATGGATGAAACAATTAGAGACTGATGATTTAACTATGTCAAGTTGGTTGATACCATCGAAAAGATAATAAATAGTGAAAACATTAGAAAGATGGTTAATAATGTTTATATATTAATAATTGGATTGACTAGTATTAATTTGATCAATACCATTAGATGTTATAGGCTTATATATTTCTTCAACAACCTGTGAAGTATATTGTAAGGTTGGATTAGTAAGAGGGACATCACCTTTAGGTTTAGATTTAATATCAAATTATATATGAATAACATGAGCATCACCATTGAATTCATATATTTTATATAAGGTATTTTGGTAATGCATTACATACAAGTCTCATGATTGGGCTTGAGCCATAATGTAAGCATCATCATAAGATGGATAAATAGTACATGTATTAGTTTTAGTATGGATATTGGTAGTGGATATACCTATATTACTAAAAGTGTGAGGAAACATGGTTAAATGATCTTGAAATATTTTGTATAGCCCATATTCATAAAAAGAGAAATCTTATTCTATTTAAGACACTTCATATGTGTTGCATGGAGAGGACTATCATAAATGTCATCAATTAAAAGAATGGTGCAATTTTATGGAAGTAAAGAAGGATAAATCCATTCTGATATATAGGGAGGTAACAAAGTGGTATTACAAATGGTTTGAAATTCATTATATTCATCATCATCAAATTATACAAGAGTAATATGTAAATTATAATGCATGTTGATGAATTCACGTAAAGGAGGAATATTAATATGAACAATCGTAGGAATGTGGTATTGAGATTTATAATTTGGAAGTTAGATGCTCTGAGGGTTTGGATTTACCTCAAGCTTATAATTTTTTCCATTATGGATAAATTTGATACATTGGCTACTAGAAAATGAAATAGATCACATATGATGAGTCCATGGATGACCTAAAATCATGTTATAATATAAAGGAAGATAAAGGATTGGAAGTTTGGTTCAAATTGTTTTGGGTCCAATCATTAGGTAAATACAAATTCAACCAAGTAGTTTTTGGTTGGTTTAATCAAATCCATGACAAGTAAGGTGATTTGTGTAAGGTTTTATGTGGAGTATATTATTTTTTGGATGAGCCAAAGAGAGGTAAAATTAATTCATTAACATTCATCTACCAATACTTTTTTGATTAAGGTATTATTAACTCTAATTTTCATAAAGAGTGGTGAATCAACAACTCAAAAAATAATTTTGTCATTAATAATTTTATCTTTAGGAAATTCTATGGTGGGTTTTTTGGAATAAGATATTGTTTCAATATCATGAAATTTTGTTGGTGGGGAACCATAATAATATAAACTAGGTATCTTAAAATAATTAGATAATATTTCTTTGATGTCATTAAATTATTTCATAAGGAATTTGTGATGATAAGGAGAAGTTCTAACTAATTTCATGAGTGGATTTTTTCAAGGAATAGAGTTAAGTTTGTCTAGGAAATTCCAATGAGGTTTGGAAGAGGAATTAACTGAGGCTTAGGTTGATTAAAAATGGTGTTCTTTTTCATAATAGTGTAACTAGATTGAGGTTACACATGTAGGGATGGTTCATCACTAGTGGTTGGTTTTGAAGATGATAGAGCAGTTTTAGTATCTTTAAGAAGTTATTCCTCAGTGGAGGGATTCTTATTTAATGATAATATATTTGTGAGTAGAATTATGGAAATAATTGACTTTATCCATGTTCACATACTAATAATTAGTATAATATTGATCCTAGTTAACATCAATAGCAGAAACATTTTTGATTAGGATCAGAAGATAATTTTTGAAATTTATGATTGGTACAATTGGAATAATTTCTATTTTGATAATATTTAAGGTAATGAGTATGTTGAGTCTTGATCATACCATCATGATATAAATAATATCCTAACATTAAGGAAACCACAATTTTTTAAGATCACAACATGTTTCATGAGAATGACTAACAGCAACATGAAACCAAAAAAAATTGTTAGAATCATACCATGAGGGAGGTGTGTTGGTAGTATGAATGAAAGGCTTGGATTAAGACAATAACTTACTCATTTATGATACATTCAAGGGTGGGTGGGATGGAGTTTGACTATATACTTGGTTGAATCATGTCTTCATTTAAAGAGGCTTAAGTTAGAATTGGTAATGGTTATTACATTGGTTTAAGTTTGAAAATAATCCCTTATGAGACTATGAGAAGGTTAAAATTGAGTCATGAGAAAAACTTATATTTTGGCCTAATCAAAAGCATCTTCTAGAGTCTAGGGAGAAAAATTCTTAACCTTGTGTTGAAGATAAGGTTTAACAAAAGTGATGAAACATTTGAAAATATTATCATCGCTCATGTTATGGCATACTTAATGAGCTAATGATTTCCATCATTTGATAAATGTATGAGTATATTAGTTAAGTAATTTCTTATTATTGATGAAATGGCTAAGGCTATTTTTAGGAAGATCAGTGCATTGAAATTCCTTAACTAGAGCATTAACTAAATATTATAGTTATATAATGTAATGTTGAGGGAGTTGGTTATACCATTCTATATCATCTACTGTAAATATTTTGATAAGAATTTTAGTAGTCGTGAAGGTATTAGTTTGGACCCATTCATTGTAAATATTACCAAAATATTTAAGGAAAATAACCAAATCCTTAGTTCCATCACATGTAATAGCTGGAGAAATGTTTCCAATATCTATATATATGATAAAGGGAGATAAAACTTCATTTTGAAGATGTTGAAATATTTTTTTATGCATAAGAGTTTGAATAATAATTTTCTCATTGGCATCTCAAAAATGAGGAAGAACAAAATTTTGATTACTTTGAGGTGAGATGATGGGAGGTTGACATGCCATTTATAAGATATGATTTTTCATTTGGAGAATTTTGGAGTTGTTAATTATTTACATAACATTTATTTGTTGAATCATTTGTGCAAGTATTTGGGTTGTTTCAATAAGTGTATTTTTATTATTAAAAGGGTGTAGAATCCCTATATTAGTAGGAGGATCATTCCCTAAGGTAGTGATAGTAGGATTTTCCAAAGAGGGGGATTTCTAATGTTATTATCAATTACTCCAATGGTGAAGTAGGGAAGTTTAGATGAAGTACCATACATATTAGGAGTATAAATGGTATTGTCATCCAAGTTTTTAAAGATATGGGAATCATCTAGATTATCATTTTGATTAAATCAAACCTTGTTATAGTCAATAGATCTAGATGGTTATTGGGAATAATTACACCATGAAGGTTAATTTCTATTGGTGGACAAAGTAAGGAGGAAATAGAAACCTAGGTAAATAATAAATGGATTAATATTATCAAGAAATATTATAATAGGAAATTTCATGATGTTGAAGTGGAATGGATAATTGATAGGGTATGTGAGTAAAGTAGAAAATATACTATATCAATCATAGTTGATGTGTGTGTGTGTGTGTGTGTGTGTGTGTGTGTGTGTGTGTGTGTGTGTGTGTGTGTGTGTGTGTGTGTGTGTAAGGATTAAACTATATAAAGCCTAGTCTATATATTCAAGTATGGGAAAATATTATTAAAAAATTAATTTACTATATTGAGCCTGATCGATATAGTTACATAGGCAAAATTTTGAAAGGATAGACTATATCCATCTTGGTCAATATAGTCAAATTTATGGAAATTTTATCAGTAGTTTGAATAAAGTGTATCGATCATGATCAATATAGTCTGATAAACAAAGGAAAATAGAAAGAAAAATTAGTAGACTATATTGAAATGGTTGATTTAGTCTATTCACATAGACAACTATTTCAGTGTTGGTCGATGAAGTTGGAGAACACATCAAAAAACTATATTAATGTTGGTCGATATAGTCTATAATACAAAATACTATAGGAAGTATAAATTTAGAATTTTAATTATTTTTTATATTTTTATAAAATAAAGATCACATAGATTTGCTAAAAGCACGTGAATGATTTATAGGATCTCAAATATACTTGCTATCCATGGGGTAGTGTTAGTCCAATGTTTTAATTCATTGACTATGAAGTCTATTCTCATAGCCCATTAAACCTAGTTTTAAGGGTAAGCTTAGAATGACTTATTGGCATGAACAAATAACTAATACACTACATAATCAAATCTAGATGGTTAGCTTCTTAAGATTTAATAAAAAGGATAATCCTAGGCATTTCCTAAATAATGTGAGGTATGTGGAAATAAAAGTTTATTTTTAGCACTATACTATGGATATGAGTATTGAAGAAAGCCCCTCACACCATTATGTCTATAAAAATAAATAATGATTTTAAATAGAACATCATGTATCCCTTCATGATAGTAGCTAAGTAGTTTGAAAACTACCAGAACATAGTTTCTAAGAAAAACCAAATAAAAAGAAAATAAAAGTTGAAAAAAATTGTCAGAAATCAATTTTTAAAATTTATTGAATGGAAATAAATAAGAAATCAACTTTAAAGTAAATGTTTGATTAATTAATAGAAAGGAAAGTTAATTTTCCTTGATTATGTTGAAGATAAAAACATAGAGAACTATATCGACACATATTGAAGTAGTTTGTTTAGAAAACATAGAAAAAGTAAATTTGATTGGATAGGGTCAATACAATTTAATGAAAACAAATGCAAACATAGTATTGTATCAACCAACGTTGATGAAATTTGATAGTGAATAAGTTAAATTTTATAACTATATTGACCTAGGTCGATATAGTTGTTTATGAAGAATTAATTTTGACATAATTTAGAATTTGATTAATAGAATTGAGTGTAAATAAAAACTATATTAGAATGGGTTGATTTAGTATGGTAGAGAATTACCTAGAATATATAACTAAATAGGCCTTGGTTGATGTAGTTTGTTGACTAAAAATAATGTAGATTTGAGTATGAAAATTGGATCATCCTGCATTAAGGTAGCCTATTGTAAAAACACAGAATAAACATTGTATTGACTTGACAAGATGTAGTTTCTTAAAAAACATATAGTAATTAGACTAGATCAACCTAGGTTTATGTAATTGGTTGATGAAATTTGATAGTGAATAAGTTAAAGTTTATAACTATAATATAGTTGTTTAAAGAATAATTTTGACATAGAAAAATAAAACTAGATTGATCATGGATAATAAAAAAATGAAAAAAATTGGATAAACTAGGTCAACCTATGTCAATGTAGCATATTAAAAAATACAGAGAATTAAAATGCTATCAGCCTATGTAGATGTGATTTTTATTAAAATTAAATAGAATTTAGATTGGATCAACCTATGTTGATGAAATATATTTAAGAATATATAGAAATAAAATTTCATTGATCTACACTAATATATTTTTCTAAAGGAGAAAAATAATGGTTAGTTCACATCAATTTCACCATAATATATGCAACAAATTAAGATAGACCTGTAACTTATCTTACCTAGTAGATATAAATATGGATAAGGTATATCAACTAAAACCTTGTTGTATAATTATTTATATCAAGGCATGACCAATTAGATCCTCTAAACATAGTTAAAGGATCACTTATCACACAACATCAATGGATAGGGTTTCCAAGCCTCAAGGAAATTAATATAATGCAATAACCCTAACTAAGTCTCTTAAATAATGGAATTAATCTAATCTAGTATTACCAAATATTTAAATACAAATAAGTGGGGTGGTTAAAACAAAACTAAAATGGGTAAGGAACCATGGTAGGAAAATGAATGCCTAGTTTACTTAGGGTGGAAAATGGAAAGTTTGAATAACCTTATAGCCACACTAAGTTTAAGTGTAGAGTAGATTCAAAAATAGATTTAGACCTACTATATAAAATATTTTATGATTATATACCACCTAAGAATTTTACACTTGAAAAAATTAAACCTTGGTTATTTCTCTCAGTTCTTTACCTTTTCTTGCTTCTGCAAATCTCTCATCTTCTCTATCTTTGTGCCCCTTGACCTATATCTCTTAATATGACTAGTCTTATGTTGATGACCCAAGTCTTATATTTTTATTATAATGCTTAAAATGATTTTATCTTCTATATCTACAATTTTATAACCTGTACCTACTTTTATGCTCCTTAGACACTAACATTTTATACAGATAGTAGCATCGATGATATTATCCTATCCTAATGCAAGGGTCTAGTGCCCTAAAGTCATCCAATTTTCAAATGAAATATATCCTAATGGTTATCCTAATTGCTTTAATCTGAGTTAGTAATACAAAGGGATTGATATAAATTAAATATCAACCCACATTCATTCCTCACCTAGCAACACTTGGAAAAAATACTAAAGAGACCAAGGCAACTTATCAAAAACACTCTATCAAGAATTTAATTGAAATTTGTTTCCCTATTTATTAATATTTCCATATAAATCATATTTAATACATATATATAGGTATGAATTTCTAAAGTAACATCCCAAGATCTGAATTTACCAAGTTACAAGTTAGGTCACATAGTACTTGCTTTGCACATATTTTATGATTCACACATAAGCTAGCATGTAGGGGATAACTACATAATTCTAAATATCTATTATAGAGTATTAAATATGTAGGAAAAACCCTCTAATAGTGGTATTTTTGGGTTCAACTCGACACAATGTTCTCACTAACCCATTTTCCCCAAGGTCACTATGAAGATGGAAAACTAGGGTTTTTCCATTTCACAAGGAATGACAGTCCATGACCTAGATATAAATGTATCAAAGTGAAGGTGAATCAAAAACCAAAAATCATAAAATTTTTGCATATTATTCCATTAGGTATTCTATATAATATACTAGCATTAAACCCAAATAGTAGTATCAATGTAATCACCCCTAGCTGATGTTATTATCTAGAGAGCCAGAAGAATCAAATTTAGAATCTGATGACTATTATAAATTATCCTTCCATATTGATTTATACCTATTATATATCTAGAACTACATTAACATCAAAATAAGATAATTACACCACTTTTTTTATTTATATATCTAGCATAGCTATACTTTCCATATTTAGACTATCTGGGCATAATAAATTTAGTGTATGCTTATATCTAAGTTTATAATTTAATTGGCCTATTATAGATATTAATATCACTCTTATACCATTTCATTTCTATATACCCCTTTAATTCAAATCTAGGGTTAATGATTGTAGACATCTAAAACTAGCCACAACTAGCTTCAGATCAAACTTCAAACTAATTCCTACCAATCATAGCAAATTAAGCCTAGGAATCACTGAACATCCTAAATTTGACTATACATCATTAATCAAAGCTCAAAACCATGTTGATACATTCCTAATTAGGTAATTCTACCATATGTAACCATAACTTCTCACAAATTCATCACGTGGCATCACAACCATCAATTTGGCATATGGACCTATTGGCATCAAATTATGCACCCTAGGACACTCTATGAAGCTCCTTCAATTTTATGTAACATTTAATCATCTCTCAAGTTTATGGGAACTTTTAAGAGAAATTAATCTCTAGGAATGAAAGGGCTAGCTCCCTTAATTCTTCTCTAAGTGCTTATCACTTAATCTAATGCTTATTCATGAAAGGAGTTAAGAGTTTGCATAAAATGAAAACTATACTAGAAATGTGATCCACCAAGATATATCCCATATACTATAATACTTATACTAAGAAAAAATTCTTTCCAAGACCAATTAATGCATTTAATGATCCTAACATAGTGCTTCAATTTGAAGGTAGCATGCTTGGGACAATCAACAAGATACTTGACCTAAGGGAAATTTTCACACCATAGAGACAATTGCATACTTGAAAGATATATTAGTACATTCAACACACTTCACATGACCTCTTAACATCAAAACTATTGTGTAAACATGAAGGATAAAGGGAGTAAGGATGATACTATCACTTAGCTCCACTATACATCACTCACACACTTAAACAAAATGTTCATAGCTCAGAATTAGACTTGTATTCAATGTTCAAAAGTAAAGTGTAATATAATTTTATTAGGGCTTCACCATACCAACTGTGGTCTAATTTTACAATGACCAAAATGGCTTAATTTGTAGAACTTTAAGGAGGAGAGAGAAGGGGATTCTAAGAGGCACAAGGACAAGTGTCCAAAAGAGAAAATTAGTTACAATGTATGTGGATAAGGATATGTCATGAGCCATGCAACATTAGAAGCTAAAAGTTTCATTTGAAATCATTCAAAACCTACCAAGAGTCAAGAAACTCCTTTTTTTGCATATAAAACTACCTCTCATGATTAAACTTCCAAAAATACCTTATCATTGAAATTTATCAGGTCTAATGATGGATTTGAGTAAGAGGGGTTACAAAAAAGTATTCACATGCATTGGTGAGGTACTAAACCACTCATGATCATCTAGCCATGCATAATCATCTTTGTCAATCTCAAAATATCCCTTTTCTACACACCTCTCACATTTGGCACCTAAAAACTCTTCAAACCTACAATATGATCCATAAAATAAGAGTGATGACATGTGTCCCAAGTGTTTATGGCATTAGTTACAAGAAACAAGCCTTAAAAGGTTTTCCAAATAAAGATTCACCATTTTATCTAAGTCTTTCCTAGTTGGTTCATTGTATTGGATGAAATGGGAGAAATATTAGGCACACTTAGGAGCTTATAAACATGATCCAATGACCATAAGGACTTATAAAAAATTCTAAACTTTCCTCCAAAAGTGATTTGGTCTCCTGGAAGTTCACCATGCCTATAAAACATAAAAATGGTCAAAATAAACCCTATTTTGCCATATTTCATATAGATACATAAACCTAAGTCACATTTTATAGAGTCCTCTACATCATCTAAGTGTTTTCATGGCACATCCATAGCTTTTGGATGCTCAAATTTCCTCATCTTCCCAATCAGGTCGCTATGGAGGGTTTGCAAGGGTTTTGAAGTGGTTTTCATTCATAGCATTCATTCATATCCATGGCACATTGTAATTATTATAAAATACCACTTATGGTTCCTAAATTAACTCTTTAAACTTCCTTTAATGCATCAAGGTCCCATACAAATCTTGGTGGAAGTTTTAAGCACTTGAAGTTGACATTCGAGCTCATTTTTTGCTTCCTGGTGGGGACTGAATGCTTCCTAAGCCAAAAATGGCTTCTTTGAGACTTTATTTGAAAAAAAATTGTTATAAAATATTTTTATATACCATAAAAAAATCTTCCAACTATTATAATTTATTTTCAAAATCTTGAAATGGAAATTGACCCCTGTTTGGTTTTAGGCCTAGACCTTGCCAATAGGTCTACCTACATCTTTGAGATCCTCTTGAAACTCCAATGGTTATATTTATAATGTGATGGATTAAACACACAAAAAATACCTCTATAAACATGAATTTATCATGTGTAAATCATATGTTATTTTAAAAATACATATGACCTCCAATTTGACTTCTAGCCCTAGGGCTTTCCTTCACACTTGTTTGTAACCCTTATTGTGTAGGGTGCCCTATTTGATATCAAGACTTATATATAGTTTTATTATGTTCCTCCATGATTTAAATACTTATTCAAACCTTATTTACTAATCCAATTGGTCTCTGGTTCACCATTCTTCACTTTTCCCCAAAACTACCATTCGTGTGCATGAAGGGACTTCTCCCACTTTGAGACAAAATAGAGACTATTAGGCCTATTTTTTTGGGTAAAGTGAGTATTTTAAAATATTAAAAATTTAATAATTACCAAATTTACTAAATTTTTTTTTAATTCCATGTTTATGGGGTCTAACCATCTCATTCTTCTCAAAAAAGGGGCAAGAAACCTTGTTTTTTGCATGTTTTATTCAAACCTCCTTATCAATGCTCCTTCCACACTTATTTGATGCATCCAAGTTATTAATGAATTTTAATCACCATTATTTCATTATTTTTGATCCTATGGATCCACCCAAAATATCTCTTCCAAGTATAATCCCATATTCACCTCTTGAACCAAGGGTTTCCTTACCCTGCTTGTACGGACTGAGCTTATTTTGCTTGTGGGAAAATGGCCTTGGATAGATTTTGGATGTATTATACATGTTATATTTTTTATTTTATCATGATGAATCCATATCACACTATTTTAAACTCCCTCTTCCTTCTTTTGGCATCAAACTCTCACCATGTTGCTCTCAAGCTTATGACCTTGTCTGACTGTGATAGTGAATAGGGTATATACTTTTAGGTGCCTTTATTTGGAGATTATAACCAAGGTTTAAAAACATTCTATAGTATTTTTGACTAAACATTCCAATTTTAAATCATCTCTAAACATATCATTTTATCCATTTAGGTCTTCTAAATATTCATTGTCCTCTTGGACTCAAACAATCTTAGGTCTCTACTTATAGGTGTTTTGGGGTTAGTCATTAGCATGAAATTGACCTCGATTGATATTCTGGTAACTTCATTAGATTCCCCAAGTCTTTATTTTTTTCATTTCCACATCTTTTATCCCTAAATTTCTTTAACACTTCTCTAAATTCCATAACCTCACTCCACACCTGTTGTCCCAGCTGTAGGTAGATATTCTTTCATTTATTTTAGGCCTGTAGGTGTTTTCTAGATCAAGATAAACTTGTTCATCATGACATTGATGTCATGGAGGTATTTGTTTTATTTAAAAACATAAACTCTCCTCATCTCATTCATGGTCATTCTTATCTCATAAACTTTGAATTTTTTGCCTGTAGGTGATTCCTCACAGTCCTGTGTACAGACAAAGAAACATGTATTAGGGTTTAAGACATTAGATTTATCCTTATCTCATGCCCTCTTAGCTTGTAAGAATAATTTGATCCATTAACACAATTCAACTTGATATTATAGTCCAATATCATCAAAATGGGATGCAAAGTCAGCTTTTTTATCAATATCTTGTAGATAACACTGCCTTGCTTTAATGGTTTTTATCCATTTCTAAGCTTTGCAAAATCCAATCTCCATTCATCCTTTGATTCTCAAAATTGGAATAGGCCTTGTCCTATATTATTAATATAGTATTAAATATTCAAGGTGCCTTATGTCACTTAACGTGCATATTTAAATAGGTCATACCAAACCTTATGGACCTCTATTTGGTCATTTTAGAGCAAAAGGGCCTAATCACAGTCCAACTTCCCATTTGATGTTTTGACACCATTATTTTCAAACTAGGATGATCAATAGGTCTTTCTAAGCCCTACCATATCAAGGACCCTTAAATTGGATTGACCAACAATTGGAACACCTCCATAAGGCATGTTTTCATATTATTACACGAGTTGTAGATGATCATTCCTTTTGAACGGCAGAATTAAGACCATTCTCTAAACATGCAAGTTTTTAGTTGCTACATACCTACATCCAACATTTCAATAAACATTAATAGTCCCAAGAGTTTAAGGACCATTTCAAACCTTCAAACTTATATTTTTGATGTTAGCATGCTCTTGTAGGTGGAGTTTTTAAACTGTGATATACAAGGAAATCATGAAATGACAAGACACATGCAAGGAATGCTTTCAAAACACCTCAAGAGAAATTTTAAACACTTCAATTCCAAAAATACACAAGTATAATTTCCAAAACAACATCAAAACATCATATCCAATGTGAAGGAAACATTTTCAAAGTAATTGAGATGACTTTGAATACAAACTAGACATTTTGCAAGCCTAGAAGAGGCTTTCTCAATAAATTGAACTCTCTAACACAATAAGAATTAAAAAATATTTAAAATCCTGTATATACACCTTCAACACACAAATCCATTAATACAAAACAAGAAACTTTGAGGCAAGCTCAAACAGTGACCCCCACATGGTTGAACATGTATAAAAAGTTATCTAGAATTAAACTAATTATTCATAATAGAGAATGCACAAAATCTCAAGTTATTATTATTAAAATTAATTTTACTTAGATTAATATCTACCCCTATAATCACTCCTACCAATTCCATCTGTACGGCCCATGCCAAGTGCATGAAGTTGTTCCTTCTTTGCTTGCCAAGTGAAAATGGAGGAAAACAAGTTATAGATGAAAATTTTTGCATTATTATTGAAATCCAAGCATTTAAATGGATTATGGGAGGTTAAGAGTTACTATTCCCATGTTTTTTCTTTGATTATCGACTTTTAAAGTCTATACAAGTGCCTAAAATCTCTAATTTTTGATAGAAAACTACCATCCACTAAACATAAATACTTATTATCTAGAAAATAACTATTATTGGCATCATCCTGATGGTATCCACATTGAAACTCACCTTGGTGTCAAATTTTCTTTCATGAAAATTTGTATAAGTCATTAAATGGGCTAAAATATGACCAAAAGGCCCCTTTTTCCGCATGAGATATAACCTATAACCAATTTATGACTTTTAAACATATTAAAACATATTAAGGACCACCTTAAGAAAATTTGAACATAATTTGGCCCTTTTATTACCTTTGAATAGGGTTGACCAACCTTTGACTTTGGTTGACTGAGCCAGTACAAGGAGGATGGGTTTCAGCAAGGACTAGGGAAAGGGTAAGTGAGACATGTAGGATAATAGATGACCCCATAGGACATATGAAACTTTCCTAGAAAATTTAAAATAGTATGGGTTGACCAAAATTTGACTTGGGATCAAATTTAGTCAATGTTCTTGGTGATTCCTAGGGGTGGCATGCTTGATATGCCTAAGACCAATTGCCTAACACCTCCATTGGGAATGGAGTCATGTATATGGACACTCTAACTAATTTGATAGGGTCTTTGACTCAAGGAAAACAAGTTGGTTAAACCACACACACAAAATCAAAGACACACACACAATAAGAAAGCAAACAAATAACTTATGTTTTAAGAGCACTTAGGGAACACAATAACAAACTGAAACAAAACCAAGCTAAACACACACTATCCTAAAATAATCTCTCCCTCCTAGATCAAAGGGAAACTTTGAAACTCTTATTGGCTCATAAAATGAAGGTATACATGAGACATGTTGCCATTTGAACATTGGCATGGATTTTAATGCAGCTGAGACAACTTCAAACAAATCACCTATAAATATGAATTCTTCTTGCACTTCAACTACCTCAGCATCTTCATAAGACTCCTTCGTTGCTACATGATCCAATGATGCCTCATTAAAGCATATTTATTGGATCCCCATGATGTCTTGAGAATGGATGATTGGTTTGTTATCTGTAAGTATTTCAAGCTCATCAAAGATCTTAGTGTAATCTTCCCAATCTTGATCATTGTCTCTCATGGAGACTTCTTACTCTATCTTCTCATATACTTTGCCTTCAACCTTGCGAATTTTTTCAGGCTCTTATAGAAACTCAATCTGCTTCAGTCATTCTTCTTTGTCATCCCTCACATCAAGGATCACCTCTTCCTCATGAACTTATTCTTCAAACACCTCATCTTGATCCTTGGTCATATAGTCCACTCCAAGTCTATCCCCATCTTTATTATGTGCAGTTGTAACTTCATTTGAGTCTTCTTTCTCTTGGTTCAATAAGGGTGAGTTATGCTTGATATCCCCAAGTGGAGTTCTAATGATAAATTCTTCTTCCTCATTACTTGTGTCATCCTCTTGCTCTGTTGTAAATTAAATTTGTTCCTACTTTGATGTTTCCCTTAAGAGTTTCTTATTCAAGAAGAGATGGGGTGGGAGGGTGGAAAATAGATGAATGATCTGAAGAAAGAATTTAAGGTGTAGTGAGAGGCTAATGAATGTATATGGAAGAAAGAGAAAGATCTTGAAATAACTCTTGGATAGAAATAAGGCTTTGTTGGGTTGAGGGCACATCACTTTATTCCATAGCCACCTCATGATTTTCATCATCTTCTTGGACTTCTCCTTTAACCTCTTTCTTTCCCCAAGACTTCACAGTTTGGTCCCAAGTTCGAAGCTTGGAACTAGTAGGCTCTTTTAAGGATTGAATAGGTTACTTTTCAAAGAGAGGAATGGTGGAATTTGTGTGTGTGTGTGTGCGAGTGCGCGCACGCGCGCACGCGCGCGCGCGCGCGCGCGCGTGTGTGTGTGTGTGTGTGTGTGTGTGTGTGTGTGTGTGTGTGTGTGTGTGTGTGTGTGTGTGTGTGTGTGTGTGTGTGTATGGGTTGGGGATAGAATGTGATGTTCATGGATGGGCATGGAGATGGGTGAAACTTCTTGAATGGGTTCCTAAGGAAAAGGTAAGATAGGATTAGCAATAGGAAGGAGATCTTCTACATACAAGCTTTCATCATGCTCCTCATCTTCCTAATGCTCTTCATAGCTTTTAGGATATTATTTTACAGCTACAACTTGTTCCATAGCCTCTTCAGTTTCCCATCTATCTAACCTATCAATTCAACATTGAAAAGCCTCTCTTTCCATGGACAATCCTTCACTAATGACATATTGATTCTCTTCCTCAACATACCCCCATATGTCCATTAACAATCCAACTAAAACTCTTAACCAATCCATAAGACCACCTAAAGTTTCATCACAACACTTATCTAGCACACTCATACGTTTTTCTATTTATAGCCACACATTTTGAGAATGAGAGGTGTAGTAAGCTTGGACAAAGTGATTGGGTGGTTTAATTTCTTCAAGCAAAGTTTTCAAAGCTTCATAGTTTGCCTCCCAACTAATGGTGTTGCTTGACTCCTCATGACAAGGCTAAGGTGAATATGGGTCATATGGCTGGTCAACAATAGCATACTCATTTGGAAAGGGACTAGGTTGACCATATGACTACCATGACTCATAGGGAGGATGGTATTATTGATAGGACTATTGAGAAGGATAGAAAGGGTCATAAAAATGTTGATAGGGAGGTGTATGGTATGAATTCTCCTCGTAGCCATCCATATCAACTTCATAAGTCACATGAAAAGACAAGAATTGATCAAAATCTTTATCAATAGATACCTGGGCTGCTTAAAACCAAAAATTCATTTGGAGTCACCATTGGTGCTTGCTTGGATGCTTCCAAAATCTGATAAGAGAGAAGACACGCCAATAATCTTCCCACTATTTTGACCTTGTCCCATCAGGTATGCCAAAACTATTGGCATCAAATTGTGCACCCTAGGACACTCTATGAATCTCCTTCAATTTGATGTAACATTGAATCATCTCTAAAGTTTGTGGGAACTTATAAGAGAGATTAATCTCTAGGATTGAACAGGATAGCTCCCTAAATTCTTCTCTAAGTGACTATCACCTGATCTAATGCTTGTTCATGAAAAGAGTTAAGAGTTTGCATAAAATGAAAACTATGATAGAGAGGTTATCCACCAAGATATATCCCACAAATGATCATACTTATACTAAGCAATAATGTTTTCCAAGACCAATTCTATGCATTGAAGGATCCTATCATAGTTTTTCAATGTGAAGGTAGCATGCTTGGGACAATCAAGAAGATACCTGACCTAGGGGCACATTACACACCATATAGTCAGTTTCATAATTGAAAGAGAGCTTAATACATTCAACACACATCACATGACCTATTAACATCAGAACTCTTGCTTAAACATGAAGGATAAAGGGAGTTAGGATGATATTGTCACTAAGCTCCACTATAGATCACTCACACACTTAAACAAAAAGTTTAAAACTTAAAATTATACTTGTATTCAATATTAAAAAGAAAATTTTAATGTTATTTTATCAGGGATTCACCATACCAACTGTGGTCTACTTTTACAATGGCCAAAATGGCTCAATTTAAAGAACTTTGAGGAGGTGAGAGAGAAGGGGAGTCTAAAAGGCACAAAGACAAGTGTCCAAAAGATAAAATTAGTTACAATTAATGTGGATGAGGAGATGTAATTATTGATGAATCATAAAAAGCTAAAAGTGTCATTTTAAATCATCCAAAACCTACCAAGAGTCAAGAAACTCCTTTTGCATAGAAAATTACCTCTCATGATTGGCCTTCCAAAACTACCTTATCATTGCAACTAATCAGGTATGATGATGGATTTGAGTAAGAGGGGTTACAAAAAATTCTTCACATGCATTTGTGAGGTCCTAAACCACTCATGATCATTTGGCCATGCATAATCATCTTTAGCAGTCTCAAAATAGCCCTTTTCTACACACCTCCCACACTTGGCACTTGAAAACTCTTTAAACCTGAAATATAATCCAAAAAATAATATGTATTACATATTTCTCAAGTTTCTATGGTATCAATTACAAGAAACAAGCTTTAAAAGGATTTCTAAATGATTATTCACCATTTTATCTAAGTCTTTCCTCATTGGTTCACTATACTGGCTAAAATAGGATAACTGGTAGGCACACTTAGGATCTTAAACACTTCATCCAATGACCATGAATACTTATAACAAATCCTAAAATTTCCTCCAAAATTTATTTGGTGTCCTGGAAGTTCACCATGCTTGTAAAACATAAAAAATGGTAAAAATAAGCTTTGTTTTGCCCTATTTTTACAGGTTCATACACCTAATCACATGTGAATAATATATATATATAGTCCTATAAATCATCCAAGTGTTTTCATGGCACCTCCATACCATATGGATGCTCAAATTGCCTCATCTTCCTAGTCGGGTCACTATGGAGGGTTTGTAAGGGTTTTGAAGTGGTTTTCATTCTAAGCATTCATTCATAGCTACGTCACATTGTAATTATGATAAAATTCCACTTATGGATCCTCAAGGACGTCCTTAAACTTTTTTAATGGCTCAAGGTCCCATTCAAATCTTGGTGGAAGATCTAAGCACTTGAAGTTGACATTCGAGCTCATTTTTTTATTCTTGGTGGGGTATGAATGCTTCCTAAGCCAAAAATGGATTCTTGGAGATTTTATTTGCAAAAAAATGGTTGTAACATCTCTATATATACCCTATAAACTTCCTCCAACCATTATAATGGATTTTCAAAAGATTGAAATGGAAATTGACATCTGTTTGATTTTAGGCCTAGACCTTGCCAATAGGTCTACCTACATCTTTGAGCTCCTCTTGACCCTCCAATGGTTATATTTTCAATGTGATGGATTTAAAACACCCAAAATACCTCTTTAAACATTAATTTATCATATTTAAATCATATATTTGGTTGAAAATGCATATGACATCTAATTTGGCTTCTAGCCCTAAGGCTTTCCTTCAGAGTTGATTGTAACCCATGTTGTGTAGGGTGACCTGTTTACTCTCAAGACTTATAACAAATCTTATTATTTTCCTCCATTTTTTTCCCATATATTCAAACCTTATTGACTAATCTAATTGGTCTTTGGTTCACCATTATTCACTTTTCCCCAAAACTGCCATTCTTGTGCATGAAGGGACTACCCCTAGTCTAAGACAAAATAGAGAGTATTAATCCTATTTTTTTGGGAAAATTTAGTATTTTAAAATATTAAAAAGGTATTAATGGCCAAATTTACCAAATTTTTTTTTATTTCGTGGTTATGGTATCTAACCATCTCAATCTTCTCAAAAAAGGGGCAAAAAACCTTGTTTTTGCATGTTTTGTTTAAACCTCCTTATGAATGATCCTTCCACACCTATTTGATCCATCCAAGTTTTTCATGCATGTTCCTCACCCTTATTTCATTATTTTTTATCCTATTTATCCACCCAAAATCTCACTCCTAATCATAATCTCATATTCACCTATTGAACCAAGGGTTTCCTTACCTTACTTGTATAGATTGAGCCTATTTTGCTTGTGGGAAAAGGACCTTGGATAGATTGAGGGTGTCTTGGAAATTTTATTTCCTTAATTTTATAATTATTAATCCATATCACACTATTTTAAACTCCCTCTTATTTCCTTAGGCATCAAACTCTCACCATGTTCCTCTCAAGCTTATGACCCTGTCTAACTATGATAGTGAACAGGGTATCTCCATTTAGGTGCCTTTCTTTGGAGATTCTAACCAAGGTTTCAAAAAATTATACAGTATTTTTGACTCACCTTCATTCTAATTTTAACTCATCTCTAAACCTAAAATCTTGACCCTTTAGGGCTTCCAATTGTTCACTATCCTCTTGGACTGAGATAGTCATAGGTCTCTACCTGTAGGTGTTTTGGGGTTGGTCATT
Organism: Torreya grandis; assembly: GCA_037957365.1. NCBI lineage: Eukaryota > Viridiplantae > Streptophyta > Pinopsida > Cupressales > Taxaceae > Torreya > Torreya grandis. Next base: position 1,227,912 of record JARHVA010000033.1, on the reverse strand, counting down.
AGCATGAAACTAACCTTGATTAATGTTATGATAACTTAATTAAATTACTAAATTTATTAGGTTTTTAATTTACACCTATTTTATCCCTAAATTTATTTAACACTTCTCTAAATTCCATAACCTCACTCCACACATGTTGTCCCTGTTGTAGGTGGTTATTCTTTCATTCATTTTAGGCCTGTAGGTGTTTTCTAAATGAAGATAAACTTGTTCATGGTGACATTTATGTCATGGATGTATTTGTTTACATTAAAAACATAAAATTTCCTCATATCATTCATGGTCATACCTATCTCAAAAACTTTGACTTTTCTGCCTATACGTGATTCTTCACAGCGTGTGTACGGACAGAGAAACATGTATTGGGGTTTAAGACATTGGATTTATCCTTCTCTCATTCCCTCTTAGATTTCAAGAATAATTTGAGCCATTATCATCATTAAAATTTATATCATAGTCCAATATAATCAAAATGGGATGCAAAGTCAACTTTTTGATCAATATCTTGTAGATAACATTGCCTTGCTTTAGTGGTTTTTATCCATTTTTAGGCTTTATAAAATCCAATCTCCATCCATCCTTTGCTTCTCAAAATTGGAATAGTCCTTGTCATATATGATTACTATAGGATTAAATATTCAATTTTCCTTATGTCACTTAAGTTTCATACTTAAATATATCATACAAAACCTTATGGACCTCTATTTGGTCATTTTGGAGCAAAAGGCCCTGATCACAGTCCAACTTCCCATTTCATGTTTTGACACCTTTATTATCAAACTAGGATGATAAATAGGTATTTCTAAGCCTTAACATATAAATTACCCTCAAATTGGATTAACCAAATATTGGAACACCTCCATAAGGCATGTTTTCATATTATTACACCAATTGTAGATGATCATTCCTTTTACACAGGCAAAATTGAGACCATTCTCTAAACATACAATTTTGTAGTGCCTACATGCCTCCATCCAACATTTAAATACACATTAATAGTCCCAAGAGGTTAAGTACCATGTCAAACCTTCAAACTTACATTTGTGATGTCAGCATGCTCCTATAGGTGGAGTTTTTTTTATTGTGATATACAAGGAAATCATGAAATCACAAGACATGTGTAAGGAATGCTTTCAAAACACCTCAAGATAAATTTTCAACACTTTAATGCCAAAAATACACTAGGATAATTTCCAAAACAACATCAAAACATCATATCCAACATGAAGGAAACATTTTCAAAGAAATTGAGATGACTGTGAATGCAAACTAGACATTTTACAAGCCTAGAAGAGGCTTTCTCAAGAAATTTAACTCTCCAAAATAGGAAGAATTATTTAAAAATCTTTAAAATCATGTAGAGACACCTTCAACACACAAATACATCAATAGAAAACAATAAACTCTGAGACAAGCTCAAATAGTGGCACCCTTATGGTTGAACATGTATAAAAATTTGCCTGGAATCAAACTAATTGTTCATAATAGAGGATGCACCAAATATAAAGTTATTATTATTAAAATGAAGTTTACTTAGATTACTATCCACCCCTAGAATCACTACTCCCAATTCCACCTGTACGGCCCATGGTAGGTGCATGAAGTTGCTCCTTCTTTGTTTGCCAAGTGAAAATGGAGGAAAACAAGTTACAAATGAAAAAAAATCTTTATTATTGAAAACCAGGAATTGAAATGGATTATGGAAGGTGAAGAGTTACTCTTTCCATGTTTTTATTTGATTATGGACTTGAAAAGTCCATACAAGTGCCCAAAAGCTCCTATTTTTGAGGGAAACCTACCATCCACTAAACATAACTATTTCTTGTCTGACAAATAACTATTCTTGACATGATCCACATTAAAAATCACATTGGTGTCAAATTTTCTTGCGTGAAAATCTATATAAGTCATTAAATGGGCTAAAATATGACCAAAAGGCCCCTTTTTCCACATGAGACATAGCCTATAACCAATTTATGACTTTTAAACATATTAAGGAGTTTTTTTATTGTGATATATAGGGAAATCATGAAATCACAAGACACGTGCAATGAATGCTTTCAAAACACCTCAAGAGCAATTTTCAACACTTTAATGCCCAAAATACACTAGGATCATTTCCAAAACAACATCAAAACATCATATCCATTGTGAAGGAAACATTTTCAAAGAAATTGAGATGACTGTGAATGCAAACTAGACATTTTTCAAGCCTAAAAGAGGCTTTCTCAAACAATTGAACTCTCAAAAACAAGAAGAAGCATGGAAACATCTTTAAAATCATGTAGAGACACCTGCAACACATAAATCCATCAATCCAAAACAAGAAACTCTGAGACAAGCTCAAACAGTGACCCCCTCATGGTTGAACATGCATAAAAAGCTACTTAGAATCAAACTAATTTTTCATAAATGAGGATGCACCAAATCTCAAGTTCTTTTTATTAAAATGAAGTGTACTTAGATTGCTATCCACCCCCAAAATCACTCCTCCCAATTCCACCTATACAGCCCATGCCAGGTGCATGAAGTTGTTCTTTCTTTGTTTGCCAAGTGAAAATGGAGGAAAACAAGTTACAGATGAAATTTTTTATCATTATTCTTGAAAACCAAGATTTTAAATGGATTATGGGAGGTGAAGAGTTACTCTTCTCACATTTTTAGTTGATGATGAACTTGAGAAGTCTGTACAAGTGCCCAAAAGCTCCTATTTTTTAGGTAAACCTACCATCCACTAAACATAACTAATTGTCTAATAAATAGCTATTCTTGACATGATCCTAACATGATCCACATTGAAACTCACCTTGGTGTCAAATTTTCTTGCATGAAAATCTATACAAGTCATTAAATGGGCTAAAATATGACCAAAAGGCCCCTTTTTCCACATGAGACATAACCTATAACCAATTTATGACTTGTAAACATATTAAAAAATATTAAGTACCACATTAAGACACTTTCAACATAATTAACCATTTGACTACCTTTTACTAGGGTTAAACAACCTTTGACTTTGGTTGACTGAGTCGGTACAAGGAGGATGGGTTTCAACAAGGACTAGGGAAAGGGTAAGTGAGACATGTAGGATAATAGATGACCCCATAATGCATATGAAACTTTCCTCAAAAGTTTGAAATATTATGGGTTGACCCAAATTTGACTTGGGGTCAAATTTGGTCAACAAGACCTATTAAGTGGGGAACTTGTACACTTATTCAAATTTTAAAAGAGCTAAAATGCTAATTAGAATCAATTAACAAGCTAAACAAAATTAAATTCTTAGTTGATTTAACCATTTGAAATTAATTAATATCTAAGAAGGTAAATTCAAAATATCATATCCTTTCATCATTGCCTTTATGAGTTGTCAAGCTCTTTGAAAATATCCTAAAATATCTAATTTGAGATCCATGCCTAGTAATTGCAAATCATAATTACTTGACAACTATTAACTCTATTAGAGTTAGTTTTAACTCACCTAGGTTTAGTTTGAACCCATTCCAAGCCTAAACTCAATTTTGACTCACCTTGGGTGAGAGTTAATTCCTAAGGATATAAATACAAAGCCATACCTCTTCATTTCTAAGCTTGGATATTTTAGAGTTATTATGCAAGATTTGTTCCATGAGACTCATGCAAATAGTGTTACCATGCCCAAATATTAAGCCAAGAAATCACAAGCCAAGTTTCTAATGAGAGAAGGAGCCAAGCAACCTCCATTATCAAAGACTTCTTGATTTACAAGTTGAGCAAACCATTTAACATAACCATTTGGAGCTCCTATAGAAGGTAAAAGATTGTGTCTTTTATGTTTTTACTATGCTTTCATTTCATTTTTTGTTATTAATCTCTCTCTAGTGTCTAGGCTAGAGGTGTTAGGATTATAGTGTGTTTGTTTCATTGGTTTTATGATAGTAACACAAGACTAACCTCCCCTCTATGTCAAACTTCTACTTCACATGTTGGCATGCCCTATGGGACCCTAAAGCATCCCATACAACTAAGAAGATTAATTTGCAACTTTTAGTTTTTCTAATGGATTCTTAAAAATCTTCAAAATTCAAGTTTTAACTTCATTTTTCAAAATTTTTTATTTTTTTAGCAACACACAGTTTACATAAAGACCAATGTCGATTCTCTAAACCAACATCGATTCTCCTAGAATGTGGTCAATTACTAGAACTAATGTTGATCATTGTTTGAAAAGCATAGCATGATAGAAATGTGATTAACAAGGGTTTTCTTGAGTTTTTTGGTTTTTATTTTGTGTTTAAAATTTTTTAGATTATCTATATTAACCAGTTTACTATAGGATCCAGAGAGATATTTGATTTTAGGCTTGTTTTGATAATTGTTCTTTTTTTCAAACCATATTTGTGTTTTTTTATAGTTTTGTAGGAACTGACATTGATCTCTATCAACCAATTTTGATCTCTATGTGGATCAACCGACGTTGATCTTTATGGACCAACATCGATCCCTATGTGGATCAACATCAATCTCTCTAAGATAAAAAGTAGTAACCCCGAGAGTTAAATCCTAAATATTATTTTCTCTTTCACTTTTGGGCTTCTAAGTAGGCAAACCCTCTAATAAATTATAAGTCCTAAGGTGGGAAAAAAAAGTTTAAACATGGTTAAATCTTACACACTTTTTTTTGGGTGCTTAAAATAAACTTAGTGCTTTTCATGCCTTAGTTATTTTTGAAGTTTTTGAAAAAAATTCAAAAAAAAAATACCAAGGTGCCAAAATTTCACAACACATTTCATTTTTGTATAATAAAATGAACTTTCACATTAATTTAGATAACTCACAAGAGTTTTTGATTTTATACATATTTGTTGAAAGTTGTTTGTTTTTAGCAAAATGAGTGATGTGTATATGTTCTCCCCTCATCCTCTTTAGGAAACTCGGGTGATCAAAATCACTCATTCATTTTCCTTTGTTTCTTTAGTCCAAAATCATGAAAATAATGTCTCTAAGGCCCTCCCCAAATTTCTATGGTTTGTTTGACCTCAAAACAATGAGAAAGTCTTTTCACTTGTCTTTATTTTCATGCATTTTGGCTTGTGAGCAGGAGTTCATCACCTCCTCATGGGTTCTTTAGAAAAGTGTTGACCTAAGAATTCATCTTCTGATATCATTTCAACCCCACTCCATGATGGGGTATATAAATTAATTTGGTGAGTCATTGGGATGGAAGTTTGAGCAGTTAAACTACCTCCTTTAGTGACTCTTTCCCTTGGAAGGTATGATCAACTTGGACATTTAGACTACACTGAGCAAGTGATGGATGTAGTGGTTGTGAAAATGAAAAGACCTTTTCATAACAATCTAGTTGATGTAGATCCAAATGATGTGAACATCTATTATGTTAGCCACACTTGGGACCATCTAGAAATTAATGAAAACTGATAGTTTAGAATAACCCCACTTGTTGTAGACATATTGTTGATGCAGGGTGAGTAGCCCAAAGTTCTATGTTGTAGTAAAAACTCTTGAGAGAAGATGGGGCCTAAAAACCCTAATTGTCATGCACTTTTACTTTTTGGATTAACAATTAAAATCCTATCAAGATCAATTATATTGATAGAATTCGATAGTATTGTGCAACCTTGTTAGTTTTAGAATTTAAGACATTACACTTAGGTATTTGTGTCACTTTCTCCTTCATTGCATAGTCTTGAGTCAAACTATCTATTTTTTTCTATCTTACCATGTCAAAATGAGTCTTGTTTATAAATCACACCTTTATTTGAGGAGGTGTTATGTTCTCCATTCGACACCATATCTTTGCTTTAATATTTGTCAAACTTGTTTGTGTGTGTCACTTGATTGAAAAGGGTGTTGTTATGATGCCCAATTCATTTCAAATAGTATTCCTTTAAGTCTTGAAATAAGCCATTGATCATATCTTTAAAGCGTGATAACATCATTACGCTACTCAAATCATTTCAAGGACTTATTTACCTTGTGTTTAAATTCTAATTTAAAACTAAAACCATGTGTGCCTTTTGGAACTATACCTAGTGTCATTATGCCATTCATATTTGTCTAGCTTGTTATTTGTTTAAGGAAGTCTAGTTTTCTACATTGAATTTAAAATTAGCCTTGACAATTTCAAATCCAAAAAATGATTGATTTATACCTTCACCTTGTGTAATTTTGGCCTAGACATCGATCTTTCTCTTTTGGGTTGTGCAACTTAGGTTAATTATTTATTCAATTTTTTAAAAACTATTGTTTATGCCTAGGTTTAGGGATAAATATCTTATCTTCCAAGTACCTATTATTTCATGCCATATACCAATTTACCAAGTTCATGTTTAAATATGAATGCTTAGTTTATTACAAAGTGTTTCAAATTTGTTAGATTAACTCATACCTCTTTTTACCTTGTTTTATTTAAAATTTGAGCTTTTTGCCTTTCCCAAAAGACCTAGCACATGCCTATTTTGAGCCTCAATTTTGTGCCTTCTCTGAAAGACCTAGAAAAAATTATTTTATTTAGATTAGACTTGTTTGAAACACATTATATCTAGAGTTTGGCATTCTAATTTTATTTCATCTACTTGACCTCTTGTTTAAGACATTTGACATTAGACATATAATGTTATATTGTTTTAGACCAAGTTTTAGCATGGACCATTTTAGAGATACAGCTCCATCCCTTCGACCAAGTTAGACTATGTTTGGACCATTTGTCTTTTGGACCTTATTTTTTAGAGTTTTTAGAATTTTAGGCCTGTTTTCAAAAAAAATTATCATTGACTTGGATATGTCTTGTTGCACTCATAGTGGATCCATATACAATCCAAGTTATGATAACGTGGTTACACAAATTGACTTTGACCAAGACCCCTATGGTGTTGATGTTGTTTGTTAGATGGATCCTTATCAACCTTATAATACTCAATCTGGGGAACAAAGCCAAGATCCTCAAGCACAATATGTAGTGATACCTTCTTTGGTTTGGTTAATGTATGATGTTCACCATTTCATTAATCATGGCACCCATTCCCTTACCTATAACATTAACCCTCCTTTAGACTGCATGAGCCACTAAGATCCATAGCATTTAAGGATCACCATACTAGGACCTCATCCTTTAGATTGTGCAAGTAACCAAGATTCATAATGCCCTACCATTAAAATTTTAGGACCTCATCCTTTGTCTTATGGGAGAAACCAAGCTTCACAACACCCTACCATTACCATTCCATGACCTTACCCTTTGGATTGTGCAAGTAACCCAGCTTCAAAATTCCCTACCATTATAATTATATGCCCTTCTAAGTATGGTAGCTTGTTATCCTAATAAAGTTATCTAATTATAACTTGACAAGTCACAGTTACCATCCTATGTTGAAAATAATCCTTTGTTAAGCCCATCTTAGATGAGCTTATTCGCAAAGAGATCATTACCCAACCACCATCCAATCTTCATTCATTGCCAACCATCCCCCACTTTATAAATTCCATGTTGATGGTTAAGCCACAACATAGCTAATCAATACCTCTCTAACAGAGCCAATATTTTAAAGACCAAGATGTGTTCAAAACTGGTATTTTATAACCTTGTCAAACAAGGCCAAGAGAATCAACCAATCCATGATGTTTTTGTTGAAACACCTATTTTTGACAAGTCAACCTATGATGAAGCACCTTTTGATCCTTTACCTATTATTGAGGAGTCTCACTCTGAGATTTTTTTCAGTCACTTATAGAGACTCCCTTTGACAAACTAGTCTCTATGGAGTTGTCTCTTAACCTTTTCCCCTTGCTGAGGAGTCTCACTTTGACAAACTAGTCTTTGTGGATCCAATTATGCCATCAAAATCCATTACTTTTCTAATACCAAAAATTCAATAAGACATCATTATAGAAGCATCCACACCAAATGAATAATCAACATTGAAGTTAGATTTTATTTTTGAACTGACATCAAATGCAGAATCAATGTCAGTCTCAACATTAGATTTAGAGTCCCTTGAGTTAGACTCAGCTTTAGAATTATAATATGTTTATGCTTATTACAACATTGGCTACATGTTAGTCATAGATCAATCTGAATATATTTGTGATCTTTCCATGGTTTTTGAGGATGACTACTTTAGCATCAACAAAAGTTCTCCTAGTATCTTTTCTATGGATTGTGTTGCCTCTCCTATTACATTACCATTCCACATGCCATTACCAACAACCAACATAGCCATTATATTGAAATTTCACCTCCCATAAGTGTTGATTGGGACTGATAGGATCATACCTTATTGAAATGCATCCATGGTGACATATTAGTTGTACAATATCAAGGGGATCAAGATCACATTCATGTGAAAGAAGAAAAATCTCTTAGTGAAACCTTTTTAGAGGTGTTAGGGGATAATCAAAGTCCAAACTCGGCATCTTATAGTGAAACCTTAATGAAGGAGCTAGAAGAAAATCAAATTCAAAAGTCAAAATTCCTTAGTAAAACCTTTTCAAAGGCATTATGGTAAAATCAAGGCAACTCTATTGGTGAAAATCTCATCAAGGTGCCAATAACTTAGCATAACATTTCTTCACTGCTTGATGAAGAAATTATCCAAGATAACATCAATATAGCTTCTAATCCATTACATAATCATATGGTATCTACTCTTAGGCCCAAATAATAATAAAAATTGGTGGTCTTATCAAGATCATATTCAAAATTATTCAACCCTGCCACAACCAAAATTATGTTGAATCCAGAATTAGCAACATTATGTTTGCCTAAAAATGTCAATCTTCATTTTTTCCCAACCATTATACATTTCATTATCATCCACCTTTACTTTATCAAATCAAACCTATCAACCAATATTTATCCTTATTTAACATCCCTGGCCATACTTTCCTTTATAGACGTTACAAAGGCATCTTGTCATGATGTCTGAAGGAAATAAAATCAATGACCACCAAAGATTACAACAACATTATTGAAATCCAAATTTGTAGTAGGTTCTTGATAGAGTAGCTATTCAAAAAAGGTCTAGGATATAAATTTACATGATTGATTATTATAGGTGTATCATATGTTGATTAGGACATGCATCTCCACATCAATAGGAAAAACAGAACATTCACCTTGCCTTTTCATGTACCTTGTTATTTCCATTTGCCATTTTACCTCACAATTTTCATTTTCCATTTCTCTTACCATTATTTCATACCCTACCATTTACCTTACCCTCTTCCTAATTCCATATCATATACCATCCTACCATACTTTCACTATTGGACCAAATCTTGTTTTGACCCATCCTACCTACCCCTTTTTAACCTTGGTTCCATTAGTTCTTCAAGTACCTTTTACGAAGGGATTTAGATATGGTTTCAATAGTTTTATAATTCTATTTTTAAAGTGATAGTCTATGAAAGTGGTATGATAGTGGATTTGGAAATTTATCTTTCATTTACATTTGACAGATGCCATTGATTATAACTACCTATAGGCAAATCAGTATCCCACCTTGTGTTATGAATTATAACACCTATGGGTAAATTAGTAGCACAAACCTATGTCATTTTTCCTAATTATAACCACCTATGGTTAAATTAGGAATAACACCTTTACCATGCATTTACACATCACCTTGTCATTACTATTATCATTTACCTTGCCATTTGTCATAATTTTGTGAACTTTATGCTACCTATTCAGATCTCACAACCTTTGTGTTGGTGGAACTAATATGAATTGAGGTCCTAATGGGATTATGTATACCATATTCGATTCACATTGAGGTTAGCTCAATCCCTCTTTTCCATACACTCTCACTATTTTATGAGTAAACTAAGCCAACACTTTTGCCATTTTGTGATTAGTAGCTTGTTAATATCTAACGAGTGAAAATACCTCAAAATTTTAAAAACATTCAAAAAAATCAAAATCCAAAAACATTTATCCTATTTAAACCTAGTCATTCATCCTCGATCCACCCTGCTAGGGTAAATCTATTGTTTGTTCTAATCCATTCCATTGTCATTGGGGGTGTGACCTTCCCTTTGCATGTATCTTTACTTGGGGGTACCACCTATTTATCCTTCCATTGAACTTTCACATGTAAATATTGATTTAGTTGATGATAGGATGATATCTGTTGCTTATTATTTTAGGCTATCTATAGGTTTTTTTACTTAGTTGTTTGTTTTTTATTTGTTTACCTATTTATTTGCTTTCATTGTTGTGCTTTGATTCAGTATATATGCATTCATTGGGTGATTCCTTGCACATTATTCTTGATTCTATCCATATTCATACATTAACATTTTCATCATGTATTTTATCATTGTTGCATTATTTTCAATTGTTTATTGGATCAAGAGTCAGTCTTTATGCATATTACAACTAATTTCTCATGGTATTTTGTATCATGATGCATACCATCACATGTTATAGTAAAAATCAACTCTGGAAATCTTACAAGCAATTGAGCCACAAAAACTTCTCCTTGGTAACCTTGGTAACTTCTCCCACCATCATTAATATAATAAAACCCCTAAACCATTTTAATTGTATCAATTCTAATAAGGAAGAGCATCTTTGCATTGGTAGGTACAACTAAATCATTCACATTGATCAATTTGTATTCTTCTATTCATCACTATCATCACTTTGTGCATTTTTCTGTGCCTAGTTTTTTATGGCTTCTTTAGTCATTATACCATTGCATCTATGTTTATTTAGGCTCATATTTAATCTATATGATAGGTTATATCTTTAAGTTATGCTTGCCAATCTACCCTGCTGGGGTATAATAACCAAAAATCATTGTTCAATTTAGGTCATCTTAATGATTATAACCTCCTGTGGGCAAATCATTATTTCAACTCATCTTTCGAACCAAAAATCATTCTTTTGTTACCCTAATCCTATTTTAAATGATTATAACTACCTTTTGTCAAATCATTACCTTTTTTGTACCCACTTATGCCAATTATTATAATTGCTTATGGGTAAATCATCATGTTTGTCTACCCAACTAGGGTAGCTCCATATACCACTAATTATAACTATCTGTGGGAAAATTAGTCTCTTCCACCCATTTTATCTTTTTGGTCCCATCATTTCATCTTTTTTAAGGACCGATCACCGACCCCTTTTCCAATCACTCCCTCAAGGGGGAATCCAAAGCTCATCCATTGCCATTGAAATCAAAGCATATATGACCTTTTCATTCTTTAATAGTATGTTATTATTCCTATAGCTTGCAATTCCTTCCTAAATAGGGGCAAACTTTAAACACCTAAATATGGACATAATTGGTTTTAGAATACACTTCAGAATGATTCCTACCAACCATTATAAATTAATCCTAGTAATCACTGAGCATCTTAAATTTTCTTGTGTATCATTAATCAAATCTCATAATCATGTTGAGGAAACCCTAATTAGGGTATTATACCATATGAAACAATAACCACTCATAGATTCATCTCTAATCACCTTGAGGCATCACAACCATCAATTTGGCCTATGGACCTATTAAGTGGGTCACTTACACACCTAATCAGATCTTGAAAGAGCTAAAAGGATAATCAGAATCAATTAACAAGATAAACAAAATTAAATGCCTAGTTGAATTATCCATTTTAAATTAATGAATATCTAAAAAAAAAATTCAAAAATTTAAAATATCATAACCTTTCATCATTGCCTTTATGAGTTGTCAAGATCTTTGAAAATATCCTAAAATATCTAATTTGAGAGCCATGTCTAGTAATTAAAAATCATAATTACTTGATAAATATTAAATCTATTGAAGTTATTTTTAACTCACTTAAGTTTAATTTTAACCCATTCCAATCCTAAACTCAACCTTGACTCACCTTGGGTGAGAGTTAATTCATAAGGCTATAAATACAAGGCCATACCTTTTCATTTCTAAGCTTGGATATTGTAGAGTTATTATGTAGGATTTGTTCCATAAGACTCATGTAAGTAATGTTATAATTCCCAAATCTTAATCCAAGAAACATCAAAGCCAAGGTGCCAAGGAGAGAAGGATCCAAACAACCTCCATTGTCAAATACTTCTTGATACACAAGCCAATCAAGTTGTTCAACAAAGCATTTAGAGTTCCCAAGGAAGGTAAAAGACTTGTTTATTTTATGTTTTTATTGTTCTTTCATTTAGTTTTTATTACCTAAGGTCTCCCTAGTGTCTAATCTAGACGTGTTATGAATATAGTGTGTTTATTTCATTTCTTTTATGAGACTAACACAAGACTAACCTCCCCTCCATGTCAAATTCCTAGTTCACAATGATAATATCACATTAAATCAACATTTTAGGGTTAAAAATTTGGTGAATCTAATTCATGTTAATGTAAATTTTTCTAATTCCTAGGATTTTAAATCATCTAGGGTTTTAGATTGTTGTACTTTTTAATTTCATGTTTTTACTATTTTGCATGCAACCTAGGCATAACTCTAGATTGTTAGGTCTGCCTATTAAACATATTGAGATTTCCCTCCAACCATATAATATGTCTCAAAATAATGAGGGATATAATACCTTAGATCATGATGATACCTATGTTGACAATGAAAAAATATTAATAGGGTTATCATATAATAATATTCTAATAATTAAAACTAGGAAACATATGAAAATGAGCAAATAGATCATGATCAAGAGCATGAATCCCTTATTTCATGAGTGCATTCAATAAAACCTTAAATATCTTTATAAGATATTAAAAAGTATACTCAAAAATAATAATTCCAAAACTATAGTGGAGACATCCCTCCCCTTAAACACATTACAACCAAATACATCTAGTGGGGGCACAAGTTATGTGTTCAAACCTTTGTTCCCTAAAACTACTATTGATACATATACCATGAAATTACTAGTTGTGTCAACATAAATACCGGTTTCAATGCCTATTACTACTCAAAACATGTTTTAATCCCATTTGGTGAATACTCAACTTTCTAATTTAAATCCTATTGGGCCTACAGTTTATTCATTCCTTCAAGTTATAAATACCTTGGATTAAAAGATTACAAACATTGAAAAAAATGCTTTAAAATCCCATCATTCTATATATTCACAAGATGTATTATGTAACCCTCTTACACTAAAAATATATTTGCATGCTTTTACAACTAGATTTGTTTCACCTAAGTTCACATTTGATGATGGCAAGGGTGATCTTGAACAACATGTTCAAGCATTTTATGCAGCATGCCTTGACTATATTATAATGATAAATTTTTGACCAAATTATTTATAAGAAGCCTAAAGGACTATGCTTTGAGGCAGTTCTATGATTTACCTCTCCAATTCGTAAAAGTATTCAAACCTCTTATAGACCAATTCTTAGCACACTTTTCCATTATAATTTTTGAAAAGGTTTTTTATGCCTAAATTACCAAAATAAAACAAAGAAACCATGAACCTATCAATGAATATGTATTGAGATATAAGACAATGCTAGCCAAAATTACCAATTTTATCTCTAGATAAAGAGTTGCAAGATATATGCAAGCAAAGTTTGCTTTCTCATTTACATGAGTCTATTATTTTTAAGAAGATTAAATATTTGTATGCCTTATGCCATGTTGTATGGGACCATAAAATGAAGCTTATGTCATTTAATAAACTCAAGTATGTAACAAACACACCAGATACATCTAAATCTAGTACCAAGTTTACAATTAAACCAAGTTATAAGGTAAAACTTCCTAAGCCTAAAAAGGAAACAACCACCATAGTTAACATAGTTTCACAACAACCTAATTGGCTTGTCTTATCTAATGCACCAAGGATACAATTTACACATTTACCTAAGTCCACATATTCATTACTCCCATGATTAATAGAGTGTTATCTTATACATCTCTCTCATCAGATTGAGGTTTATATGATATGATCTCTACCTAAAGGATATGATGTGAATGTTAATTATGATTATCATCAAGGACAAGTAATTCTAAAAATATATGCTTTGTCTTGAAGCACAAGATCCAAGATCTTATTGATGACCAAAAACTTATATTTGAGGATCTTCCAAGGGAATTAGGTTCACAACTTGGTGATCACCTTAAATAGGAAATATTTAACAATCCTTTTCAAGACCATTCTATTAAAGAACTAGAAATCCAAATGGCAAATAATACATATCCTCCTCCCTCACATTATGGGCACCCACTAGATGGGATTATTGGTACTTACAAATGAAATATACCTCATATAGTTCAAAAACTTTCTACTTCCTTTGATGATAGTGAAATTAAAGATGATGATTATGATCTTCATTCTCTATTTATTTGAGCATACCTTGATAAACACCCCATACACAATGTTATGAATGATAATGGTGAAATTGAAAATGTCTGCACCATGATATTACTTATACACTTGGGTTATACTCATCATGATTTTCACCCCTCTACTAGATTAGTTCAATCATTCATTGGGACATCCTATAGGGTTCATAGTGAGATTAACTTACCTTTACATGTTGGTCCTACACATGTGGTTACTACCTTCCTAATTATCCCTTCCACATGCATATTTGATATGTTATTTGAAATATTTTGGGTACACTATTTGATAAATACCTTCTATAGTGTATGGGTGTAATAAATACATTCATGTCAATTGGGTAATTATAGTTTTGATAATTTCATATGAGCATCATCTTAAATAAAATAAACGTATACTTAGACAAATAACTATCAAACCTATTAAGGCTAATTCACCATGAAATGATAATTACATGCAATCCCATTTAATTGGTGGATATTACTTGAGATACCATTACATCAAAGATGTATAATGGATTCCACATAATCCCCATCTTCTACTATATACCATGATCAAATAACTATATAACCTCAAAATGTACATATCACTACTATGCCAAAGAAACCACACAACACTAAATGATGGGTTCTAAGAATCCTTGATCTTATTATTCCTACTACTTATACATGACCACTGAGTCCTATTTTACATATGTAGAGCATTATTGATATCACATAGTTATATATTACACCTACACATACTCTTTGATAGTGAAAATGGGAAATTACACTAGATTCATAGTGGGGAGATATCTATGACCGTCCATTGGATGGATTCATAGGATGATATTTTCTCTTCAAAATTTCTACAAATACCAAAAAAATCAAAAACACCCAAAAATACAAAAACAATTTTGGCACTTACATGTTTTATTATCTCCTTGACATCCATGTGTTAGTTTCATGTTGATTGATGGAATACTTAGTTATTCCTACATATGCATATGTGTCACATTTTTACTTAAGTGTGATATAGGTATACACAGATACATGATACATTCCTATTTTAGATATTGATATTTATATTTACTCATATGGACATTAGGGGCACTTGCTTCTTTGATCTTGACACATAGAGGTTATATGGTTTAATGATCACTCTATATTAACATGTTTGAGCTTACATATATACTTACACATATTTTTATCCATGATTATATCTTATATAGGGTACTTGATATGTTATAAACTTGACATTTTTTCCTAACACATTGGATCCATGGGCTAATATGACATGTTTATGCTAGTTGATTATGTTTTACTTTATACACTTCCTTGAGTATCTTGCCTTGCTATTGTATTCTTTATTCGAGAATTTGAATATGCTCCTTTGCTTATGGCCATCATCCCTATGCATGATTTTATTGACATTTACATATGTCATTATTTGTTGTATGGAAATTTAAATACGTCATTATTGATTTTATGTACATTTGACTAAGTTGTGTCCCTTTGATTATGTGGCTTTTAAACATAGACCTTATTTGTGGTCTCCTTAGACCATTCCCTTTTGACTTGATTTTGAGTGATATTATGTGTGTGATTGTTTACATGTTGATATTATACTATTAATATCTATATGTTTTCATGATATTTATCATGTATCTTATGTATACATATTATGGAATTGGTTATATGCACATCAATGATATATCTATATAGACATGTTCCCTTCTATATGATACATGGTTACATTCATAAATTATAGAGTTTTCTTATCCTTTTGAGGTGAGGTAACTCCTATCTCTTATGTTTCCCTCCATCTCAAGAGGCATCATATTAGTGAAGGCATGTCATAGAGGCATTTTCTTAAAAATTGGATAAGTTTTCATATTCAGTGGGGTCATGATTTAGAAGCACGTTATCCACACTCATTCAATATATACTCTTACATAAATTTTTAGATTAAGTAGGGAAATGTCATATGGGCATGTATTTCACACATTCACAGTTCTTATATTTAGTGGGAGAATGATTTGTAATCATGTTATCCACATTAATTTAGTATATGATACTTATATCAGTTCCTAGATTTAGTGGGGGTATGATTTAGAGGCATGTTCCCTACACCTATTCAATATTTAACATATCTAGATTATAGTGGGGTAATGTTTCATAAACATGTTATCCACATTAGTGCTTATATAATTTTTCATATTTATCCATATATAGTGGGGGAATATTTTAGAATCATCTCCTCCACACACAGTTATCCAAATTTTCCAAAGCACATAATTATATGATTCAAATTCATAATTATGGTAGAATTTTATACATGGGTACTATTATTATACATAGATTAATTATGATACATATAGAAGGTACATATATTATTCAACATGTGTCTAATATTACAAAATTTAAATCAGTTTACATATTTCAAAACTCTTATATGGATTGTTACCATATCACAAATTTTTTCATACTGATACCCCATAGAATTTTACATAATTTACTAAGCCAATATACTATAGTAGTTGGTTAAAATTTTTTGGTATCGTTGAGGTGGTAAAATCACTCAATTATTCTAAGTTTTTAGGTTGGAGTTGATCATCCTACCTCACTGGGTTATAAGTGTCATTGGGTTACATGGTTGAGTTAATCTCAACTGCCATGTGGTAACTAACTTTTATTCCAATTTTGGAGGCATGTGCCTTCTAATCTCTCTATATCTCATTGGATATATACACTTTAAATATGTATCTATATTTGTCCTAATCTCAATTTTAGAGCCTTAGAATGATACATATTTTTCAAATCAACTTTCCAATATGCAAGGTGATTACATAGGCACACATGTTAACTCCTGAACCTTGCTCTTTCAATTTTAATATATTTCAAGTAATTTCAACCCAAATTATATGCCATAATTTTATGCTTTAACATGATCTTGGTTTTAAGTTAGTCACCAACAAAGCACTCAAGTTGGGCACATGCAAAGATAAGGTGTGCATACTCACACAGGTATGTATTCATTTCCTTTAAATTGAAATTTTCATTACTAGATTAAAAAGGGGGAAATGTAGATTATATTTTATGAGTACATAGCACCTCAGTCTTGTACACTTGTAAAATTCATACCTTGCTACTCCTCTCATTTATTTACCTTTTTCTCACTTCCACAAGTCTCGCATATGCTCTATATTTATGCCCCTTAACTTATATCTCTTATTCTATCTAGTATTATGTTGATGACCTAGGTATTTTATCTTGCCTATAATGCTTAAAACTCACTATCTTCCTTCTCTTCAAGTTTAGAACATGTAACTACTTTTCTACTCCATGGACACTAACATTAGGGATAGACAGTAGCATCAATGATACTATCATGTCCTGATGTAACTCTCCAATGCCCTAAAGTTATCCAATTTGAAAATGAAATTTATCCTAATTTTTGACCTAATTTATTTAATGTAAATTATTACTCCAAATTGATTGATATAAGTACAAGATCAACCTTCATTCATTCTTCACCTAGTGACACTTAGAAAAAATACCATAAAGACAAAAGCAACTTACCAAAATCACTATATCAAGCATTCAATTGAAAAGAGATTCACTATTTATTCATATTTCCATACCATTCATAAATAATGTACATTTATAGGTCTAAATTACTAAATGAGTATCCCAAGAGCCTGATTTTCTAAGTTACAATATAGGTCACTATTGTACTTACTTTACACATATTGCATGATTAAAATACAATCCAACATGTAGGGGAGAGATACATGAGTATGATGCACTCTTCTATATTATTAGCTATGTAGGTAGTTACCTCTGATAGTAGACACCATGTGCCCACTAACCCATTTTCCTCCAAGGTCACTATGAAGATGGAAAACTAAGAATTTGCCATTTCACAAGGAGCGACACTCTATGACCTAGATCTAAATTCACCAAAGAAATGGTAAATAAAAACCTATAAGCATCCAAGTGGTCAAATCCTATTTTAATATGTATTATGTATAAGACACTAACACCAAATCTAGACAATAGTATCAATGTAACCAGCCTAGGCTTATGTTACTATTCAAAGAGTGAGAAGTATCAGAGCCAAAATTTGATGACTATTCCAGAATCTCCTTCCATATTTTTTATGCATTATCCATATATATAACTACATTAACATAAAAACAATTTAAGTACATCACTTATTTGTCATTTTTATATCTATCGTAGTTGAACTTTTCATATTTAGACTATCTCAGCATAATAAATTTAGTGTATGCTTATATCTAAGTTTAGCATTTAATTAGCCTAATATAGATATGATTATCACCCATGTGTCATTTCATTTATATATACCCCTTTAATTTAGATCTTGGGTTAATGTTAATATCTCCTTAGAAAAACATTTTAAGGTTAAATACATACATTCAAGCTATTAATTATGAAATATCTATCTATCAAATTAAAGAATATAGGGTTAGAAAATACTTACCTTAAATAGAACCTATCAATACTCAATCTCTCCTTTAGCTAATGGTGTTTTGTAGTGGATTTTTTTTTATAAGGATCATAATGGTTGAAATTAGATCTAGGCTAAAATACCTTCTATTTGCATCCAAGACTCCACAAGGCAAGTTATTTCCCTCCAATACAACATCTAAAGAATGGCTCCTCTAAATGTAGACTAAGGCAAAATAATGAGAAATAATATTGAAATAATGAACATTCCTCCCTATTGGATTAAAATGGGATTTGTATTTATAATGATAGATGATCTTAAACCATTAAAAAAAATTATTCGATAATAGCAACCTGAATCGACATAGTTTAAAATTTACCATTTAACTTTGAATTAGGTTGGATTAGGCCAACCTATTTTCAAACCATGCACTATGAATTTTGGACTACATCAACCCAGGTTGACCTAGTTTAAATTTTTTTGGGAATCATAATATACTACATCAACCTAGGTTGATATAGTTGGAAAAGATAGGTCTTGGTTGAGTTTGAGGCTATTAGGAGGAAGATTGATTAGGGGATTATGTATGGGGGAGATATAATGGATATAGACATGAAAGATTTAAACAAAAATATTATGAATCACTAATGGCTTACCACCCCTCTTATGGTGTACCCTTTAAGGCATGAACCTTGTAGAATTTGAAACTTTATAGGTTGTTTCAAAAGAGAAATCATTAGTAAATAATAAATTTTAAAAATATTGTGTATACACATAGCACTAATAAACTACCAAAGGAAGGAGTGGAAGAAATATCAACCTGAAGCTGATAAGAGATGACTAATGGGGATACTAATATAAATATAGAGTATAGCATCTTATATAAGGAGGATATAGAAAGAAGGTAGATAATATAAGTATAATGTGGACGATGCCCTATGGAAGGCATGAAAAGGAATGAATGGAAAGTATGCCTACTTCCTAGAAAAGAGAAGAGAATAAATAAATAACACACAAGGGAAATGATGCATGAAGGTGCAGCAAAACTTTATTGAATAAAACCATTAGAAGAGGTAGATTACACTAGGTGGGTGCAGACCCATATGATCTAGGAAGAAGGGGAAGAAAAGGGAAGTGTGTAAAGAAGTCTTTTATGATATGCATATGTATATAAGTTTTAGATACACTTGGTGGATGAATAAATATGAGGTTGAACTATACCCACTAGAGAGAGAGAGAGAGAGAGAGAGAGAGAGAGAGAGAGAGAGAGAGAGAGAAGAGAAGAGTGTATAAGAGGAAGAAGAGGAGTGGAGAGATTGAGGAGAATAATTTCATGATCCAAAGAGGATCTAGAAGAGAAAGTGTTTATCAATTCTAATTAGGAAAATAAATAGGTGGAAGAGAACACCATGGTTAATGAAGTTGACTAGAAGGATGGATCAGCCACTCAAACCCAAATGTAAGAAAGGGACTAAATTTTAATTAATTGGGGAGTTTGATGCAAGAACATCCTAGGAAAATCAAGAATCCCTCATCACCCAAGTTTTGAATTGCAAAGGAAAGTGCCTACACATGTAGGCAATAAAGGAAAGTCCAAACACTTCAAAATAGAGTGTGCAAGGACTTGTATAATAATTCACATAGTCACTCAAGAAGCATGAAAATATGGTGAAAAGATTAAGACAAGTAATATAGAGTTATAAGGAACTATATAAAGGTCTATTGTGTATGGAGAAGCACTTAAAACATGGAACATAAAAGTGAGGCATAGAACATTCAACATATAACTTGAGTAAGCCAGATTGAGTGGGAAACTATCCATGTGGACCTAGGACTAGATTACATTAGTGTATGCACTTAAATATCACATGAATAAACTATGCACTGGACTCCCTAAGGTCTAACCAAGGTATCTAATGTAATGGATAGGCTAGGGGTTTGGTTGGTTATTTGGTGGAATAAGATTTGGGATAAATGACAGTAATGGGTTCTCATAACAAAACCAAAATACCTCAGTGGTATCTCAATGATTTTTAATAGTGTCTAGATAATCTAAAATAGACCTCCAAGTTTCATTGGTCTATAATAACACTAAAAGTTGAAGTTCTTGGTCAATACTAGGACCAGTTAAATGGGGGAGATCGGGTTGGATGACTCATGGAAAAATGTCTACTCTATTGGGTTGACTCTCCCCAATCAATATCATCCACTAAGTGTGAATGATATAATATAAGGTTATACCCAAGGAGAATAAGGAAATTTGGATGAGATACTAGGCTTGAATTATTTTGTGTTGACATCCTCTATTCCATGGGGGAATAATGATAGGTGGGATAGGGATGCTTTCTTGTTCTTCTAAGGTGGCTAAGAAATCTATAATGAGATGAGGAATAGGAGTGGAGTGGAAGACCTCATATCTTAAATCACTATTAATATTTGATTATGTGAAAATGGTGGGACCAAGTGATATATCCCTAGGGAATATACCATGCTAGATAATATATGGTGTCTTGAGAAGGGTCATCTAAAGGAAGCTAAGTATAAGCCAAAGAAAAGTGTATGGGCTTGTTTAGGCAATGGATTTTAATGTGTGATTTTTGGAATGTTTAAGAAAGGATTTGTAATGTGTGCTTATAAAAATGGACAAATATTTTTTTAGATTGTTTGTATGAATGGACAAGTCTTGGATGGAATGTGTTTGATTAAAAATGTTGGCAAGGCTTTTTGGCACTATTTTTGATAATTTTTTTATTATTTTTGGTTTTTCTTGGTTCTATTTAAATAAATTATTTTTTTTATAAAAATTAATTTCTAAAATTAAAATAATGTCAAAGATAAAATTAAATAAAATAACTTTTTTTCCTTTTCCAATTTGATATTCATGTAAGAAGAGAGAGAGAGAGAGAGAGAGAGAGAGAGAGAGAGAGAGAGAGAGAGAGAGAGAGAGAGAGAGAGAGAGAGAAACTATACTATTATGTCGAATGAAAAAATTTCCTAGCTTTTGTTTATATGCAAATGAGATGACTATGTTTTTGTCTATTTTGATTATTTTTTATGAGTGGAATAAATATGTAAATTAAACCTAAATGTGAAATAAATGTATCAATAAATATTATCTAAAACATAAACAACACAACACTTTATTTTGGTTTTCTTTGTTCACAAACAAACTAAACTAGTTTTTTAACTTCCCTAGTTTGTTAAGAACAATCTTTTTTTGAATGAATTGTTAAAATGAAAATGGTGGATGTAAGTTATATTTTTTTATTTTTCAAGAGGGAAATGACAATACTTTTAAATATCCAAAATAAATAAAATCATCAATATATTACCCTTTCATATGCACCTATAGTTGTATATGTTTTTATGATTGCCTAGATGACTGCTTGGAGTGCAAGAGACTTGTTTGGATCTTGAAAAGGAAAATAAGTTGTCTTGTCTAGAAATAACTTGAAGATTTATTGATATATTTCATATAATGATTGGTGAGATGTATTACTAATTTAAATAAAATAATCTAATAGAATACAAATACAAATCAAACCTCACTATGTATTTTTGTAACAAAAATAAAGAAAAAAATAGATATCTCTTCATATCAAATTTGCTCTTTTTCTGATTATGAAAATATTGACCAAATTTTGACCCAAATTAAAAATTGTTCACCCCCTCTAATTTTAAACTCCATAGGGTTTTCAAATGTTTTTCATGGTCTTAAATGGTCCTAAAGAGTTCCATATGGTCATATTTGTTTTTGTTTAGTATTGTACAAAGTTTGGTCTTATGTTCACTTGTCTAGTCCCATGTTCAATCACAAGGTCTTGGAATTATCAAACATGGTCAAAGTTTTAATATGTTCTAAGTTCATTATAAAATGTTATTTAGGAGTCATTAAATTCATATTATCATGCACTAACCTTTTATCTAACTCTCATATGCAAAAATCACATTTAGGCCACCTTTTGGCCCATGTGGAAGAGTTAGATGTACCATTCCACAAAAAAAATTTCAAGAAGATTCCTAATGTCCCTAATATCATAAATGAGTCAAATAATTTTTATGGATTTTCAAAGACTGAAAACACCTATAGTTAATTCCTAATCTAGGTAGAAGGACACTTTACAAACACGTGTATGGCCTTACAAGATCAAAGTTCAATTGGAAATGATTTTGAAGTGTCCCTTAGGATCACGCAAAGAATTTTATACATTTTTAACAAGTTTTAGATCTAAATGATTCTATAGATACCTTTTCTCCTCCATCATTGCTTTCACAAGCTCAAGAAGGTAAATTTAAATTAAATGGTACATATAGGAGAGAGAGAGAGAGAGAGAGAGAGAGAGAGAGTTAGGAGATAAAACTTTGAAAATAGTTATGGGTCTTAATAAGCTTAAAATTGGTATTATTAGTTTATAGATTTGTGGCCTCTTCTTTATGAAGATCACTAAGAGTGACAATAGGTCACTATGGCCTATTCATCTGAGAGGGGTCTATTCTTGTACATGTTTCTCCACTTTAGAAATAAATGGATAGGAATGGTTTTGAGGGTTGTTTTTAGAGGTCAAGAATCTCCTTTTCATGGTGGTTTAATTATTTGAATCATCTCTATGAAGTGTCTTCCCTTGGAGGAAAATTTTCTTGATGAATAATTTGTTTCAGTAAGTTTTTTCTTCATGGTGGTCACTCTCAGAGGTTTATAATGATTCATCACTCATGGAAGATCATTAAAATTTATGGATATCATGCATTATCTCTTGGAATTTATTTCTTGTATGCAATATTCAAGTGTTTGGTCTTCATAGATATGGTTTGTGTTTGAATAGTCTACTAGAGGTTTGAATGTCAATTTTGGCTCAAGTACTAGTGATATATCATGGTGTAACTTCTTGAGATCA
Source organism: Torreya grandis (assembly GCA_037957365.1). Classification (NCBI taxonomy): domain Eukaryota; kingdom Viridiplantae; phylum Streptophyta; class Pinopsida; order Cupressales; family Taxaceae; genus Torreya; species Torreya grandis. Next base: position 1,204,260 of record JARHVA010000033.1, on the reverse strand, counting down.
TATTGAACTATTGGAAGCATGAAAAGTTCAAGATTAAAGTCTAAATACACATTATAATCAAAGCCAAGTGTCTCTTCTAACTACAGGTCTGTAGAGATTGTAGAAGTAGAAGGGAGATACTCAAAGTCATGAAGATACTTGATACATATCTTCATGCATTCATTTTCCTTAACTGCCTCATTACCATCATCAAAGTGATACAAACTAACTAGAATGCTCTAAGACTACACATAGACTTCATAAGATATTTAATTTCACCTATAGGTCTATACAGACTGTAGGTTGATTTGAAGTTGATAGAAGGTATTGATACTTATCTTAAGCTCTATTATACATTCAAGGAGTGATAATGAGGTTTGAATTGGTTTGATAGGGTTTTGAAGTAAGTAACTCATAAATTGGCTCTTTTTAGCCCTAAAATAAGTAATTGAGACATATAAGCCCTAGCTTGTAAGCCCTCATTTTGATCAACCCGGCATCAAATCAATACACAAACAAAGCCAAGACATTGAATCCTTCTCCAAGTCTCTTTCATTGTAGATATATATAACACAAACAATATGAAGAGTATCTAAGTGAGGGGATAGTCAAGAGAGTCAAATAAACTAATTTGATAGTTTAACAGTCACCTATAAGACTTATACATAATAGAGATGGTTAAGGGTTTGATAGTACCAAGAAACCTATGGACTCTGCCTTGTAGTTGGATAAAATCTATAGGTTTTGACCCTTCAAATCATCGTGTCAATATAAAGGAGTTTAATTTCCAAACCTAGATGAAATCATTATCCTAAAAGTCCACCTACATTACTATTTGAAGGATCAACATGTTGGTTCAAACCTAAAGGAAAGGGGTAGAGGTATATGAAAGATTTTCAAATCTGACTAAGACTGAAGATAAACCCAAGAACATTGAAAAGGTCAGTGATGTGAATGGTGAGGTTCTAAATTCAGTGCAAACAATCAAGAAGTCACCTATAGCCATGTTGAGGTATGTTCACATTATTAATATGTAATAATGTAAATATTGTTAGTTAAATTAATACTACATTAATAGATTATGATTATGTTGTTAGTTAATAATATATTGTAATTATGTAACAATAATATATATTAAGTGTTTTTTTATGTGAGTTTGGATTAAATCACCCAACTCACTATTATAGGAGATCACAAGAGATTCTAAGAGATTTCATAGATAGTTGGATTCCTAGATAATAGGATATACTATCCTATATATTTGTATTGTGTTGGATGTAATTTAGAGTGAGAAAATAATATAATATTATTATTATGTTTATTTTATTTTCTAGTGTTCAGCTCATTTTTTGTTGTATAACTCTGATCTTCCCCAAGATCTGGTATCAAATTAGGTGATTCCCTTTAGCTATGAATACCTTGAGAAAGATTTTTAATTTAATTTTTCAAGTCAAGAAATGTATGTGTCATACTTATAGTTTCAAGATGTACAATAAGTTGAAATAGAATAATTTGGCAACCTAGAAGGCTTAACAACATGAGAAAACTGAGGAATGTTATAAGCAAAAGGTTGTTGAGAAATTGGACCCTGGCAAGGAATAAAAACATGTTTGGAAATTATAAGATTTTAAAAGGCAATAGGAATATGTCAATAAATAGGAAGAGTGTGGGAAAGTAATATCATTTTGAGAAATATTTAGGATAATGAAAGTAATATTGGAAGCAATAGACACTTGAGTAGGATTAGAATGAATTTCATAAATGATTCCATTAGAAGGTAAATTTTAGTATGCAACTTCTTTCAATACATTTATAAGTCTAGATATTATGGCATATTTCTTAAAAATTTCAATGTTTTAAACCCTAACTTGTTTCTCTAGTTTATCTTTGTAACCATTATTTTTCTCACACTCATGTGCATTATCTATTTGAGATCCTTTCATAGTATTACCATTCATGTATGATATAAATTTTGTAATAAAAAAATATAACCTTTTGAATAGTAGTAGATACATTTCCATATTTCATTTTCATTTTCAAGTTTGATCTATAATTAATCAAATAAATATTACATATGAATTCTAAATTAAATCTAATAATATTAAATAGAATCACTTATGATATACATTAAAATCAAGCATGAAACACCCAAGAATTTGAAAATAAATTAGGAAAAAAAAGACTAAGATTTGGAATCAAGGGAAAGGAATTTATGGCTAGTAGACCTAAGAACATGCAATGTTATTTAAAATTAATAAATTTAGATAAATTTAAATCTGAAACCATGGAACAAGATCTAACCCTAGAGAAAAAGGAACAATAAATCAACATTTTATAAAACCCAAATAAAGCATGTTAAATAATTAACCTTAAGTAATTCATATCTATAATAGAAATCGAGCAAGTTCTAACTCTAAAATGGGCATAAGAGAGTACGGGGTCACCAAAATGTAAAAAAGATAGATTAAGATGTGACATAAATACCCAAATAGTATAAATATCTTAAATGTATCTTTATAAAGTATGTTAAGAGATGTCAATCTCAATGTTCTTATCTTGGATTTTTCACATACCACATTTATTAATGATGTGGTGACATTATTCACAGATGATGTGGCAACACTATTCATAGATGATGTGGATATACTATTCACAAATGATGTGGCAACAATATTCACACTAGTGAGGTGTCATAGGCACTATTCTTGATGCCTAGGTGGAAGTGGGATGAATTTCATGTGGGGACCTTGAAAGTGGGCTAGATATTTATAAAAATAAGAATCCACTAGCTTCTGGATGTACATGAAAGTGGAGAACAACTTTTACTATCCATATTTGTCCACCCATGTTGTACATGTTGAAGGGACCTAGGATAAAATGGATTAATTGGAAAATGTCCTCATCATGATCTATTATTCCCTTCATGATAAGGGTGGCACATTTATCTTGATATTGTCTTGTTTATTTTTGTATTTGTCTTATGTTTAGTGGAGTATGCTTTTAGGTTTGTATTTACTCCCTCTTAGTGGGTAATGCTTTATTCTCTTGTCTTATTTCCTCTGAGTGGAGGAGGGCACATTTTTTGGGTGGATTCATATGTTTGGAGTTATGTGGGTTGTAATTCTATGTAAGCACTTGAAATCCTTTGTTAAGATATAGTGGCTTGTATGCTTTGCATTATATAAGAGTGTTAGGAATACAAAACATAGAGAAATATTAATGAATTAAATATGGAAATTAAATTGCAAAAAACACAACATAATAGAGACATAGATTTAGCATGGTTCACCCAATATGGGCTACATCCACATAAAAATAGCTAGTCATTTCTTATTATTCAATCCAACAAATGAAGGGAAAAACTTGAAATACAACCACTACAATATCCTCTTCACTCACATACAGTGTACCACCTTAATTACAATGCCCTCATATAAAAAGGAGGGTTACATATAGGGAAAAAATTCACAAAAATAATTTATACCATTAGATCTGCAACCTAATAGTGAATGGTCTAGATTTACAATGAAATTATAATATTTTATAGTGTATTTTTAACTAATTTTTGCTTTAGGGGTGTTTCCCCCAAACCCCACCAGGGGGGATCCAAAATAGGTCACCACCCCCTAGGACCCCCATGGTGACCATAGTGTGGTGATGTTACCCCCCCCCCCCCCCACACTACCCTATTAGAAACTGGACATTAAAATAAGATCAGGGTCTACCATCCAATAAAGAGGTTGTAAGGAGTTAAAGGAATTTTGTTGTGAGTTATGAAATTTGAAAAAAATATAAGTGTGAGTTGTGAGTCTCATCTAATCTTGATACTTTTTCTTTCCTATTATTAAATTATTTGCTTAAGCATTCTTGTGAGAGTTCATTGAGAGTACATCAAGTGGTATTAGAGTAGAAAGTGTCAAGAAGTGAAACTCATCATTTGGTATTAGAGAAAGTTTGAGTGATGTGGAAAGTTTATTTTAGGTATAAGAGATGGAAAGAAGAGAAGGAATAAGAGGATTTATTTCTCAAGTGAACATGAATATACAAGATATATATATTCAAGTACAACACATAACTAAAATTGTCACCAATCAAATAAGGCAACCAGAAGATGACATTGAAGAAGAACCAATTTGTGAAAAATAATTGTAGCATGAGTCACCATTAATGGATGAAATAATTATTAGAGACTTATAGGGGCAAAATGAAGGAGTTATATTTGAAGTTCCAGACTATGGGGGTATTTTACAACTAATGGAGATGGTAGATTAGTTGAATAGCATGGAGAAGTTCTTTGAGTAGAAGACCATGCCTAAAGAGAAGAAGGTTAAATTTGCATGCACCAAGTTGAAAGGTCATGCCATTATTTAGTATGATCACCTATAGAAATAGAGTTAAAGGAATAACAATCAAAAGATAATCACATGGAGCAAGATGCAAAATAATCTGAGGGAGAAATTCCTTCCTGTAGATTATGCACAAGGCCTCTATAGAAGGTTCCAAAACTTGAGGTAGAAGGATCATAGTGTACAAGAGTACACTGATGAATTTGACAAGTTGTCCATATGAGTGGAGCATGTTGAGACACAAAAAAAAATGGTTTCAAGGTATGTGAATGGGTTGAAATTTTCCATTCAAGATGAATTAATTTTTCATAGGATACTCTACATGGAAGAGGCTTATCAATTAGCCTTGAAATCAGAAGAGAAGTAAAGCAAGAAAGCTTTTAGATGAACATTTGGTCCAAGAAGAGGGAATTCCCCTCTAATAAGGGGAAGAGGTGGTTTTAATACCACTAGAGGTATATTTAATCCTATAAGGGGAAAATCATCACCTGTTATAGAGAGGAGAGATGATTTTAGACAAGGCTTCCAATATTAACAAAGAGAAAGAGGATTTAAAAGAGGAAGATGTTATGGTGGTGTTAGAGGGTAGTTTCCAAACCAACCTAGAGATATAATTTATTACAAATGTGGAAAATAAGGACATAAAAACTTTGAGTTTCATCATTATCATGAACAAGAAAGGAGGTAGGATGATAGACCAAGAGTCAACTTGGTTGAAGTTGAGATAGAAGATCAAGCTACTGAAGTTGTAGAAAAAAATGTTGGAGAAAATATTATGATGAGGAGGACAATGATTTCCCTGAGAAAAGAACTGGTGTAAAAAAAAATAAAGTGGTGATGCATGGTTATGAACAAACATTTTTTGAATGAGATGCGCTTATGGAGGAAAGGTATGTAAATTGATTATTGATGGAGGTAGTTGTGAGAATACAATGTCTAAGGATATGCTGAGAAACTATAATTACAATGTGAAAATCATCCTAATCCCTATAAGATTTAATGATTTAAAAAAAGAAAAGAAGTTATTGTAGATGAGGTGTTTGATTAAGTTATCTCTAGGAAAGACTTATAAAGATGAGTTATGGTGTGGTTATATCTATGGATGCATGTCATGTATTGTTGGAAAGACCATGGAAATTTAATAGGAAAGTAAATCATGATGGATCAAATAACACCTACACCTTTCTGAAAGATGGTATAAATGTAGTATTACTACCTCTCAAGGAATAAGGACAAGCAGAGAGTGTATTGTCCACAAAAGAGTTTGTTAATGACATAAAGGTAATAGGTTGTTGTTATATATTAATATCAAATAATGAAGACAAAGAAGTGGTGAAGATTCTTGAAGAAACAATAAAAATATTTAAATCATATGTAGATGCAGTACCTGATGAGCTATTGATGGTTTACCACCAAAGAAAGACATTCAACATTACATTGACTTGATTTCAGAATCAGTTCTACCCAATCAAGTAGCATATAGGATGATCCCAAAATAACATGTAGAGTTGAACAAGCAAGTTACTGAGTTGGTGAGAAAGGGGGTAGTAAGGGAAAACATGAGTTCTTGTGCAACACCAGCATTATTGTATCTAAATATATATATGTGATGGAAGACGTGCATAAATAGTAAAGCAATCAACAAGATTACCATCAAGTATAGATTTCCTATACCCCATTTGGATGATATGATGGATGTTCTTATAGGATCAATGTATTTCATAAAGATTGATCTAAGGAGTGGCTACTACCAGGTCTGGATTCATGAAGGAGATGAATGGAAGGTAGCACTCAATTCTATAGATGGCCTAAATGTGTGGTTGGTGATGCCATTAAGATTATTTAATACACCTAACACATTTGTGAAGATGATGAACACAATATTACAGGATTACATTGGTAAGTTTATGGTGGTTTATTTTGATGATATTTTGATATTCGGTAAGACTAAAGAAGAGAATTTAAAGCATTGAATGGTGTTATAAGTGTTAAAGAAGGATACACTCTATGCTAATTTGAAGAAGTGTAGGTTTATGAAAGATAGTTTGGTATTCTTGGAATTTGTAGTTTCAATAGATGGTGTCATAATAGATGGAAAAAAGATGAAGGAAATTATTGAGTGGCCTATTCAAAAGAGCATCATAGAGGTAAAAAAAATTCATGGATTGAATTTTTTTACCAAAAAATCATTAATAATTTTAGTAGTATTGTTGCACCAATAACAGATTGTATGAAATGAAAAGAATTTGTGTGGACAAGGGAAGCAACAAAAAATTTTGAGTTGTTGAAAAAGAAGATTATAGAAAAACATGTTCTAGCATTACCATATTTTTACAAAGTGTTTGAAGTGGATTGTGATGTTTCACATGTTAGAATTGGAGTTGTGTTGAGCTAAGAAGGGAGATCAATAGCCTATTTCAATGACAAGTTAAATGAGGTAAGAAGGAAATATTCTACATATGATGTTGAGTTTTATGTCATTGTACAAGCATTGAGACATAGGAGGCATTACCTAGTTCTTTAGGAGTTTATCCTATATACTGATCATGAAGCTTTAAAGTATGTAAATACTCAAAAGAAGTTAAATAGTAGGCATTCCAAGTGGGTGTCTTTCTTGTAGGGATATAGTTTTGTGTTGAAACACAAATCATGAAAGTAGAATCAATTATTTTATGCCTTTGATAGGAGAGTGGGGTTGATAACTTCTACGGTGATTGCAGTAGTTGGATTTGAGTTTATTAAGGAGTTATATGATACTGACCCATATTTTGGTAAGATAGTTGAGAAGTGTAGGAATTTGTTAACAAGTGATATAGGCACTATTCAATATGAGTACCTTATTCAAGATGGCTATCTCTTTAAGGGAATGTAGCTATGTATTCTAGTTGGGTCTTTGAGAGAACATTATAAGAGAGTTGCATAGCAGTGGTTTGGCTAGACATTTTAGTAAAGCCAAGATAATAGCTTTGGTGGGAGAGAAGTACTATTGGTTGAAAATGAAAAGGGATGTGTCAAGATATGTTTCAAGATGCAATATTTGTCAGGTGGCTAAAGGACATGCACAAAACATAGGATTATGCATGCCATTACCAATTCCAAGAGAATCATGGATAGATTAGAGTATAGATTTTGTGTTGGGATTACCAAATACATAGAGACGTAATTATTAATTTTTTGTTATTGTGGATAGGTTTTCTAATATGGTTCATTTAATTTCATGTAACAAAACCAATGATGCCACTAGAGTTGAAGAATTATTCTTTAGATATGTGAGATTCCATGGTATTCCAAGAACCATTACATCAAATAAAGATACCCAGTTTCTAATTCACTTTTGAAGGACTTTGTGGAATAATTTGGTTAAAAAACTACAATTTATTAATGTATATCACCCATAAATAGATGAAAATATAGATGTTGTGAAAAATATATTGGGGAATTTGTTAAGATACATCATTGAAGAGAAGGCCAAGCAATGGGACTTGGATTTACCACAAGTTGAGTTTGCATATAATAGTTCGATGAACATGTCAAAAAATAAATCACCATTTAGGTGGTTTATGGGAGAAATCTCAGGGATTTTTTAGATTTGGTATAGTTACCAATTTCAAAGAGAGTTGGTGATGATGTAGAGGCATTTGCAGAGCATATACAATAATTGCAAGAAAAAGTGAGAAGATTGTAAGAAAGTAATGAGAAGTACAAGATTGTAGTGGATGTTAGGAGGAGATTAAAGGTATTTTAAGGAGATTTAGTGATGTTTTATTTGATGAAATAGAGGTTTCCAATAGACACATACAACAATTTGAAGTACAAAAAGATTGGCCCATGCAAAATTGTGAAAAATATCAATGAAAATGCTTATAAAGTAAGCTTGCCAAATGATTTTGATATCTCTCCAATATTCAATGTTTCATATTTGTATGATTTTCATGGAGAAGTAGATGAAAGGGAAGATTAAATAGACATAAATTGGTAGGAGTAGGTTCCAAAAATGAAAATAGAAAAGATAGTGTAGATTCTAGTTAAGAATACAATGCACACGAGGCAAGGAATTTATAATAGATATTTGGTATAGTGGGAAGGATTTCCACAAGAAGACAACACTTGGATTGTAGAGTTAAAATTAAAGAAAATTGACAAGAAGAAATTGGAGTACATTCATAAAAACTCGTAGGAGTTGAGTTGTTCTCAACTAGAGGAGGAGGATGTGGTGACATTATTCACATATTATGTGGTGACACTATTCACAAATGATGTAGAGGCATTGTTTATAGATGATGTGGTGACACTATTCATACTATTGAGATTTCATGGGCACTATTCCTAATGCCTAAGTGGAAGTGGGATGAATTCCATGTGGGGACCTTGATAGTGGGCTAGATCTTTATGAAAAGGACAATACACTAACTTTTGGATGCACATGAAAGTGGGGAACAACTTTTACTATCCATATTTGTCCACCCATGTTGCACATGCTAAAAGGACTCAAGATAAAGTGGAGCACTTGGAAAAATTCCTCATCATGATCTACTATTCCCTCCATGATAAGAGTGGTGCATTTGTCTTGAGATTGTCTTGTTTCATTTTATCTTTTGTCTTATGTTTAGTGGAGTATACTTTTAGGTTTGTATTTAATCCCTATTATGCTTTATTCTCTTATCTTTTTTCCTTCCAAGTGAAGGAGGGCACATTTTTTGGATGGACTCATATTTTTGGAGCTATGTAGGTTATTTTTCTATGTAAGTGATATCAATAAAAACATGTACCCGTATATGAAGGTCTCTCACATGTGTTGGTGCATAGCACTTTTACAGCTAGTATCTTGACCTTGCATGTCAAGAGTCATTTGATGTCTTATTGTAACAATGGGATCATCCTTCAAGGTGTGGGACTCTTGTGCTCCTTGGGATAAACCTTTAGATTAATTCAGCTTCCTTTTATTCTAAATGTACCTAGTTTAGGACCAATGCACATACCTATAAAGATCATAATGAAATCTAACATTAGCACTAAACCTAAACTTGACAAAAGGAAAAGGGAGATAAAAGGTAAGAGGGTTTCTAGAATGTAAAAGGTGATGCACCAAGAATAGAGTGATCACCTCATCCAGTTAACAATATAATAAAACTAACATATTAGATACACAATCTTCAGACCAGGTGCACTGCATAAGTGTTTCACATGGAGGTAGGGGAACATAGCGCAGCATTAGGAGGGATGACAAATCGTCCATAGATAATGCCTATTAAGAGTTGTGTTTACACAACATATGACCAATAGAGACTTAAAGTTCTATGCATAGGTGAGAAGGGAAGATAAAAATGAGAGGGACAAAAATTCACAGACAAGGATCAACCACCATAAATGTACACAAAACATAGAGCATGAATAAAATTAAATCAATTCTTATTAATCTCAAGGTCTAAGTCAGTTTTATAAACTTGAATGGGTAGAGCTTTATTATACTAGGAGAGGGCTCTTGGAGGTAAATTTTCAAAAAAATTATGATGCTTAGAAATGTTGACCCTTTTACAATAAAAAATAGGGCTATACAGCACTAGGAAAGGCCCTACATAATCAATTCACCATTAGAGGTGATAGATGTGAATTTGAATTCTAAAATGATGCTCAAAGCCCAAGGTCAATTAAGAGCACCAAAATTCTTCAAAATAATTTCTACAGGCATACACATTCAATATAATATGATCATGAAAGTAGTTGGAAGGTCATTCTTGGATCTTTAGGTGGACTTCACGTTGATTAATGATGAAGTTATGCTTCTATACCTAAAATGGATGTGTGTGTATGCTCTAATGCTTTGATATTTTTCCTTGTATTTAATTTTGTTTATATTTGACTCCCTTGACATCCAATTTGGATTAGCTACCACTCTTATTCATGGCTACCACCTGTCATTCCACCTAGACTAGCCTATTGACATAACACTATGCAAGAATATCTTTGAGTTCTACCATGTCATCTTGTGCATGTAATCAGTTAAATGTGTCCTATACAAAGGGTGCACATTGAATGTTGTGTAAAGAGTTGGTTATGCAATAAATTTATGGGCTTTTGAAGGGTGCTAAGGCAAACATTTTGCATCAATACATAAGGTTTTAACTTCTTTTACACAGTCTCTTCTAATGGTCCTCGTAGTCTATGTTTTACAAGGGCACAAATGTGAAACCCTATGATTTGGCATAGGACTTCATAATTTAGTCATTGGGAATATTTTGAATAAGTGTGCACAAGAAGATTGAATATATTGAGTGTGTTCTTCAAAATTTGAAACTACTTTATGTGTACTTCTCTCTATCACTGTTTGAAGTCTAGGAGACCCGCATGCTTTGATTTATTCACAATGTTGATATGATGAAGTATCTTTACATGGGGCATGCATTGGGAACTCCTCATAGGCACAAATTAACACCTAGTCAATGTGGGAACCTGTGTTGAATTTTGACTACGAGAATGATCGATAAGCATCTGCACATCATGTTTGCTTTAGAAACTCAAAAGTGTGTAGGAACACAACTCCTTATGTAGTCCTTATGAGTTAAGCACTTTCTAGGAGACTTGGAGAGTCAACACTTTTGGCAACCTCTGTAGGCCTTTTTCCTACTAAGCAAGCATCTGGTAGCCTTAAAGCAATCCATCGAGCATGGAGTCATCTAGAATCCCTTGATTTTTTTTCTCTTGATTGTGATTAGGTGAAAAAAACCCACTCAACCCTAGAAGGAACTAAGATACTTTTCACATGGATAAACAAAGCAAACAACTATGCCAAATGGTGCTTATAGGAGAGGACAAATATAAGCTAACAGAACATTGTACAAGCACTTGGAGGAAATGAAACTACTCTAAACAACAGTATGTGTGTACAGTACTTAGGTAAATTAAAACATCTAAACTACTATTTACAAGAGTGTTCATGATCATCAGATACAGTGCTTAATATGAATCCCATTGACATGGATGGGTAATAATTTTCCACTTAGCCTTGCAATCTGATATGCATTGGCTTGCTTGTAATTGGCTATGGTAAATGGGTCACTCCATATAGTTTTAAAGTTGGTATGCTTCATATCCTTTCCTCTATCTACGTCCCACATAAGTACCAAATCCCCTTCATTAAAGCTTCTATCAGCAACACTTTTGTCCAATGTTCTCTTGGTCTACATTTGTTAAAGCTCCATAATGTGCATGGTCTATCCTTGAGTTCTTTGAGATGTATTAGCTCAACTACCCTTACTATCATGGGATCACTCTTGAATAATTCTAATTGATGGGCTAGCTCTAGCAAAGGCAACTTAAGAGGCATGGGCAACCTCACTTCCTTTCCATAAGACTACTATGAAGATTAAATTCCCTAGCACTCTTTTTGGTGTTATTCAATCTACCTAGAGGGTTATCCTAAGCTTGGTGTGCCATGATCGCTAGTTATCTTCCATGGTTCACTTAATGATGTGAATCAAGTTCTTATTAGTCAACTCAGCTAAACCATTACCTTGGGGGTAATAGTTTGAGGAGGTGTTCATATTGATGTTATGTATGATTGCCCATTCATTGATCTTGGCTCCAAGGAAAGTTAGTACATTATCTGAGATAATAGTGGCTAGAACACCAAATCTTACAACAATACTTTCATATAAGTCCAGGATGGAAACCTCATTAGCCTGTTTGAGTGCTATTTCCTTTGTCTACCTTGTCAAATAGTTGGTTTCCATGAGGATCCATTTGTGTCCAACACTTGATGGTGGATTTATCATTCTAATGATATCTAGACCCCATTAGGCAAAGCGTTGATCAGCTTGTATTGCATGTAAGGGTAGGGTTGCCAATTTATGATTGCCTATAAAGAAGGTGCACTTCTTGCACCTTCACACCCATGCATGTGCATCTTTGAATAAATTTGGATAGTAATAACTAGCTTGCATGATTTTGATGGTAGTGGTTTTAGGTGAGTAATGTCCCCTGATGGCCCATCATGGAATTCTTCAAGGATCATGTTTACCTAATCCTATTTTATACATCGCAAGAGAACTCCATTGATGTCTCTTTTGAAAAGTGTACCACTAACAAGAACATAAGGAATGGCTTATAATATAAAATTTGTGTACTTGCCTTTATTCAATCCATGTAGATACATATCAGTCTATAAGAATATCCTCATGTTCTAAGTCCAGTTCACTGCAACATCCAAGGCCATTGGTTAGTCTTCACACAGCATAAAGACTGTTATGCCTTCTATCTTCACATCCTCTGCTAGTTACTCATGGAACCCCTTGCCTCACACCAATTTGATGATTTGGATATATATGTCATATTTTATCACCTTTATGACCTACCTAGCTCTCTTCTCATCGATTTCCTTACTGAGTAAGAACTCTTTTATACTTGAATGAAAGACTATGAGCTGGATCTTTATGTTGGAGAACATGTGGCTAAATTTTGTGAGCACTCTTATCAATTCAAGGGTGTGATTCTCTACAAAGTTGTAGTGTAGCTCATAATCTTTGAGTGCTTGACTAAGGAAAATAATAGGTTGCTCTAGTTAATCTTTGTTTTTTATGTCAGAATGGTTGAGATACCTTAAGTTATGTCAAATATATAAAGGATGAAATCTTTATCGTAATCTAGGATAATAAAAGTGGGAGACTTTATGATGGTACACTTGATGGCCTTGAAACTATTTTGTCATTCTTGGGTCCAACTAAATGTAGTGATTTTCTTAAGCATTATTGTGAGGGGCTTGACTACAATTGTGAAACTTGATATAATCCTTCTAACAAAGTTCATATTCCCCAAGAAGCTTTGGAGACTCTTATTGTGACATGGGAGAGGAAGTGCTAGAATGGCCTCAACTCATTTAAGACCATTTGTGAGTCCTTCAGAGATGATGTGTCCCAAAATTTTTCTTTCATGCACGGAAAATATACACTTGCTTGGGTTCAGAGTGATTCTGAACTCTTGGCATTTTTCAAAGACTTGCTCTAGGTGACCCATATGATCTATTGTGCACTTATAAAAATATTTATGTCATCAAGGTAAACCAAGATGATGTTGTTGAGTAGTCCCTTGAATTCCATATCCATTGTCAGGGGATCTACAGCTTTACCAATTAGAGCACAATTGATTACTTTCTTATATGCAATTAAACATGGAATTATACCAGAATGATAAAGTAGCTAGAAACTTGAGACAGCAAAGAATTTGAGAGACAATACACACTCTTGTATTAAATACTACTAGAAAAAAATACAATAAGGAAGATGCCACTTCTTCCTCCACCTCAAAGGCTTGCCACACCTCAAGAACTTCTTCCCTCTCTCACTTGCTCAACACAACAACTCTAAAGCCTGAGTTATTATCCCTCCTTGAATGCTTCAGCTGATCTCCTTGACCTTACACCTATAGATCTCCTTGACCTTGTTAGCTTCAATGCTTTTACTTGCCTTAGAATAATTACAATACATGCCTCATGGGTCTATAAATAAGATCCCATGCTTAAAAAAATAGAACTCTAACTACTAAAATTAGACACATAGCCCGCGACTTAAATTAGCCCCTTAGCATGCAAACACTCGGTTCAACTAACTAACTGTTCGTGCAACGAACAGTTCTAGACCGCACAGGCGACCGACACTGGTCCCTGTTTGTCTAGTGCTACCGACGTCGGCCGACTGCCTACCATCGTCGGTCTCCTTCTCCACTGTCTGTGACCGACGTCGGTCATGCTGCCGACGCCGGTTCCTCTGGTTCTTCAGCATCCTTCCTCTTGTGTCTGCAAACAGTTGAAGCTTTTAGCTCCACACCACAACAATCTCCCACTTGGAGATAAATAGCTACAACTTGTACATGTACCTGTATACCATCTATTTTGTTCCTTAGGCTCTGTATCCCTCTTCAATGTCACTCTTGAAGACCAACCACCACGCAAACCTGTGATGCAATACCTGTATCTTATGCCACAAGAATTTTGCTGCTCCCAAATTCTCCATGACATACTTCTAAACCAACTCTACCCTTAGCTCAAAAAACTCCCTTTTTATGAAACCCTGCAACAAGTAACACAATACAGTAACAGGATAATGTAGCTAATATTATCCAACCTGGTAAAGATAAAATACAATGGCCAAACCTCCATTATTCTGCAGCATAATCAAGACCATATACCATAGCCTTCTGTCTCAAGTATCCATCCACTCTCTTCTCTAGAACGTGAATCCATCCCTCTATCCAGTGCTTCCTTTTAGCTGACAACACTACCAACAAATACCTGTTTGGTTCTCCAAGGACTCACACTCCTCATCCATGCCAAGCTCCCACTGTTTTTGGATTCTACCTGCATTGCTTCTTCCATCTTCCTAGTTCGTGACTATTAGTAAGCAATATAAAGAAGGTGAAAAATGAATATGAGGTTCACATACCTTTCTTGACCTCCACATGGGTGTTTGAGACTTAGTAATTCACCCAACATCCATTCCAGTGACTGATCTAGGCCATCTCCCAGTCTGCTCTCGACCAATGTAGGTTCCCTGCACTGATCCTGACTGCCGACATCATTTCCCTGGCTGATGCCGGTGTACCTCCTGCTGAAGTTAGTCCTTATGACCGACATCGGACTTCTCCTGTCCGACCTACCGACCCTGCTGGTCTGCACATGACCGATGTCGGTATCTGGATGACTGACGTCGGTGCCAAGTTACCAACATCGGTGTCTGTGTGTTCCTGTAAGTGATGAAATTTTCATCTGCGAGCTCTTCTTGGATCAAACCTTTGTCCATGCTGCCCTGCTCAGACTTATTTAGCCCCTGTGACTGATCTCTATCCTTCATCTCCTCCAAAAACACCAAGGCTTCTTTGTTCCTGTCAAAAGCATCAAATTTCCTCTTTCTACAATGAACTGTATTTATGCTTTCCAAATTTGAACACATACCTTTTGAATCAAGAACTTCCATTCTCTTCCTGTTCTTGTGACCAAGCCTATTAGGCCACATCTTCGAATCTACACCAGAAGTAGAATCAGTAATACAAGTAGACAGATAAAGAGTATCTACTTTCTTACCTCTTGCTAGAACAAGTGCTCCTTTGGTAACCTTCCAAGAATCCGTTGTGAGGGTTATTGTGCATCCCTCATCTCCCAACCTTCCTATAAAAATCAGACTCTACTTTAGAATCAGATCATGCATGACCTCTTTCAACACCCACATGTTGTCAATCTGCAATCTCAGCTGCACTTTCCCTTTGCCAACTATCTGACAAGGCGTACCATCCCCTAAATAAAGAACTCCAAAGTCTTTCTGTTCATACTCGTAGAACAAATCTCTGTTTGGGGATGCATGAAAAGATGAACCAGAATCTAAAATCCATGATCCTACCTGACTATCTGAAGAAAGTATGAGAGCATCCTGCATCACAATATTTGCATCCTTTGCTTCTTCCATACCTGCATGTTGATTCTCTTTATCTCTCAACCAACACTCCTTCTTTGTATGTCCTTTCTTTCCACAAAACTAGCAGGTAATACCTTTAGACTCGAATCTCCTTCCCGACCTTGATTTCCCTTGCTCAACCTTCTCCCTTTGCCTTTCCCTACTTTTTGCACTTAGAGCATTCCCTGATGATTCACCTGTGCTTCTCTTGCGTATTTCTTCATTCAAGATCACACTCACAACATCATCAACTTTTAAGATTTTAGAAGCAGATGCAGAATTACTTACTGCCATAACCATACCGTCCCAACTTTCAGGCAAAGAACATAAAATCAAGAGAGCCTTTACCTCATCATCAAAAAAAATATTGACTGAAGCTAGTTGGTTTACCAAACCATGAAAATCACTGAGATGAGTATGTACCGATCCACCTTCCTGCATCTGCAAAGTAAATAGTTGCTTCATAAGATATACCTTATTAGAAGCAGAGGGCTTTTCGTATAAGTTTGCCAAGGACTTTATCAACTCTTTTGTTGTCTTGCACTATGATAAGCTAGAAATCACAGACGATGCAAGGCTCAACCTTATGGAACCGAGAGCCTTCCGATCAAGAACGTTCCATTCTTCATCCTTCATATCTGTGGGCTTGCATGGAACCCCACCCAACGGTAAGTACAAATCCTTCTGATACAGATAGTCCTCAATCTGCATCCTCCAGTGTTGATAATTCTTGTCGTTAAACTTCTCCATTCGTAGCCTGCTTTTTTTTGCCATTGCTGAACTCTCACTCAATCAAAAAACCCTGTGAATGACCTATAATCAAAAAAACAATACCCTGCTTCCTGCAAACCGTAGCTCTGATACCACTTGTCAGGGGATCTACAGCTCTACTAATTAGAGCACAATTGATTACTTTCTTATATGCAATTAAACACAGAATTATACCAGAATGATAAAGTAGCTAGAAACTTGAGACAGTAAAGAATTTGAGAGACAATACACACTCTTGTATTAAATACTACTAGAAGAAAATACAATAAGGAAGATGCCACTTCTTCCTCCACCTCAAAGGCTTGCCACACCTCAAGAACTTCTTCCCTCTCTCACTTGCTCAACACAACAACTCTAAAGCCTGAGTTATTATCCCTCCTTGAATGCTTCAGCTGATCTCCTTGACCTTACACCTATAGATCTCCTTGACCTTGTTAGCTTCAATGCTTTTACTTGCCTTAGAATAATTACAATACATGCCTCATGGGTCTATAAATAAGATCCCATGCTTACAAAAATAGAACTCTAACTACTAAAATTAGACACACAACCCGCGACTTAAATTAGCCCCTTAGCATGCAAACACTCGGTTCAACTAACTAACTATTCGTGCAATGAACAGTTCTGGACCGCATAGGCAACCGACACCGGTCCCTATTTGTCTGGTGCTACCGACGTCAGCCGACTACCTACCGTCGCCGGTCTCCTTCTCCACTGTCTGTGACCGACGTCGGTCATGCTGTCGACGCCGGTTCTTCTGGTTCTTCAGCATCCTTCCTCTTGTGTCTGCAAATAGTTGAAGCTTTTGGCTCCACACCACAACATCCATGGCCCTCTAAAAGGTAGCTCCTACATTTTTCAAACCAAAAGGCATCCTTTAGTATGTGAAGGTGCCCCAATTAGTGGTGAATGTCATTTTGAATTAATTGCACTCCCATACAAGCACCTTGTTATAGCCCAAATAACCATCTAGTAGTGAAAACCTTTCCATACCTATGATTATTTGTATAATTTGCTTCATTAGCAGGAGGGGGTAGTGGTATTTGAGGGAGGTTTTGTTCAATTCCCTAAAGTCTATGCATAATCGAATCTCTCCATTCTTCTTATGCACTAGGATTAGATTGGCCACCCATGAGGAATGTTTGATTAGAAATATTATGTTGGCCTCAATGAGCTTTGAGAACTCCTTCCTGATTAAGGGCTCAAGTTTAAGGTTAATTATCATCTGCTTAAGTCTGATTGGCTTGGTATTGGGGTCAAACTCAATAGTATGTTGGGTAAGCCTAGATCATAACCTCTGAGGTCTTAATATCTCCATGAAAATATAACATCGTATCTTTTGATTATCCCAATGAATTATTCAATTATAGATGGGGAGCATACCTTGCCAGCTTTCAAGAGCTTGTCATCATAGATGGCCACCAGCTTAAATATTTCCTCCTTCACTATCATGTTTTTCATGTTACCCTTTAGCTAGTCATTAGAATTGAAGATGCTTTCAAGTGTGACCATTCCTTTAGGTAGTTTGTTTCCCTTTAGTTGAATGATCTACTCCTCATATTGAGTTTGGATCTGCGGTTGATTGTTGATGCATAACTCAGTTTCATCTTGTAGGAATTTGATGATTTATTCATCACTTTCAAACACCTATCAATCACTTACATTTTCTAAGACTTTTAGTCTAGCTATAAGTTTTATGACATACTTAGATGCATTCTTTATACTATGCAGGAGGTCATATTGTGCACCCACGGTTATGATCCTATCAATGTCATCATTTCATGCCCTTGGTATTGAACAGATATTGAAAGCATCAAACTCTTCAATTATGTCCCATGCCCTGTGTTTATAATCTCTCAGCAGACTATTTTTGGACATGTTCCGTGCTCTAATCTAGTTTACCACTAGTTCATTGTCTCTAAAAACTTGTAACACCTTGATTCCTTTCTTATGTGCCAATTAGAGACCCTAGGTCAGTGCCTCATATTCAGAAACATTATTTATGTAGCTAAACTACAATCTGAATGCATGGAAATATTTATCCTTCTAAGGGGATACCATTAAAACACTAGCCCTTGTGCCATTTTTTCTTCAAGAGCCATAGAAGTATAACATCCATATGCCTTTGAAATCCTCTCATGCCTTTTCAAGTTTACACAACAAGGTGTCCTCATCGAGAATTCATTATGTGCCTATCCCTGTTTCCTCTAAATTGTCATATGGGTCAAACTTTCATTTTTTGCACACCCATTCATCAAATAGGTTATCTAAAATTCCCTCAAGAGGCATGATGATCTCATGAAGAATTTAATTATCCTCTTGGTTGAACAAGGTGAAGTTTGTATCAACTGGGATAGAAGTTTATGGCTCTATGTGATTGTTCAAAATAGGCTCATCCTTGATGGTCACTTTGGTCCCATATCTGGTCTTGAGTAACATGTGTAACCAATCTGAGGATAGGTATCTACCCACCTTCGTAGTGAAATCTTGAGAGAGGCATATAACAAAGTAAAGGGGAAATTTAATGATAACGATGTCCTACATAATGGAAAGGCTCAAACATGTGTGTAGGGTGAGACTCATATCCTTGACGATCCTCATGGTTTTAACCATTGTTCCATCTAATTGGACAACCCCTTTTGAGATGGGAGAATATGTTATGCCTAGCATGTCTATGATTTTCTTTGGAATCACTAAGTTGCTCATGCCTGAATCTATCATCCGATTATGTATGATATTCTCATTGATAATTATAGAGATGTAGAATGGGGCAGATTTCTATTTAACTACACCTCCTCATTTGGTTGACATAGACTTGTGGCATAATAAGCATAGTCTACAATGGCTCATGAGATTGTAATTTCCTTATGGTGTATTGTAGCAAATTCTTTTGGGAAGGAATAGTAAGAACGTCCCACATGGTGACATTTTGGTCGGTCTTCTTCTTCATTTGTTCGACTATGTTGAAGGGGATTTGAGTCTCTTCAAACTATAATTGTTTAATAGTATCCTCTTCTCACACTTGTTGACCAACTTGGGGTGACCTTTCTTTTTGCATAGTAATTTTTGTGTGTGCTTGGAAACTTATAGAAAATGCTTTGCCCTACATATCTACACATGGAACTAAAGATGTTAAGGTTGGAGGCACTAAAGGAGGCAACTTTCTCTCAAGTGTTCTCTTTCTGAATCATGTGTTAAAAGCAATTGGGTTGCTTCCTACACTCAAAACTTCATTTTGATTCACATAATTGAAGTCACCTTATTTCCAATTTAAGAGGGTGCATTTTCCCTACTCTTATGTTTGTCACTGGGATTCATCCCTTGGTTCATATGAAGTAGATGGAGGCTTCTGAGATGGTGTGCATTTTGCATCATAGGTGCTTCATTTGTCATTCCAGTCACACATGTAGATTGATCATGCGACTAATCACATGGGAAGCACCATTCATAGTCCTATGCCATATTATTTTTCACATGTGCAAGGGCTCTAGAGGTGCTTGTAGTGTTAGAATTTGAAATATTTTACAGTCTATTATATGTGAGTTGGTTTTGGCCCTACATAGCATATTGGTAGAGAGGCCCTTTTCATTGATAGTATTGGTTGAAGGGTTGATAATGCTTGGGATGTTGTGTTTGCTACCTTTTAAGTGTTAATAGCTCATTACTAAAGCTCTTCAATAAATACTTGACTTAGTGCAACTCACTTGAGGGTGTAAAATTTTATGGAATTGGCAGATTGATAGCAAAAGGAATGGGGGCTAGAGTTGGAATGGGAGGAAAGGCAAGTGAACACAAATATACATGGGGGCTTTGGATAAAAAGGCATAGGGGTTATGGGCACACTTATCCCCATTTTAATCAAGTAGTTTTGTGCACAACAACCTCACATGCATTTGGTAGTACTATGCCTCCCACAGATTGGATCATTATGGAGAGATCAATGTTTAGCCCTCTAAAAAAATTATAAGAATGTAGTGTTAAGATTTAGCTTTACCAAGAGTGTAATTCGATCCCAAGTCCTCTAGAATCAAAAGTTGAAGTTGACCATTTACTCATGTGGAGCCCTTTTAATGGTTGTGAATTTCTCCATTGATGATAGATATTCACTCTTTTTTTTAAACTATCTACATAGTGTTGCACCTAACTCCTCCCAATTTTGAATAGTACCAGGGTGAAAACTATGGTACCATTGAAGTGATATTCCTTTAAAATATTAGGCAAGGAGTCACATTGTGACATTATCTTCGGTCACATTATGGATGGAGCAAATATTAGCAATGTCTTGTATGTGCTCTACTAGGGTAGTAGAATCTTCTCTAGTAAATTAGGGAATGATCTTAAGATCATCTATAAAGATATCATCATACTAGGTAAGCATCAATGGGTTGCCTCCATTAAAGATAACAAAGGGTTTGTCTTTAGGAGCAACCATTAAGGGTAAGGGGAATAGTCTTCCTCTGTGTAGAAGGAATCTATCGAATGGGAGTGTAGACTAAGCTCTAGGAGAAGGTTATCTTGTGTCACTAGCCCTCCTAACAGAGGAGGAGGACTCTCTAACTCCTCTTTTAGAGGTATAGATAACTCAATGAAATTAAGGTCAACACCTCTAGCAAATTATCTTGTTTGTTTTAGCATACAGATGAGGGACATATGTTTGTGAACTTGAAATGCTTAGAGTTGTCAAGTGATCTATATAGTGTCTTTAACACTGTCGACTAAGAATTTCACCAATTTTTTAGTTAAATCTCTAAAGGGTCCCATTGGGCATGCCATAAATTGTTAACACTCAAAACATGCACCCATTTATGAAAGGATATTATGCACTGGTGCGTAGCACTTCTGTGCCTAGCACTTTGGACTTGCATGCTAGAGAGTGATTTGATGTCTTGTTGTAACAATGGGATTGTCCCCCAAGGTGTGGAACTCTTGTGTTCCTTGAGACGAACCTCCAAATTAGGTCAAATTTATTTTATTCTAAATGCACCTATTCTAGAACTAACATGCAGACCTGCAAAGATCGTAATGAAATCTAATACTATCACTAAACATAAACTTGACAAAGGGAAAAGGCAAAGAAAATTAAGAGGGTTTTTGGAATGTAAAAGATGATGCACCAATAATAGAGCAAACACCTAACCCATTTAATGACATAATAAAAATAACATACTAGATACACAATCTTTAGACTAGGCACACTACATAAGTGTTTCGCATGGAGGTAAGGGAGCACAGCACAGCATTAGGAAGGATGACAAACAGAACATGCAACTAGTAGACTTCCATTTTTATGCAAAGGTGAAAGATGAGAGGGACAAACATGCACAGACAAGGATCAACAACCATAAATGCACACAGAACATAGAGCATGAAGAAAATTAAATCAATTCTTATTGATCTCAAGGTTTAAGGTAATATTACAAATTTGAATGGATAGAGCTTTGTTATACTAGGAGAGGGCTCTTGGAGGGAAATTTTCAACAACATTATGATGCTTAAAAATTTCAACCCTTATACAATAAAAATCAAGGCTTATATAGCACTCGGCAAGGCCCTACATAATCAATTCACCATTAGAGGTAGTAGATAGGAATTTGAATTCAAAAATGATGCTCAGAGCCCAAGGTCGATTAAGAGCACCAAAAGTATTTGCAATAACTACTACAATCCATGCTCATTCAATTTAATCTAATCATGGAAGTAGCTGGAAGGTCATTCTTGGATCTTTAGGTGGCCTTCATGTTTATTGAGGATGGAACTATGCTTCTACAGTTGGAGGGGATGTGTGTGTATGCTATGATTCTTTGATAGCCACCTTTGCATTCAATTTTGTTCTGATTCAGCTCCCTCAATGTCCAATCAGGGTCAACTACCACCCTTATTCATCATTACCACTTGTCAATCCACCTCAACTAGCCCACTGACATAGAATTATGCAAGCATATCTTTAGGTTCTATAATGTCATCTTGTGTCTGTGCTCAATTAAATGTGTCCTGCATAATAGGTGCATGTTAAAGGTTGCATAGAGATTTGGATGTGCGTTGAAGCTACAAGCTTGTGAAGGGTGTTGAGGGTAATCTTCAATATAAATGTAGAAGGCCCTAACTTCTCATACGCCTAGTCTCTTTTGATTGTCCTCGTAGTCTACATTTTACAAGGGTGCAGATGTGAAACCCTATGATTTGGTGTGAGACTTCATAATTTAATCATAGGGAAGACTTTGAAAAAGAACTTTCAAGAAGATTGAAGATCTTGAACGTGATCTTCACAATTTGGAACTACTTTATGTACACTTCTCTTTTTCACTGCTTAAATTTTGGGAGACCCATGTGCTCTAATTTATGCACTATGTTGGTGTGATGAAGGATCTTTGCATGGGGCACACATTGGAAACTCCTCATAGATGTGAATCAACACTTAGTCAATGTGTGAACCCATACTAACTCTTTAGTGCGGGTATGGATAAAAAATGTCTTCATATCATGTTTGTTTTAGGAAATTTGACACTACACAATTGCATAACTTCTTGTGCAGTCCTTATGAGTTTATCACTTGCTGGGGGTGGGACTTGGAGAGTCAATAGTAAGCACTTAAGAACTTTTATTAAGATATAGTGGCATGTATGCTTTGCAATCTAGAAGATTTTTTAAGAAGTTTGTAAGAAGTTGAAAGAATGTTGTTGTGAGGAGTGTCATTTGAAAAATATATGAAGTGTGAGTTGTGAGTCTCATCTAATCTTGATAATTGTTCTTGCCTATTAATTAATTATTTACTTAAGCATTCATGTGAGAATTCATTGAGAACACATCAAGTGGTATCAAAGCAACAAGTGTGAAGGATTGAAACTCATCAGTTAATAATTCCATCACCTTCTTTGTAAATTTTCCATTGAGTGGTGATTAATAGCATCAATCTAGTATTTACTATATTGGTTTAAAAAAAACTTTCCAAGAAAAAAAAAGGGCTCCAAACTCCACCATATGGCCAAGATATTACAATTTTTTGATTGACTTATCTAAGAAAAAAAAAACTACGTAATGATCACACATATGTTAAATTTAAGGTTAAATTTTCTCTAAGACGGTGATATGGAATCTAAGGTAGAACACAATTATGAACAACTCACTACATTATAGTCCACCATCACCTCCCCTTCTCTCCTTCCCTGCCTTGTTGCCATTGTACTGTTGTCAATCAAACTCGCACCCTTATGAAATTAATTTCAAGCCTTCACAATCTGCTAAAACATGAAAAAAATCCTAGGTTGTGGGTCCCCTAATTAGCAGATTGAATCTCTAGATTCTAAGGACTAGCTCCCTTTGGTGTATCAATTAGATCTCTACTCTATGCTACAAACTATTAGGGAAAAGGTAAGAAAGAAAATTTTAAAAAAAATCTTATCTAATGATGGTGATACACCTATATTTTAGTTCATCCACTCAATTTGAGCTTCTAAAAACACTTATTAGACAATAAAAAGATTGAACTTTAAACTCCAATTGACTCCTATGCATTAGTATTTCATAAAAAGGTTTTTATTTAATGATCAAAGCTTGAGGGAAATGATGGAATAGGCATGATTCAAGGCAATAACCAACCACTTATATCCACTATAAACTCAACCAAAAGACATCAAACACAAAACATGACCTGCATAATATGATTAACTCTACTACTAGGTAAGAATCAAGACTTGACAAAGAATAATTTTCTTCACATATGCAAATCACTGACATAAATACACTATACCAATACCCTAGGATCTGAAAGCAGTCATATTTATCTAAAAAAGGTTACAAAACTCAAATTTTGGCAAAGTCTAGTCTTGCCAAAAGAGGGATCTCATTCAAGGCTAAAAAAGACAACTTATATAGAAAAAGCATACAAAAGCCAATAAATTAGCACTAAAAATAGAAGAGAAAATCAACTCCCAAATTACCCCAAGTCCAAATTCAGCGATGGCAAGATAACCAAGCCTTTTTATAATATCCTTCTGACTTATGTCTTGCATGAGAAGCTCTTTGATGTTGAAAATGAAGGAGAGCCCATTTCATAATCATTATTTAGAATAAACAAAAAATTTAAAAAATTTATCAAACATTCATGGATCTTTGGTAATTCAATTTTCTTCATGCATGATGCTACGTCAATCTTCAAACACTTGAAGCTGAGTTGGAAGTGTTTGAAAAAAAATGATTAATAAGATAAACAAGAGTGCATGCATGAAATTTTATATTAAGATTAGGTATGCAACGTTGAAACTCCATGTTAGCTCCTTGAACCACCATCCAATGCTAATCTCCTCGAGCCCTTTATGCATTCGAGTCTCCCTTTTAGAACTGAGAGAGCCATGCTTGAAGGTAGATGCATGTCTTTGCCAAGTGTGAATGATTTGATTATTGCATTTGTTATTTGGCATGCTCTTTACTACAGTCTCAGACTATAGATCTTATTATAGATGGAAAAAATAATATCTTTATTAGTTTTTTTCATGTTCATGCTTGTCTTGGATGCATTTAATCGAGCTTGGGACACTTTGCATGTATTCCTTTAGCATTTATTTGGGCTCTTTGTTTCTATTTGTATTCCTTTCAGAGTTATTTATGTTTATTCCCATGGACAATATTTATTCACTCATTTCCTTCAGGCCTTCCTCCTGAACCCTTGTCTTCATTCACTTTCTCAAAATTATTTCTTCAGATAATTTGCTTAGTCCATTTCTTGCAGATAATTTGTCCGAAGCTTTTTGATTATCACTTTCTCATAGACAAATCATCCACGAGAATTCATACCTTTGGGATTTTAAAAATGGTCCCTCGAATTATTGGAATGTGCCCTTTGGACTTTTCTTTATTACCCTTTGAAAAAATGTTTGGTCCACTCGCAACTTTGAAAATGACCTTTCCAAAGATACCCTTTGGCTTTCTTACAATGGGCCTTCTCGAAAGGAAAGAGCCCTTCGGCTTTTATGAAATGGACTTTTTCGAAAGGAAAGAGCCCTTTGAGAACCTTGAAAAGTACATTTTCTTTGAAAAGTGACCCTTTGAAAAAGTTGTGTCCTTCATAAAAGTTAAAATGGTCCTTTACCAAAAAAGTGTCCTTCAAAAAAGTTGAAATGGTCCTCTGTTCAAAAAATTTGAAATGGTCCTCTGCCGAAAAAAGTGCCCTTCGAAAAAGTTGTCCTTCAAAAAAGTTGTTTCGAAAAAAATGTCCAAAACAATTCCTTTGGAAATATATCCTTCGGATTTTTTGCTTTCTTCAATTTCTGTGGACAATTTGTCTAAGACTTTTCTCTTCGAACTTTTTTCCCGAAAGAATTGTTTCACACTTTTTTTCTAAAAGAATTCTTTCCAAAGGGAAAGTGTCCTTCAGAATTTTTGAAAAGAACCCTTCGAAAAAAATGAAAATGACTTTTCTGAAAGGAAAGAGCCCTTCGGGAACCTTGAAAAATGTCTTTTCCTTGGAAAATACCCTTCAGAAAAGTGTCAAGTGACATTTCAAAATTTTTGAAAAGGCCTTCAGGTTCTTGAAATGACCTTTGAAAAAATTGAAAGTAACCTTTCCAAAAATAAGGTGACCCTTCAGAAAAGTTGTTTCGGTCTTCAGAACTTTTGAAATGGTCATTTTCCTAAAGAATGTGACCCTTTATATCGAGAAGTGTCTTTCAAATTTCCTGCAAAGAACCCTTCGAAATTTGAAAATGGACCGTTGGCTTTTAAAAAGATTAAACCGTTGGCTTTTTTAAAAGTGCCCATTTCCTCAAAATTTAATCTTGAAGGAATTCTTTCAAGAATTTTTTCCCAAAAGACCAGTTCCTTCAAAAAAAATTGAAATGGACCGTTGAACCTTTTTTGAAGATGGACCCCTTTCTTGGACCCAAAAAAACCTCCATAATGTTTTTCTCACAAAAAACCCTCTAAAAATCAAAGTGAATGCCTCAAAAAGCCCTGTTAATCATAGATTATTTCAAGGGCTTTTTAGGGCCAATAACTGACTCACAAGACAAACTAGGATGATATGCAAAGTTTCGAATGGTAGAGGTGACAATCTGACCTATGAGACAAAATTATCAACATTTTGGTGACTCAGCTGGAAATCATGTCTGTTACGATTGAAAACCAGACCATTTACATGACTCATGGACTACTATGGGCTTTTTATTCAAGATCTTTGTAAAGTCCTCTCAGCGTTTCTTTCTTTTGGCCTTTTCTTCAGACAAAATGTCTGGGGCTTTACTCTTGGACCTTTCTTTCTTTCGAGCAATTTACCTGAAAGAATTGTTTATTTATTTCCTTCAAACTTTCCCTTCAGAAAATTTGTCTGAATCTTTTCTCTTTATGCACTTTTCCTTTGAATAATTTGTTCGAAGAAATTCATGTAAATGTCTCTTCAACTTTATGAAAATGCCCTTCAATATTTTTGACAAAGACCTTTTCTTGTGAAGTTTTTGTATCTTTCACCTTGAACAAATCCTTCAGACAAAAAGTCTAAAGGAAATTAGGTCTTTGAATTTATTGAATATGACCCTTTCGGAAAAATTTCAAAGACCAATTCATGACACTTAGACAAACGACATGGTTATGCAAGTTTCGAATGATAAGGGTTGCAATTTGACCTATGGGGTCAAAATTGTCAATATTTTGGTGACTCAACTGGGAAGCATGTCTGTTATACTTGAGAACTCAAACCATATACATGATATTTGAACTCATAAAATAATTGAAAATCTGGTCCATGACTGTAAATTCTTTTTTGATCTGGAAAACATAACTTTCATCTTCCAAAATAAGAAGGGAAATACACAAAATAAGAAAACTAACTAAACAAAGAAAATATGCAAACAAAGCACTTATTTGGAGCAAAATAGAACTAAACTAATATGTTTAAACAAAACTTAGAGGAAAATAAACAAACAATGTACAAGGAGCCAAGATCTTCAGTAGCAATGTTTCAGATGTATCCCATTGACTGGGATTAGAAGCTCCTTGCCATCCATCTTTATAAGTTGGAAGGCATTGTGAGATTTGTAGTTGGAGATTGTGTATGGGCCACTCCAAAGAGATTCAAACTTCATGTGCCTTCCTAGTTTAGCTCTATCCTCATTCCACTTGAGGACTATATCTTTCTTTGAAACTTCGTGAAGAAGCTCCTTTGTCAAACGCTCTCTTCACTTGTGCTTGATGAATTTCCATGGTTAGCACGGATTGATTTCTTATTTCTTTCAACTCCATAAGCTCAGCATACATGATCTCCATAGGCTCATTCTCAAATAATTCAAGCTAATGCATTAGTTCTAAAACAAGAAACTCAAGAGAAATAGGTAACCTCACTTCCTTATCATATACCATCTTGTAAGGAGAGTTGGCTGTTGACCTTTTGTAGGTGATCCTCTTAGCCCACAAAGCTAACTTCAACTTGAGATTCCATGAACCCTGATTGTATTCAATATTCCTTATGATCTTCAATAGGTTCTTATTCATAGATTCAGCAAGGCCATTGCCTTGTGGATAATAGTTTGATGAAGTGCTAAAATAAATTCCATGTTGAACAGCTCATTCGTTGATCCTAGTTCCCACAAAAGCCATTGCATTATTAGAAATAATATTTGAAAAAACTCTAAATTTGGTAAGCAAACCTTCATAGAAATCTAGAACATTGGTTTTGTTTGCTTCTTTCAATACCACTGCTTCTATCCAACATGTGAAATAACATGTAGCAGTTAGAATCCACTTATGTCCAAAATTTGAAGGAGGATTTATGAGACCAATAAATTCCAATCCCCATTGGACAAAGTGTTGATCCACCACAATTGGTTGAAGAGGTAAAGCTGTAAGTTTCACTTTTCCCACAAACATAGCACACTGTTTGTACTTCCTTACCCATGCATGGAAATCACTAAATAAGCTCAGCCAATAACACCCACCTCTCATGACCTTAAATGTTGTAGTTCTTGCAAAAAAAGTCCACCATGTCCATCATGGAATTCTCCAAGAAATCTCTAAGTTTGGCTTGGTTCTATACATCTTAGCAACATGTCATTGATATTTTTATTGAACAAAACACTATCAATAAGCAAGAATGGAATTGATTGCAACCTGAAATATCTTCTTTTTTAAGAAATTAGATAAAAGGGATAAATACCATCTTGGAGGTAGCTTATCAAGTCATGAAACTAGCTAAAAGGTGAGGTATGACCAGCTGCAACATTTTCATCATTTGACATCAAAACAACCTCATTATTCTCTTGTAAGTCTTGAGCTAGATGCTCACAAAGTCCTTTGCCTCTAATCAGTTTTGTGACCTTAATTTACACTTAATACTTCATTACTTTGGTTATCCAACCAGCGCTCTTCTCATTTATATCTTTGTTCAAAAGGAACTCTTTGATGCTTGGATGATGAATCATTAGGTGTATTTTATTGTTAGACAAAAAGTATCTAAACTTTTCAAAAGACCTTATAATTGAAAGTATATGTTTTTCAATAAAAGAGTACCTTGTTTCATACTCTTTCAAGCTTTGACTAAAGAAAGCTATTGGCTACTCCAAAGCCTCATGATTTTGTTGCATAAGAATGTCTGAAATGGTGTCCATGTTAGCATAAATATACAAAATGAAATCTTTTGTGAAATCTAGATTTATAAGTGTAAGAGCACTATCTATGACCTTAATATCTTCAAAACTTTTAATTCCTTCTTTGGACTAGCTGAAGCTCTGATTATTCTTTAGCATGACTGTAATTGGCTTAGTTAAAATGACAAAATATGAAATATATCTCTTTATGAAGTTGATTTCCCCAAAGAAGCTTTGTATAGTTTTTTTATGCTTAGACAAGGAGAGTGCAAGAATTGAATCTATCCTTTTAGAACATATACTCAAACCATACTTTGAGACAACATGTTCAAGAAGTTTACCTTCATGAACTGAGAACACACATTTTTTGGGATTTAGAGATACCATAAATTGCTTACACCTTTTGAACACTTGCCTAAGATGAACCATGTGATCATCTGCACTCTTTGAAAACAATGTTATATCATCTAAATAATTAAGTACAAACTTGTTAAGAAGGATCTAAAATGCCATATCCATGGCTCTCTAAAAGGTTGCTCCAGTATTAGATAAATCGAATGGCATCTTTATGTATGCAAATGTATCTCACTTGGTTGTGAAGGTTGTCTTAAATTGGTCCTTTTCCTTGACCAAAATCTGATTGTAGCCACTATATCTATCCAACAAGAAAAACCTTTCTAAACTTTCAACCCGCTGTAAAATTTGTTCCATTGATGGCAATGAATAGTGATCTTTAAGTGAAGCCTTGATCAAATCATAAAAGTCAACACACAATGTAATCTCACCGTTCTTCTTTCGTATCTGAACAAGATTTTCTACCTAAGTTGAGTGCTTGATTGAAAATATAATAGTTAATTCTATGAGTTTGTGAAGCTCAACTTTCATCAAAGGCTCAAGCTTAGGATTAATGGGCATTTGTCTTTGTCTCACTAGTTTAGTTTCAATGTCTAACTCAATGGTGTGTTGAGCTGAACTCGGCTCAAATATCTTGAGATCATTATATTGCCAAGCAAATACGTCAGAAAAATTTGTGCATAACTCAATGAAAGCTTCATTTTGTGAAGGAGTGCATACCTTACCCAACTTCAAATTCTTACCAACTATAATCTCTACATCGGCATAGTGTTTTTCTTTTGTTGACAAGGATGACTTCTCCTTCCTTAACTCATCATCACCACTGAAAATATTCTCAAGTGTGACCGATCCCTTGGGCAACTTATTTATTATTAGTTGCACAACTTGGTCACCATACTGTTGCAAATATTTTGATTGGTTTCTTGAAGAAAACTCAGCGTCTTCTTGTAAGAATCTTATAATTTGATTGTCATCTTCGAACACTTGCCATTTCTATGATTATCTAGAATAGAGGACCTTACAACCACTTTTATATGTGACTAAATTCTATCACTTTTTATATCAGCTAGGATACTAAATTGTACCCCAATGGCAGCCAACCTATCTGTGTATTTATTATTGCCTCTTGGTATTGCCTAAATATTAAAAGCTTGAAAATCTTCAAGTCCCATATTCTATGCATGTAAAATTTAAGCAACAAATTTTTACATGCATTTGAACCTCTTACTTTGTGAACTATAAGTTCATTATCACCAAAAACTTGCAACGTGTTAACTTTCATCTTCCTAACCCACTGCAAACCATGAACTAGTGTCTCATACTCAGCAACATTGTTTGAACAATCAAACTGAAATTTAATAGAAAAGAAATACCTTTGTTTTGTTGGAGAAACCAACATCATTCCAACTCTGGTACCATGTTTATTCCTTGATCCATCAAAGTACAATTTTCACAAATCTTCACTAGATTCATCATCCTTAACCATGGCTAGAATTGGTACATCATTCTCATGAAGGCAATACACACCAAGTCCGTCAATCAGCGTATAAAGATCATACTCATGCAAAGTAAAAGCCTACTCATCAAGAAACAAATTTGGTACTCCATCCAAAGGTGATCCATTTTCTATTTCACTAGTTTCTAGTACATCATCTGAGATGATACAGTTAGTGTTCACAACACTTGGCATATATGGCTCCATATGAAAACGTGCAATAGGTTCAGAATGAAACATTACCTTAGTACCATACTTGGTTCTTAACAACAAATAAGTGTAATTAGCTAATAAATATCCCCCAATCTTTGAGATGAAGTCACTTTAAAGACACATAGCAAAGTAAGGAGGCAAGTCTACCACAACAACATCCTACTGAATAGTAACATTGGGACAAGCATTTAATGTCAATTTCATATCCTTGTTGATGCCTACCATCTTTGTTGGTGATTCATCCAATTGCAATACCCCTTTAGTGTTTGGCTCATAAATAAGGCCAAGTTTGTCTGCAATTTGCTTAGGCATGACTGTGCTACTAGCTCCACTATCCACCATACAGTTATGAACTAAAGTATCACCTATTATCAAAAAAAGGTAGAAAGGAGTTTTATTTGATTTTACCTCATTTTTGTCTACCTTTGGCATCTTATTTACTTGATGTACTTGTTGCTTAGTTGGTTGATATAAATTAGTTAAGACAACACCTTCTTTCTCAACCGATTTTAGAGGTAATTTGAGAGCTGAAATCTCTTAGATGAGCATATCTTTTTGTCTTAAAATGGAAAGAGAATCCCACATGTTAATACTGATATTAAACTTCATCTAATCCACTATACTAAAATGAGATCCACCAACCTTTGGTTACACTTTCTGAAGCATTGACTGCTTACGAACTAGAGGTAGTTGATGAACTATACTAACCTATATATTCTGATTTCTCTGAGTTGTAGGGGCATCATGTTGTTTTTTTGTACTCCTAAAAACAAGATTAGGAGTATTTGAAACATTTTTCACCTCTTGAGCCTCATCAATGGCTCTCCTTTTAGCTCTAGTTATAGCTACAACTTGACCACTTGTATAGTTAGTTTCAACATCCTGAATAAAAGCAACATGATCATCCATTTGTCAATTTACATTAATGGCATCAGGTTGCCCTTGAACCTATTGAGTCTCTCCTTGTGATGCCAAAATTGTATCTTGGTACTGACCTCCTTGAGAAGAAAACTCTTCTTGTGTCATTTGTAGCATAATGATGTTTTGTGATACCAAGGCTTGGTTTTGAGCATCATTGAAATTTGAGGACTGTCAACCTGAATCATGCATCAAGTTGTTTTGAGGTGGGGTGAGAACAATGGCTTTTGAAGTGGAAGGAGCATTAGGATCTAGGGTATCATATAGCTTAGCTGGAGTTATGGCTCCTTGTGTTTGATAAGGTGGTTTATTCTCTCTAAAACCTTGATAAGGAGGCCTTTGATCTTTCAAGGGTTGATAGGTGGATTGATTTTATTGTTGATAGGGCTTATTACCCTAATATTATTGTCTCTTGAGTTGCACTATTTCATTCTCAAAGGATTGTAACAAGCTTTTCAACTCTCCTATCTCACTAGCTTGAATAGAAGGGGCTGCAGTTTGAGCTTGAGATGATAGAATGTGAGCTAATGATGGGATCTGAGGCATTTGAGGGGCTCGTATGGACTTTATTTATAGTAATATAGGCATTGGAGGTCTTGGAGAAAGCTTACCAGCTTGTATCAAACTATTATATGCCCTTATTGCAACCTCATAAGCATCTGGCAAAGTAGTACCACCCATTGATTGTATCATCACACTAATTTCAGAGTTAAGGGCTTTTAAATAATACATAAATGCATATTCAGGTGATGGCCTAATCAACATAGGCATCTTAGTCCATGTCTTTTAGAATCTAAGATTAAAATCAGACATGAACTCATGAGGAGCTCTCGTTATGGTAGTTAACTGTTTAACCAAAGAGAGACGATCAGATTTGTCTTCAAATTACTTGACTAAGACTGCACCCAATTCATCCCATGTAGAAATAGAGTTTAGTAGGAGGTTTCTATACCATTGCAATGCTTTTCCTTTGAAGGAAGCAATAAGCAATCTAATAGCAACATTATCCTGAACAACATTATCGACTGAACAGAGATTAGCTACATCTTAGATATGCTCAATAGGGCTTGTTTGGTTTTCTCTTGAGAAGAATGAGATGCTCTTGAGGGAAGATATAGGAATATCGTCAAACTAGGCTAAATTCAGTGGGCTATCTCTATTAAATGGAACAAACACCCAGTTTCTAATGGGCATTTGGATAGTGGAGATTGTAGTGCCTAGAACAATAGGATAACCATGGGACAAATATTTCTTTTGAGGATATGGATTTGCCCTCCTAAACCTTGGTCTTTTATATGATATAAATTCAAAAGGAATACCTTTACTAACTGACCTTATGGTAACCTTTGGCATAAAAAGATTCCCTGAATGGTGCTATGAACCTTGCAACCTAAAGAATCTTTAGTTTGTGATGAAGATGAATATTTTCGTTTGCTACAACTGCTTCTCTTTAGCTTCAAACTTCTTCAAATATGCAAAGAATCTCTTCGAGGTCCCATCGAGTGTGTCAAAAACTGTTGTCAACTAGACTCGTACCCTTGTGAAGGTAGTTTTCCGCCTTCACAGTGTGTTGAAACATGAAAACAATCTTAGGCTATGGGTGGCATAATCGGCGGATTGAATCTCTAGATTTTAAGGGCTAATTCCCTTTGGTGTATTAATTAGGATCTCTACTCTACATTACACACTGGCGAGAAAAAAGTAAGAAAGAAAATTGAAAGGAAATCCTCTTTAATGATGGTGATACACCTGTATTTTAATTCATCCACTCAATTTAAGCTTCTAAAAACACTGATTAGACAAGAGAAAGATTGAACTTTCAACTTCAATTGACCCCTATGCATCAATATTTCATGAAATAAGTTTTTATCTGATGATCAAAGCTTGAGAGAAATAATAGAATAACCCTGATTCAAGGCACTAACCAACCACTTATATCCATTGTGAGCTCAAAGAAAAGACATCAAACACAAAACATACCCTGCATAATCTAATCAACTATATTGCTAGGTAAGAATCATGACTTGACAAAGAAAAAAATTCTATCACATATGTAAATCACTGACATAAATGCACTATACCAGCACCTTGAAATCTGAAAGCAGTCCTATTTATCTGAAAAAGGTTACAAATCTCAAATTTTGACAGTCTGATCTTGCCAAAAGAGGGATCTCATTCAAGGTTGAAAAAGCCAACTTATATAGAAAAAACATAAAACTCAAGAGATTGGTGCTGAAAATGGAAGAGGAAATCAACTCCCACATCACCCCAAGTCCAACTTCAACTATGCCAAGATAACCAAGCCTTCCGATAATATCCTTCTGACTTATGTCTTGCATGAGAAGCTCATTGACGTTGAAAATGGAGAGCCCATTTCATAATCATTATTTAGAATAAACATTAAATTCTTCAAAATTTATCAAACATTCATGGATCTTTGGTAATTCAATTTTCTTCATGCATGATGCTACGTCAATCTTCAAACACTTGACGCTGAGTTGAAAGTGTTTGAAAAACTTTGATTAATAAGATAAACAAGAGTGCATGCATGAAATTCCATATTAAGATTAGGTATGCAACGTTGAAACCCCATGTTAGTTCTTTGAACCGCCATCCAACGCTAAACTCCTCGAGCCCTTTATGCATTTGAGTCTCCCTTTTAGAATTGAGAGAGTCGTACCTGAAAGTAGCTGCATGTCTTTACCAAGTGTGAATGATTTGATTATTGCATTTATTATTTGACGTGCTCTTTACTGCAGTCTCAGACTATAGATCTTATAGATGGAAAAAAACAATATCTTTATTGGTTTTTTGCATATTCATGTTTGTCCTAGATACGTCTAATCGAGCTTGGGCCACTTTGCATGCTCTGTATGTATTCTTTCAGTATTTGTTTGGGCTCTTTGTTTTTGTTTGTATTCCTTTCGGAGTTATTTTTGTCTATTCCCATTGACAATATTTTTTCGTTCATTTCCTTCGGGCTTTCCTCCTGAACCCTTGTCTTCGTTCACTTTCCTGAAATTATTTCTTCAGACTATTTGCTTGGTCCATTTCTCGTGAACAATTTGTCTGAAGCTTTTTGATTATCACTTTCTGTCCGTGGGTATTCATACCTTCAAGTTTTTGAAAATGGTCCCACGGATTATTGGAATGTGCCCTTCGGACTTTTGTTTATTACCCTTCAGAAAAATGTTTGGTCCACTCGCAACTTTGAAAATGACCTTTTTCGAAAATACCTTTCGGCTTTCTTAAAATGGACCTTCCCGAAAGGAATGAGCCCTTTGGCTTTTGTGAAATGGACTTTTTCGAAAGGAAAGAGTCATTTGGGAACCTTGAAAAGTACCTTTTCCTTTGAAAGTGGCCCTTCGGAAAAGTTGTCATTCGAAAAAGTTGAAATGGTCTTCTACCCAAAAAAATGCCTTTCGAAAAAGTTGTCCTTCGGAAAATTTGTTTCGGACAAAATGTTCGAAACAATTCCTTTGAAAATATATCCTTCGGATTTTTTGTTTTCTTCAATTTCCATGGACAATTTGTCTGAGACTTTTCTCTTTAGACTTTTTTCTCGAAAGAATTGTTTTGGACTTTTTTCCCAAAAGAACTCTTTCCAAAGGGAAAGTGTCATTTGGAATTTTTGAAAAGAACCCTTCGAAAAAAATGAAAATGACTTTTTTGAAAGAAAAGAGCCCTTCGAAAACCTTGAAAAGTACCTTTTCTTTGAAAAATACCCTTCGAGAAAGAAAAAAGTGACCTTTTGAAAACGTTGAAAAGGCCTTCGAGCTTTTTGAAATGACCTTCGAAAAAATTGAAAGTGACATGTTCCAAAGAAAAAGTGACCCTTCGAAAAAATTGTTTCGGTCTTTGAAACTTTTGAAATGATCATTTTTTGAAAGAATGTGACCCTTTATGCCGAGAAGTGCCTTTCGGATTCCCTGCAAAAAACCCTTTGGAATTTGAAAATAGAGCATTGGCTTTTAAAAAGATTGGACCATTGGTTTTTTTAAAAGTGTCCATTTCATTTAATACCGAAGGAATTCTTTCGAAAAAAAATTCTGAAAAGACCAATTCCTTCAGGTTTTCTTGAAATGGACCGTTGGACCTTTTTTGAAGATGGATCCCTTTTTTTGGACCCAAAGAAACCTACATAATGCTTTTCTCACAAAAAACCCTCTGAAAAACAAAGCGAATGCCTCAAAAAGCCTTGTTAATCATGAATTATTTCAAGGGTTTTTCAAAACCAATAACTGACTCACAAGACAAACTGGGATGATATGCAAAGTTTTGAATAGTAGGAGTGACAATCTGACCTATGAAACAAAATTGTCAACATGTACAACAATGATTTTTAACTTCGCTAAAACACATGGGCAAAACAATATTTAAGCTTAATTACTTAGTTACAAAACCAAGAGTGGTAATCATGCAAGTTTAAAGCTGTACTTTCTATTTTATCATGAGATCTAGGGACAATCATTTAAGATTTGGTGGTGGTGGTGGAAATACATGCCCGAAAGTGCCAGCCCTAACCTAAAAAATTGACAATACACAAAGTCCCTCAAAAGCATAAATCTCATACTTGACAACGTCCAAGGCATAAACAACACACCTAACAAATAACAAACAAAGCAAAATTGATTTGACGGTTGTGTTCCCCTAGTCACGATCTCCAATAACTAAGCAACTCCAATGACATGTGAACCATATTTCTTCTCCAAACCCTAGATGGGCAGCAATACTTGAGAGCATAAGGAAAGCAACATAAGTTGAGGCCTATGACAAACCAAAGAGTAACAAAACTACTTGATATTTATCAAGCCCCTAGACAATGACAGTTTTTGAAACACCAGACCTCAAAATTAAAATAACTCCAATACCATGAATTTTAGATATACCTCTAGTGCATTTTGAAAATATCTCTGCAATTCTAAAATCTTCATTCATTCAATCATATTGCGATTCTATAATATAAATAAGCCAGTATATCACATTTTTTCAATCACTTTCTCCAAACAAGAAGAAAAACTCTGATATGACGATCAAATGAAAATCAAATTTAAGGTAGGAATCATTTGATGGCCCAATATATTTCAAATTTAAGTTCTGCCATTTTTATTGACATCTAACATAATCACACACCACCTCCACCTAAGATATCATTGTAGGACTTCTATTTGTGTGACTACATTTTACCAAACTAGCAACATCTACAATTCAAGATCTCCCTTTTAGAAAAACAAAATAATGCAAACAAGAAAGCCTTACCTACAATTCTCAATAACAAAAATTTCGAATTTTTGGGGTTAAAACTGGTTTCTACGCACTGTAATAATGAAAAAAGTTTATTTTCCATAAGCATTTGGTTATTCTCTTATTTTTAATGAGATGGATCCAATGGTAAGATCTAAAACATCAGACAAACAATTTTACACGGTTGGCTCCAGGAGAACTTTACTCTTTGAAATTGTGTCAATAATGCTAGTGCGTGAGAAATAACATTTGGCTACAAACTGAAAGATAAATAACCGTCCCATTTTATTTATGGATCCAAACTGAAAGATAAATAACCGTCCCATTTTATTTATGGATCGCGCTGCATTGCCAGCCCAAAGAGGCATATGGAACAGCTTTAGACGATAAGGATTTGCGTGGAAAAGAGAAGCATGGAATTAAAAACTTGAGCCTTAAAATCCTTTTATTCCAGAACCCCAATAGAAAGTGAGATTACACAATTCTAACATATCTAGATCTCTTCTTGAAAATCACAACTTTAAAAATTGCACAAAATATGATCAGAAGCATTCCGGCAGAAGCTCTACATGACAAATGATCAAGTTTGAAGGAGAATGTTCAAGATCAACGCCTGTGCATGTCACGTGTCACCATACGATCAGAGGGGCATTCATATGCCAAGTGTCCACGACCACCACAGTTGTGACAGATGATAATACTAGTGCAGTCCCTACTCATATGCCCTGGTTGGTTGCATGACCTGCAAATGATGTCATGGAATCTTGAAGGACCTCTTTCATCAATCATGGGAGCCTTTGGACACTCTCTAGCAACATGACCAGATACATTGCAGAGGTTACAAACAGGGCTGTTGGTACAGTCACGTGCTAGATGTCCAGTTTTACGGCACTTACCACATGCCTTCTCATTTGTACACTCTGCAGCTATATGCCCCTTTTTATAGCAATTATTGCAAAGCCTCATGTCTCCAGGTGGGACAGCAGGAGATGTACAATCTCTAGCAAAGTGACCCACTTTGCCACAACTGTGGCATATTGGATCATTGGTGCACTGACTTGCATTATGCCCGGGCTCTCTGCAGTTCCAACAGAGGGACTTTGTAGTGCACTCGGATGCAATATGCCTACAGAAAAGCAAGAATTGATGTCAAATTTCAGATTAGAGTTTCTAATAATTTATAACACATACAAAGTAATCCTCTCAATGAAGAGAAGTACCAAAAAATACTGCCTACCCAGGAAGTCCACAATTATTGCACACTGGGACATTTGTGCAATCTCGAGCAAAATGTCCTGGCCGCTTGCAATTCTTGCATAAGTCATCCTTTGCCCTGATTAAAAATATATATAAAATCAACGAGAACAAGGTACTTATTAAATATCATTGACTCAAACAATCAGAGCTAGCTAAAGATGTATGAAAATAACATACATTAGGATAGCATTTACCAAAAAAATACTATTAATCCTATACAACTTTTCATGCCTCTTTCATCTGATAAATCCACTCAGCAATGCAAATTTTGAAGTCGTGTATGGATCATCTGGATGTTGAATTTTTTGCCGTAATCTTCTACCAAATATCATATTTAGAATACTTTAGAACCCCTCTCCTTTTCAAATAATATAAATCGCAAAAATTGGGATGGCTAAGAAAACTCAAAACACAACTGAATCCATCAGAATCAGACAATGCACCCATTCAACACCAAAGCTATTAAGCAGACACCAAAAGACAGGGATACATTATACAGGGATGGGGAAGGGATCTTTATTTTGAGATGTAGTACAAAGTACATGAATAAGGGTATCACTATATCACATTTATATCTATTCACTAGGAAATACGGATACATGTACAATATCTCATTCCTAAACCCAAGTTTCCTAATCTCTATGTTAATTTACACTGTTTAGCAAAGTGGCAAAGTGGCAGAAATGTCCCGTCGAGAAGTATACACTGTTATAAAAAGGCATGCCACTATTAATTAACCTACAGGCTACAATACAAGTTAATCCCTAAACAAACCTCTACAGAAGCAAAATCAGGCATAGCAAGGTTAATGTAGCTTAATTAAGCTACTCATGAACATCATGAACAACTCTTTACAGCTTCGGACGAACTCTAGTTTTAACTAATAAGGTCCCAAACATGAATACTCTCAAAAATCCTTTGTTAAACTCAAGGTAAAGGGAGTTAAGCCACAAATCATAGTGATGAACATTATGTATGACTTGTGCATAGAATTATAACCGCTTCCCAAATTATATATATATATATATATACTGCCTAAATTATAAAATAAATAATACTGACCAAATAATGTATATTATTTACTATAATTTTAAGACAATGAACATCCTCTTGGTTGAAAGTTGAAAGAGAAATTGAAAAAAGAACCTACGGACCTACTTATAGTGACTACCAATTTTCAGCATTATATTTTATCCCGATAACAAGCACAGTAAAAATGACCCTCAAACTCCTAAAGCATAAATCTTTGAGAAACACATCACAAAAGTTTCCTCACATCAAAGGATTTAAAGTGACTATAAGGATCCTCAGTATGATTCTTTGAGACATATCACCAAGCTTTAAAGTTTGGAATGGTAAAAGTTAAAGTTTATCAGCGTTTGACATCCTTCATTTGCAAAAGGAAGTTCAAAATCCTATGTCACAAGACCCTCAGCATACCATGTAAGTCAACAATGCAGGTTAAGTAAATCATTTATTCAAGAACACAGTCAGGCCACACTTATTCTTACTAAATCCTTGTAGCGGCATAATTGGCAAGGAAGGAGCTACATTAAAATTAATTGTTAAATAATCTCATGCCTGTAGTAAGCTATATTCTCAAAAGCCTGCTGAGCCCACGATTACCACACTTTATTACTATAAGACGCACCCTGTAGGAACAATTACATGCAATTCACAACACATTTTCCATGCTGGCTGAAGATCTTAATGATGTCCAATATGCCAATGTTCCACTCATCTATAGCTATAAAATTGCCTGGAATGCAAGGAATCCCTAGTGGTTATGTTCCGATTGGTTATGGATTAGCAAATTATGGGCATGCAGTTTTTGGAAGGCATTTGAAGGATAATAAAGGGCCAGTGGCACACCTGAGTTCGTTGAGATACGCTGAGCAAGTAGGTTTTCTTGTATTGCCACTTGTATATGCACATTGGTGACAGTTTCCGCTAAAAGATTTGTTACTATAGTTGGTTGTAATAGGAAGAATATTAGTGAGATACAACGGATCGGCAGTGCCACAGTTAAAATCTCATATGGTGGAGACCTCGTTCGTGTCTAGAACAAATCATAGACAAGCAAGAATATATGATGAAATAAACCCTTTACGGCACTCTGCATGTTTGTCATCTTTTTGCAGAAAAACATTTGTGGCTTTGAAGAAACAAACGATTCCTCACCCACTCAGGAAAAAAACGAGGAAAGGGAATTAAAAACAATGGCAACTATCAACTTCAGTAATTCAAACTATGAGGAGGAGGCCAAGTCGCCATGTGTCTACTCAATGTTTGCCGTGTATATCAAGCTCCTTTCTTATTTCGGTTTCCCGTGTAAATTAAGGTTAGTCTGTTTTATGTGACAAAAGACATAATTCCAAACTATGCCGAATATATCTCTATCTCTTGTCTGATTCAGTGAATGTGATAATATATGAATATTCTCACAGAAAGGGCCCAATTGGAATCCTGTAAAAATAAATATAAAGAGGAAAGTAGCGAAATACCTGGATGACGGGCGGAAATCCCTGATATAGGGAGCATGGCGATCATAGGGGCGGGACCTGCGTTGACGTGGACTAAGGCTCCTCATTCTGCTTGTCCAAAAACCCTCTTCAACTGAGAAAAAAAAGAAATGCGTTGTAGCACAAGTACAACCCTAACAAAACACAAAACCACCTCCAGTAAGTCTAAATCCAGTATTTCCAACAAAACCCTACTTCCCTCCTCCGCACTCCAAAACCCGATATTACTAAATGTATCAAAATTTCCACCATAACTTCCTAACAGACGCACCCCAAAACACCAATATTCCCAAAACGCCGGCGTTGATATTCCAGAAAACTGCAACACATTTTGAAGTAAATTACAAGACGAAAGACAAACCTGTTTTTTGTCTGATGATTCGGTCATAAGTTCAGTGTGGTCTTTATTAGGTTGTTTTTGTAGAGCTTGGAAGCACATTTATGTGATTATTTATTGCGTTCAATCTCCTCATTTTCCAAACTTAAAACATGATTTTTGCTCATAGCAGAGCAACACAATTGGTCGGCCTCGGGTAAGGGTGGGTAATGGGGACAAAGCATTTCAATTCCACTTCTTCCACCGTACTTAGTGTCCATCATCAAAATTATGGAAAATAAAAGGTTATTGTAGACACCTTAGAAAAAGGTTCGTAGCCTACATTTTTTAGGGTGCCTCTTACTCAGCGTTTTTTTTAAAGGTTAAATAAGGTGTTATTGTATAATAATTGATTTTTATTTGTCTTGCACATTCTTCCATTATTTTCTAATTATTTATCATATCATTTTTCTTAATTTAGGTAGATATATATATAAGGACATTTAGGACATCAATGAATAAAGTTATCTACGCAAACATATAGAGAAGGCATTCAAAAATTTAAGGAAATCAAAACACCATCTAGTATTTAGTGTTTACAACATTCTAGAAAAAATTAACATTTAATATAGCATTGAAAGTCATAGTAGAGGTATACTTGCATTACATTAGACTATGTGGTTGAATTGCATTTTACTTGGTAGTTTGCGACCAATATTGTATACTATTGAGGGATATTATAAGTGTATAATAGGAATCCAAAGGGGGTTAGTTCATTGTTAGTGCATGTAGATCAAAATAATTACGTGAGACAAATGACCTAAGCCTATCCACTAGGTTTAGCAAGACTATCAAATGATGAATCAAATAGAAGATAAAACACAAAGGTTATACCTTCCTTGAAAGACACCACTTGCTAGTCAGTCTGAAGAGGTATGTGCTCAGCTTGTAGAACTAGAGGTCTTTGGCAATGTTGACTCCATATGTGGACAACATCTCCCCTTGTCTACACTTGGTTTGGGTTGAGAAATGGCATGAAAATGGTAAAGCTCCTTATGTATTTTGGCATAGTAAGTTTAAGTCCAAGAAATTTGTCTATAATGGAGAGGTGACCTTTGTTGGGATAAATAACGGAAGCACACAATTGATTACCAAGCAACTTAATATGCGGAAATTAACCAGAATACACAAGTAACTAAAATCCAAAAATAACACATGATATGAGAGACAATACACAACTTGTATTAAAACTCCTTTAGAAGGAAATACAACAAAGAAGGCTGCCACAGTTCTTCTTCCTTACACACCTCTAGGGCTCTCACACCTCTAGGGCATAAACGGTAAATCTTTCCTCAAAGCTCTCTCTCTTAGGTCCCAACACACAACTCAAACACAGAGTTGGTGTTCACCTTACACCTGTGCTCCACGCACTCCACAAGTACACAAACGTACTCCAAGTAGATCTCCCCTGAACCTGCAACAACCTGAACCTCAATCGACCTTACTTATGGAAGGATCTTCCTTGCCTTCCTCTTTGCTCTCTATGAGTACCCACTGTACTCCAAGTAGATCCCACCTGATTCTGCTCTCTGTTGTGTTGCTATCCTATCTGATCTTGCACACCTGCAAATCAATCTGGTTCTGCACAACTGTGAACCTTGACCTTGCACACACATACACCTGCAAATCAATGATCTTACTTACCATGTAGATCTCCTAAAGTAGCCATGCTCACCTGATGACCAAGATCATACATACATGAAGAACCCTGTTGATTCTTCAATCCAGCACCCACACTTGGTACTATGGCACTAGGAGGAACACACCATTGCTCTCTTTTCTCAGAAGGAGCTTATATTGTTGCTCTCTTACTCTCTAGCACAAGTTTACAATACAACCAATGAGTCTCTTAAATAGATCTCATGCAAATAATAATTAGACACCTAATTACAATAATTAGATCCGCAGCTTCTAGTCTAAATTTGGCTCTTGACATGCAAACACTTGGTTCATTAGCTAACTGCCCGTAAAACACTTGCAGCTCGAACCACATAGGTGACTGACGTCGGTCCCTATCTGTCTGGGGGGTGCCGACGCCGGCCGACTTCTGATTGACGTCGGTTGCTCTCCTGCCTTATCCTGCCAACGTCGGTTGGCCTGACCGACGCCGGTGTCTATGACACTCCGCAACTCTTCGCAACCTCCTTCTTTGTTTGCATCAGTGAAGCTTTTAGCTCCACAACCTAACAATCTCCCACTTAGAGATAAACAGCTACACTGTACCTGTACCTATACCCCGTCTAATCTATTTCTTGACTTGTATCCCTCTTCAAGCTCAATCCTAAAGACAACCCACCACACAACCTGTGGTGCACCTCCTGTCATCTGAGTAACCTGCCACATCCGAACCTACAAACCCATGTAGTGAAGTCCTGACCCTCCATAGCATGAATCCTTGCTACTGGTCCCTCTCAAATCCCTGAGAACCCACTTCTCCGAATTAGCTCCTAACTCTCTGACAACACCCACTGCTTGGGCAAACTCAGGTTATACCAGACCTCCTGTGATTTCAGACACTGAACTGTCCAGCCCTTAGTGTGCTCCGACTCTGCATCTTGTGTAATGAACCTCGCCAACACCTGATTCACATCAGCTCCCACTGGAGACAAAATCAACCTGTGATCTCAATGCCTCCCATGCCAAAAAATTTTGCTGCTCCAAATTCTTCATAGCAAACCACTGAACTAATCTTACCCTTAGCTCAGCAAAACCCTGTATGTACAAACCTGCTAGCAAACCATCCACATACAGTAACAGGATAATGTCATGACCATCATCCCCCTAGTAAGACAAACCACAGTAGTTACCCTGACGTTGACTAAAGCCATGCTTTGTCATCTCCACCTGTCAAACCCTGTACCACTGTCCTGCAGCTTCCTCAAGACCATATGACCTGGTCTTTCGTCTCACGTGTTTGTTCTCTCTATTCTTCAACTAAGGCATCCATTCGTCTCTGTGCTTTCATACCTACTGGCAACCCTACCAAGTCTCCGCTTGGTTCTGCATACTATTCCTGCCATACTCCCACTATTTCCTGGATACTTCCTGCTCTACAGTCAGCAACTAGTATAAAGAAGAGAAACAATGAATTTGAGGCTTACTTACCACCTTCAGTCCTCCATATGGGTGTTTGAGACTCCTTGACAGCTTGTTGTCCACCCAAAATCTGTTACAGTGATCGACCTTGGTCACCACACAGTCTGCATCCAACCGACGTTGGTTCCATGCGCATGTCCTGACTACCAATCTTG
The DNA here is from genome assembly GCA_037957365.1 of Torreya grandis. NCBI lineage: Eukaryota > Viridiplantae > Streptophyta > Pinopsida > Cupressales > Taxaceae > Torreya > Torreya grandis. Next base: position 1,159,527 of record JARHVA010000033.1, on the reverse strand, counting down.
TCGACGTCGGTGTCCTCATGATGCCGACGTCGATCCTCCTGATCGACGTCAGTCTTACCTACTATCGACGTCAGTTTTCCTACCGATGTCGGTACCTGTGTTCACCTGTGAGTGATGACTTTTTACCTGCGAGCTCCTTTGAATCAAAACCTATGTCTAAACTACCCTACTCATAAGTATCCAGCCCCATCCACTGGTCTCTGTCCACCATCTCCTCCATAAACACCAAGGCTTTCCAGTTCTTAAGCCTATCAAATACATCTGTCTTTCGCTTAAGAACATGCATCTCCTTTCTGCTCATGTGACCAAGCCTACAAAGCCACGTCTCTGCAACAGAAGAAGAATCAATAATATAAACAAGTAGATAAAGAGTACCTATTTTCTTACCACCAGCTAATTCAAGTGCATCCGCTGTGAGAGTTCTCATGCATCTCTCATCACCCAACTTTTTTGAAAAAATTAGCCACATCTCCAAACCTAGGACCTGCATGACCTCCTTTAACACCCATGTGTTGACCACCTGTAATTTCAGCTTCACTTCCCCTTTGCCAATTCTTTAGCAAGGCTCACCAGCTCCTCTCCCTGGGGCTGCATGGAAAGAGGCAACAAAATCTATTATCCAAGATTCAACTTTATCCAAGAAACCTTCCAGAGCATCCTGTGTAACAACCCCTGTAACATCTGCATCTTCAGTTCCTTCATGTTGATCTGCTACCAACCAACAATATTCTTTTACCTACTCTTTCTTTCCATAGGACCGTAAGTGACCATCTGTGCTTTTCAACTCCTCCATTCTTAGCTTACTCTCTTCTGCCATGCTCTACTCCCACTCAATCAAAAAACCCTGAGAGTGACCTGTAACCAAACACAAAACCTGCTCCCTATAACCTTAGCTCTGATACCACGTGTTGGGATAAATAATGGAAGCACACAATTGATTACCAAACAACTTAATATGCAAAAATTAACCAGAATACACAAGTAACTAGAATCCAGAAATAACACATGATATGAGAGACAATACACAACTTGTATTAAAACTCTTTCAAAAGGAAATACAACAAAGAAGGCTGCCATAGTTTTTCTTCCTTACACACCTCTAGGGCTCCCACACCTCTAGGGCATAAACAGTAAATCTTCCCTCAAAGCTCTCTCTCTTAGGTCCCAACACACAACTCAAACACAGAGTTGGTGTTCACCTTACACCTATGCTCCATGCACTCCACAAGTGCTCCACGCACTCCACAAGTACACAAACGTACTCCAAGTAGATCTCCCCTGAACCTGCAACAACCTGCACCTCAATAGACCTTACTTATGGAAGGATCTTTCTTGCTTTCCTCTTTGCTCTCTATGAGTACCCACTGTACTCCAAGTAGATCCCACCTAATTTTGCTCTCTGTTGTGTTGCTGTCTTATCTGATCTTACACACCTGCAAATCAATTTGGTTCTGCACACCTGTGAACTTTGACCTTGCACACACATACACCTGTAAATCAATGATCTTACTTACCATGTAGATCTCCTAAAATAGCCATGCTCACCTGATGACCAAGATCATACATACATAAAGAACCCTGCTGATTCTCCAATCCAACACCCACACTTGGTACTGTGGCACTCAGAAGAACACACCGTTGCTCTATTCTCTCAGAAGGAGCTTATATTATTGTTCTCTTACTCTCTAGCACAAGTTTACAATACAACCAATGAGTCTCTTAAATAGATCTCATGCAAACAATAATTAGACACCTAATTACAATAATTATATCTGCAGCTTCTAGTCTAAATTTGGCTCTTGACATGTAAACACTTGGTTCGTTAGCTAACTGCCCGTAAAACACTCGCAGCTCGAACCACACAGGTGACCGACGTCGGTCCCTGTCTACTTGGGGGGTGCCAACGCCGGCCGACTTCTGACCGATGTCGGTTGCTCTCCTGCCTTATCCTATCGATGTCAGTTGGCCTGACCGACGCTGGTGTCTGTGACACTCTGCAACCCTTCGCAACCTCCTCTGTTTGCATCAGTGAAGCTTTTAGCTCCACAACCTAACAACCTTCAATTTATAGATTGGTTGAATCGATGAGGACCATCCATCTTGATCTTCAAATGGATGGCTAAGAATGAGTCCTCACCCTCATCAATGTTGGAGGTTGGAAATGTAAGAGAATCCATTTTAGGCAATTTTGGAGTGTGGAAGAGATTTGGAAGAGAAGTGCAATCATGACCCCTTTTAGAGTGTGTAAGAGAGTGTAAGAGGGAAAAGTGTGTAAGGAAGTGTAAGAGAGTGCAAGAGTTTACTTGCACTCATATCCTTTTTCATTGACTTTTCCATGTGATGTCACCAAGATAAGGCAATAAAAGGTTTTTTATTTTAAAAAATATAAATTTCCAAAAAACCATGTAATTTTGTATTAGAAAAATGTTTAGGTTAATTAATCAAGGTGATTATTTGACAGTTAGAAGAATAGTGTATTTGTAATGTTCATTTGTCTAATTAAATATTCATTTAATTACCCCATAATAACACTTGTAAATCATTAGGTTCATTTGGGGTGTGCTTGATTATTTTGGCATTATGATGCAATGCCCTAATTAGGAATGTATTACTGTAAATTCATGTTGAATCGGTAGTTGTGCAGGTAATATAAATCCATTTACAATTTTTATTTAATTTTGTGTGTGATTGAGGAAATTCATTTTGATTACAGTTTAGACATAAAAGTGGTGAAAATGAAGTGTCTACATTTTTCCCTTGTTTGAGAAGTCATTGTGAGACACAAGGCACAATAACATCTTTTAAAATAATGAAAATTTTGTTAAAAAAAATTATTTTAAATATTGAAGAGTGATTCAATGTCAATCTCTAAATTTGTGGGTCAACTAATTTAGATTAATGCCCCAGAGGGTGCTTGATAAGCCCTGGATGCCCCCTCAAGGGAACAGTCAAAAAATGATTAAAATGGATGGGCCCTCAAAAATGAGAAAATAACACAATCTGGGGGTGAATCAATCTAGATAACGAGGAATATAGAAGAAAGGTGACCAAAAGTGGCCAATGGATCACATATGAGTCTCTAACAAAGAAAAGAATGGAAATAGACCACTAGGGGGAATTCAAATTACAGGTTATATATTCACCCCTAGCGGGTTAAAACTGTGCATTCTTATCCTTCCCTTTGGAATATTTGAGCTCTGGTTTTGCACAAGAGATAGCAATGAAGAATGGCTCACCATCCACTTTAGAGGCACTTGAGCGAGTGGGTTTGAGAGCATAGATGACCATGAGAGCATAAATAATCAGTAAGTAGCTTTCTCCATAGTCAATTTTGTCCTTTAAGTGAATTAAATGCTATGAGAAGTTAGGGTTTGGGTGATTCCACTGATTTTGTAATAAATGGATTCAATGGTTTTGCCAACAAAAATGGTGGAAATGCCACAAAAATAGCAAAATATGCTAGCTAAAATGATAAAAATAGTAGAAATGACCAAAATGACAAAAATGTCTCCAAAAATGGTGGAATCATCCTTTTTAGTGGGAAACGCCAAAATAGAAAAAATGCCAAAATTATGAAAATGTCATTAAAAATGGTAGAAACACCAAAAAAGGAAGGATTAAATCGAGTAGTTTAGAATAAATTATTGAAATTGGTCAAGGCATGGGGTAGATTGATAAGATTGGTCAGATAGATGTTTTTCAATAATAATAGAGTATTTTTTTGCTTTGTATTATGTCAGCTAGCTAGATTGATTTATATGGAGTTAGTGATTCATGTTGACTTATCTTTGTTTGTAAGAGTGGCTCATTGTATTAATAGTGCATGAACGATGGTTACACTATTATGGATGAGCTAAATTTGGATGGGAGATATGTGCACTTTCTTTGAGGTTGTAGATCTATTACATGCCTCCTACCTGGCGACCATTAGAACAAATAAATCTTACTTTAGTGCACTTACAAATAAGTGTCATTCATAGACATCCACTTTTCATTTACCTACAAGTGAGGCCACAATTACCTTAAAGGTAATTTGGTAGATTCTAAGATTATCTATGAGATGGAAATCATTGTATTGGACTAGCTCGATAGGGTGACAAGTTTTATTTAAGGATTTGATCAACTGCATAGATGTGTTGATGGTTGACGGGATGGTGGATATCAACTTGATAGAGATACTAACAAACACCCAGCTAGATGATTTACCATGAGAGGCACCCTCACCACCAACTTAAATAGATAGGGAGGCTATAGTTCTAATGGCTAATGTTAGTGACATCCTACTACTTGGCAAGAGTGGTCGCATCTTACACATGGATTTGGGTCGTATTATTAGAGACATTATTGATCAAATAATGAAATTTACTTAGGGGCCAACTATATTGGGACCTTCATATAGTGACATATTGAGGAGGGTGAAACATTGGTGCTTCTACATTGCTCCAAGTCTAGGCCTAGGAGCACATTACCATTGAGTGACCAATAGGCCCGAGACAAGTACATGGTCCAAAGGAGCCTATTATTATTAGAGACATAATTGACCAAAAAATAATTTCACTTAGGGGACGACTGTATTGGGACCTGCATATAGTGACATATTGAGGAGGGTGCAACATTGGTGCTTCTACATTATTCCTATTTTAACCTTTTAGGGTTTTACTTATGTAAATCATATGTTTGATTAAAGGGTTGATTAGTCTAAATCAATGAAGTAATATGCAATAAATAACCATTGATTTGTTACAAATTTTGACTTGCTTTAACTTTCTAAAAATAATAAGAAATATGTGTAAATAGACTTATCTAGAAAACATCTAATGTAAAAGATATGAGTGCTAAAAATTGAGATATGAATAGGTCTGAGTGTCATCAATTGGAACCCTATGTCAAATCCTCTCCTCAACAATAGTTCCACACTTGGACAGTAGCACCATGTGACTTTAGTGTCCTGAAAATGGTACTAGTGTCCTTTGTACAAGTTTGTTCCTAAATTTTGGGTACACCTACACCTGTGTTTTTGGGTTCTATCCCTGCACACATGAAGTCTAAAACTTTGTATTGTGCTTGTAATAGTTAATATATGATTTAAACCCTAATCATATTTGCAAGTAATACATGAGCTAAAAATGTGTGTTTATTAGTAGGATAGGCTAGACATCCTCAACACCACATGGTGAAGAGAGTTACCTACATACCAATACTCTGAGGAGAGAGCAATCCTGATGTAGTTCTCCCCACCTAAGTGTTGGTGCAAGTGCAAGTGATGTTATAATGATAGTGGTCTTGAATTCCTTGAGGGTACTTGAGATTGGAAATCTTGAAAATCTAGGCTTAGGGTAGTTGTAGATGGTATATGTAGAAGTAGGGAAAAATAGGGATTAATAACCTTGATTTTGCTCAACTTATTTTGTGTTTGAATAGGTATTTTGCATCTATTTTCCATCTAGTGGATAGAGGTCTAAAAGTCATGTATTTATAGTGTTTTGTAGCTTGTGTGAATAATAAATTATGCTTAGGCCAACCTTAGGAGAGTTTAAATTTTAAAAGTTTGTTTACTCGAGAAAGTTAGGGTAAAGGACATTAGTGTCATGTTGGGGATACTAGCACCATGTGGCTCGAGTGTCCTTAATGTGGTGCTAATGTCTAGTTGACAGGTTATTGGGCATGAGGGGCCAAGATCTAGGAATGAAGGTCTAAGCTTGTGTTTTAGCTGACTAAGAATGCTTGTGGTCTGTAGAAAGGATGGTAAAGTGTAATAAAAGGCTCTAGGATAGGTCTAGGGCTAAGCCATAAATAATTTGTCTCAATTAACACTCTTAACAATTTAATACCACTTTTAGGCAATTACATTTGCCTCCCTTTATGCTATAAATGCAACAAAGTGTAATGATTATTATAAAGGAAAAAGGAGTGTACCCAAACTTACATAGGAAGTGAATCCCATGTAGTTGAGTCTGAGTATGTGACGTTGGGACTGCGTATGTGAAACATGATCCAAAGCATGCACTACAATGAAATGTGCATAAATTAGTCCTTACTCAAGAGATATCAAAATCAAATTAATATGTTGAATAAAGAAGTAATTGAGTAAAGTTGAGTAAAGAAATGAGAAAGAGGAAATGAATGAATACACCTCATTGGGTACGTGACCCAATACATGAACCTGGTGATAACCTATGTGTGTGCATGTACATAGTGATTAAATCATTGAATATATTGGACTGAGATGATAGCTTGCACAATCCTCATGTGTGGGTGGCCCAAAAACTCAATTTAGTTTTGACTCCATCATTGCCCACCCTTGTTTGGTGGATAATGATTTGTGAATAGCTTAGATTGGACTGAAAGTTTGTCAAACCCTCTCATATGGGTGGATCAAGAACTCAAGTAGGTTATGAATCCATCATTTCCCACCTATATATAAAACTAAATTGTAAAAAGTGCTGGAAATATCTAACTGGGTATACCTAACTGTGTATGTCAACTCTGAGACCATTTAGGTACATTAGGCGGCTCTAGGCTACTCAAGAATGCCGATGAATGTAGATGGATTAAGGCATAAAATTGGTGACAACCTAGAATATGATGTCAAGTGTATGTAGTGCAGAGAGTGACATGGATTTTTCCTTTCCATTTTATCAATATGTGTGTAACTAAGCACATGGAAATGATGTGTTGCACACATGCCCCTAATTTGATATCTAAGTATAGTGACTATGGATTGAGTTATAATACTTGTATCTAAGTATTTGAATTGAATATGGGAATGATTCCCCTAATCTGAGCAATTAATATAAACCTAAGCTGAGCTAATGTGAATATGAGCAAAATATAAACATAACTATCAAACTTGTAGTTGTATCTGTGTAAACCTATACTGTACATGGTGTATTATTCTAGCTAATATGAATTGCCTTAAAGCTGGGGCTATTGAATAGTAGCACAACATGGCTCTAGTGTCCCTATCTTGGTGCTAATATTTATCTAGTCTAAAATTTGAGTCACTATATTGGTTCTTGATTCCCTATTTTTTCTTGTGTTTTACATGTGTTTGATTTTTTGAAATTGAGCCTATGTGCTGAAAAATATTCTATGAATGTAATGTAGGAGCCTAATCTCTATGACAAACCCATGGGAATACCCCATATTTTGAGGGTAGCTGTTGACATGTGCAAGAGCTATCCTCAAAATAAATATCTATGCAAAATGTGTTAGCCAGAGTATATATGATAACTGCATGATAATTAAATACAATGTACAAACATAACATCAAAATATAAGAGAATATGAACATAAGTATGTAATGTAAGTTGTATGTTATGTCTATCATTATAGAAGGGTGTCAAGATAAATGTAATAAATGTGTATGATAATAAATATGAGTAGCTACCTAGGGGGATGGGGCATGATGTCCATCACGACACCTAAGTATGAAGGGTAGATGCATGAGGTCCCTCATGGCACAAAAAACTAGTGTGTGTAACAAGCAAAAATAAGTGTCATGGCCATGATGCATATAATAAATCATACATACAAAATGCATAAGTCATGAAAAAATAGGCCAAGGGGACACAATACAAGGGACATGGGCACATGTCACTAAATTTGAGAAAAGAAGACATATAAGGACATGTTCAAATGTCCACATATGCAAGAAATAAGCAAGTTGGCTTAAATCCACATAGAAGGACATGTTCAAATGTTTTCATACATAATCAAGAAGGCACACACAAGGTACATGGTCACATGTCCAAGGCATACATGAGGAAAAGTGGCATAGAGCCAAATAATAATGACATATTCAAATGCCCTCAAATAGAAAAAGCATATCAAATACAATCAAGTCTAAACTAGGAAAGCTAAAAATGAAAGCATGCATGAAGGTAGTACAAATCTATGTAAGAGTGAGGATGTGCATATGTTGAGTCTAAAGTATTGATAATCAATAAAAAATCTTAGTATGAGTAGTAATGATCAATATCAAGATATAACAATGCTAAAACTAGAATGTCTAAAATGTAAGGGTAGAACTTGGTAATAGAAACTGTGTATAAGATGCCCCCAAGTGGGTGAATGTGTCAAATTAATAAACATAAATTGGTGTATATGCCTTCAATGGGTAGATGATAGCAAGTATGGATTAGTGCGGTGAACCTAAGTCTTATAAGCAACCTACAAACACTCAATAAGAACAAGTGAAACATATATGTATGATAAAACTAACTATACTAAAATAGCTAACATATGTAGTGTTTGAAAAATATAAGAAATGTAAACATAGTAATGCATACATCTATAAAATTTATGTTTTTGAGTAATATTTGAATTTTTTTATGTTTTTTCAATGTTATATTAATTTTGTATTTTTTAGATACAAGTTATGTACAAACAAATGAAAATAGATTATGTACAAGGATCAAGAGAGAAGAAAGTATGTATAAGGGGATAGAAACCATAGTAACTGATGAGTCTCATGGGAGACTCACTATCACTATAACTTGTGTAAAATAAGGAAATTGTGATCATGCATGCTATGTGAAAGGGAAATTGTGATCCCATAATCTTTTGTACTAAGTAATATATATTTGTATCTACTTGTGTAGTGGTGCTATGAATCAGTGGCACTGACTGTGATGCCATGTAAATTGTAGGGGTCTTAGAAACCCATCTGGTATAAGACATTGTAGGTGACATAAATTCCCTATATTGAGAAACCTGAGAACCTAATAATACTAATCTTGGTATAAACTGAGTGGAGGAAGGTCTTCTAGAATCTGTGACATATCTTTGATGTAAGGGTCTCTCTAATAATGATCTCCATGGAAGAGTTTGTGTACATGTCGATATCATAAGATTAGACCTCACCTGAACTAGTGGGTTTATTGAACTCTATGATGTATGTATAATAACTATACTCTGAGTTGTAACTAATAACTATGTAATATATGGTAATGGTGTTAGAACTATAATTAGTGTCTGTGATGTAACTGGCTATGGGATGGGTAAAGGATACTCTTATGGGAGACCCTCAACTTTGACCACCTAATTTGTGTGTACATATTTTGGGTATCTATGCACTATAGATGGGATGTCTTAGATCTGTTGTAACCATGGCCTTCCCAATAACATATCAAACACACCTACACTAGGTACTATTAGGAATTGAGTGGCTATATATGTTAGTCCAACATGTAATGGAAGCACAATCTCCCCAATGGATATCTAAATGTGACCACTAAAACTACTAATGATTATATCCATGGGGAACATATCCTACTCTAATTACCCCATATTATACAAAAGTGTCATATTTCACATGTTAATGCTTGACCCATTATCAACCATAACACTCTAGATAGGATGATGATCTATGTATGCTCGTATAAAGAGTGTATGTAAATTTATATCATCATCAACAATCTCTTGCTCTGAAATGTGATGAGTGGTCTAGGTGGAACTATAGTATGGTACATGCCAATAATTTTGTGAAATGGGTGTGCCTCCTTTGTGATAATGTGATATGAAGCTAATGGTGGATGTGCTTGATATGTGTAGTGAACATATGATGTGCTCTCTACCTCATTCATTGTGTGATTGGGAAATGTATCTGAGAATATATTTAATGATTTAAATTTTATTTGTTGTGCTTTTAATGCCTCTATGGGTGTGTCCACATTAATAAATTTAGCCTCAATCAAATCTTGTATATTGTTTTAGGTTTATGTATATGTTTATTGTATGGCATGGTGCCCTATGATACTCATAAAATGCATTAGAATCATAGTTATTTGGAAGAGGTCATGTCATATCAACCTCTTTAATGGGAGGGAGAGATATGACATTGCATTTTAAGAGCTATTGTAAAACTTGTGTTGGTGACTCTAGAAGGTTGGTGAAGATTTGGTGTTGAAGAGTAGATAAAATCAATCTAGGAGATGGCTTAGAAGCTGTGTTGACTATGGTCTTTTAATCACTCTTGTTATTTGTGGCCCTTACCTTGTATGGAGGATTATTTGAACTCTTAAAATTTGATTCTGATCCATTGGCATACTTGATTTTTCCCATTGATAGAAGCTTAACCTCTTTTTATTTTACTATGTGGCACACATATGTGAATACAGTAAACTTTTTGAACAAGATAACTTCATGTAATGATAGTAAAATACTTTGTTTAAATATGTCCTAAAGCTCTATGTCTTCCATGGGGTTAGTTAATTTGGATAATAAAATCTTGTATTGTAAGACATAATCTGTGATAGGCTTGTTTGACTTTTGTTTCAACTGTGCCACTTGGGCATATGATATCTTGTCATTGATATTGATATAGAAGTGTGCTAAAAACATGTCGGCCAAATGATTGAATGTTGTGATAGATTGATTTGGTAAATCATAATACCATTGTAGGACATAATCCTTTAAACTATGTGGAAACAACTTTGTGAGAAGCTAATCATTGGACATGTAGTCCAAACATGTTGTGTGAAAAGCTTTGAGATGATGCTTTGGTTCACCCTTACCATCATATAGTGTAAGCTTAGGTGCCACAAAACTAGAAGGCAAGGGAGTTGTTATTATGTGATGTGCCAAAGGTGTATGTAATATAATATTAGAAGCTAACACATGTGATTGCCTAATGGCTCCCTTCTCAATATGTAACACCTTAGCTTATAGAGTATGAATCTTGTGCATAATGGATTGTACATCTAGAGTGGAGGAACTAGCCACAAGAGGTGTAGCTATCATTTAAGTTTGTTGAATTACAACTTTAAGTTATGATAGATGAGTTGGCCCAAATGTAGGTGTAACAACATTATTATCTGGGGGAGTTGAAGATTAACCATTGTTTGTGTATGCACCTAAATTTTCCCATCTTAATAATCCTATTAAACCTAATAATTTGGCCAAAAACCATAGCTTTAGCCAATTAACTAACATCCTAATTTCCTAATCAATATTACCTACATTCCATAAGCCTTTCCATATCCTTATGACTAATTAATTCCCCCATTAACCTACTAACTAGCCTACTTAGCCACTAATCTACCCACTAGCCCACTTGCAAATTTAAAATTCTTATTTATTCAACTACATCCCTATGAATCCTAAACCTCATTTAATCCCCCATTATCCCTTAAACTAATCAAGAAACCTATAACACTAGAGAAGCTCCTCTAAGATTCTAGAAGTCTCTAAACTAGAGAATTATAAATAATTTAAAAATCCCTAAAAATCTCCTCTAACATCTTATAAAATCCATGCTTGGGCGATGGCCAAACTAACTTGTAAATAAATAATCCCTCATTATACTCTCATAATCAGCCATTCCAAAGCATCCTCATACTCTTGCCAATCTATTCAACAATCTAAAGAAGCCATTGGAGTCATTTTGAAGCTCAAAGCAAGCAATTCACACTCAATCCATTTGGCATTCAAATCCACTTAAAGATCTTAGAAAGAAGTTATAAGGGATAAATTGATGGTAAAATTTCATGCTTAATTTACTGATTATTCCTTTATTCCCTCCTTTTGATGTTATTGTGTTATTAAGTTTAAATTACTAAATATCGTAGTTTTTATAAATAACTAAAAAAGACAATCACACATTGGTGACCATAGTGGGAGAACCCCTTGAATCTAACCCTCTTGCATGTTATAAGTGTTTTGACAACTTGTAAGTTTGATAGGATGAGAACAAACTCCAAATTTGATCAACTTTTCATGTACAGGCAATCAATAATTTTGCTCTGCAAACTGTGGTATTATAGTCACAATTTTCATAAAAGTAGCAGTTTTGCACTAACTACCATTTTGACTGCTAACAATTTTTATTTTGACAAGTTTATAGGTTTTTTGCAAAATCATAGATTTGTGAAAAGTGATTTTTCATAAAATCTATAGTTTTGACATCTTAACTTGCGATTTTGCATGTTATAGTTTTGAACCGAACATAACTAGTTTTTGCATAAATTTTTGATCTTCTGTGGGTCTATATCAAACTATTTTATCTTGTAGGGGTATAAAGACTATATTTTATATAGGAAAGGATAGACATCAACCTTAATATCCTTGTAGTTAGCACACATTATCATGGAAATACAATCCTGATATCATCGTAAAAGTCATGATTTTGCATTTTTGATTAAAACTATCAAGTTGACCTACTAACCTTTGACTACTTTACATATGCATGTCTCTGTGTAATCATCTTTTGTATATATGAAAGGAGAGGCACTGGCCCTAGAAATATTTACAATCATCACACAATACCACAAATACACAGTCATAATTTTATCCTCAGAATCACGATATTGCCCTCAATAATTGTAGTTTCACCTTGGTAATTCTAATCATTAGGATAGTTTGCTAACAAGATATTTTGCTTGTTTTTGTGATTATTATTGCCTATTGACAAGAAGAAAATATAGTTTATCTAGAGAACTATCATATTTCCCTCCGTACCCCTTAAGTTATCTTGTGTAAAATTGCCATTTGTGAAGTAGTGATATTGTATAAAAATAAGTGATTTTGACTAAAAACATTAAAAACTATATTACTATATTTTATCTTTTTTACTATTGGTAAAGGTCTAAAGATCTCTTTTGCAGCTAATATCATTCTGTTCTTACCTTCTGAGCTTTTGTGTATAAATCTTGCATTTTCACATTAGTTTTAAAAGGTCAAAATCTTATACCATTTTGTCTAATTTTGTCTTTCTACAATAGTATATCGATAAAAACATCTATAAATAACTTTCAACACATTTTTACTCTAGTCTAAGGATTATATTAGCAAAGTTCATATCTTCCTGCAAAATCATTGATTGCAACTCATAGTTTTTTGGTAATAGTTACGATTCTGCCTAACTACTTGTAGTTTTATAGAACTCATATAGTCTCTATCACGGTCAATAGATAATTCACAATATTGCAAAACTATAGTTGTGATATTGCATCAAATCTATAGTTTTGTAGTTTTTGGAAGTGGTTTTGTATTATATTGACTATGTATCTACATTTTTGTAGGAAAGAAGTGGTTTTGCATATTTTCAAACTACTAATCCATTTTATATAGGACCATCTACGGAAGAGGCACTAGATTAGTTTTCTAACTTGTGTACTTACAAGAAGAGTGTCTAAATTAAGCATTTTAATCTTATACTTGTATATATATTTTGTGTGTCTTGTTTGCTTATTTTCAATTTCCTCACATAGGTAATTAATTAAATAAATTAATCTTGCTTGTGTGTTAACCCATTTTGTTTTAGGATAGCACGTGATGTGGAATTCATACCCATGCACTTGCTTAGTCACTAGGGGTTGGTGACGTAGATTTCATCACCATGCATTCAACCAAACTCTATGTTTTAGTAGAGTATAAATATCAAGGATAATTATTGTTAAGCTAAGAGATTGACCCCATATAGGTCATGTTGGCTAAATTTGACCCACATACCAAGTTGTGCCTAGATGGATCAAGTTGCTAATGGATAAGCGGATGAACAAATGTTTTGGATGGAATGAGTGGACCAGAGATATCTTATAGTGCTCATAAATTTTTTAAAGCAATTTAGTTTTGATTCAAGTGTATTTTCTCAAATTCTAAGGGACAGGTCTATAGAATAAATAAAAAGGTTCTTGAGTAGGTTTAATGGTGAAAGCAAGCAATTCAAGGTCATGGATCAAACAACATTTCACGCATAAGTTTAGAAGAACATACATGCCTTGGAAAATATAAGTGTAAAACCCTTTTTTTGGCTAAGTCCTTACTTGGCATAATTTTTTCAGGCTATTGTTTGGCTAAGTTCAATTCTTGCAAACTTTTTTATTCGATAAAATGTTGATATTTTGGGCCAAGTGCTAATATTTATTTTGAACAATTGTGTTGGGTTTTTTAACCAAGTTTTGGGGACCTTTTTGGGAAAATTTTCCAAGGCAAGCATCCCATAGACTTATTTATTTTAAGCAAAAATTATACAATAATTTTCCCAAAGGATATCTTTTTGAAGGGATTATTTCAGACATTTTATCCAAAACAAATTTTTTTAATGACACTTTTCTCAATAGAAGGGTTCAATTCGAAAGTTCCAAAAGACCATTTCAATAATTTTGAAGGGTATTTTCAAAGGGAAAAAAGCTTTTTGAGAATTCAGAAGGGTCCATTTCAATTTTTCTAAAAGGTTATTTTCAAAGTTCTAAGTGGTCTAAACAAAAGTCTAAAGGAATTAATAATGGGACCACAACCATCAAGTTTGAGCCCCTGCAAGTAGTCGTTGCCTTTGATCAAGTTTTCAAAAGGTTCATCAAGATTTCCATGAGCTTGACACTTATCAAGATCTAGCAAGGAGATCAATGGATGAAAAAAGACCAGGCATTGAGTAGAGTGTCATCTTTTATAACTATAGGAAAACCAATAATCTAGATTAGTTTTCAACCTATAGTTATTTTAGGTTTAGGTCCCAAATCATAGAACAGGTATGTGATTAATGAAAAGAGAAGGCTAAACCATGCTTTCGACAAACCACTACTCAAAGCACACATGGCATGGATCTGTTAGTTTTAAGATATGAGGACCTTGTCCTCATAATGAATCCCAGTGGAAGGTACGATGATATTCACCATATAAAAACAAACTCTTGTCCTCTAGTGCACTTTGCTCAGCGAATGAGAAGAACTTGAGAACTAACTGGAGCTATTGAAGGATAAATGTTGATGATGGACTCATCCTGATTAGATAAAGGGGTGGTATGGCATCCCTTAAAAGGTGGAACTCATTCAATAATAATGAACAATGTGCCCCTCTCCTTTCTCTCTCATTTTCTCTTCCCTCTTCTATATCTCCCATTCTTTTCATTTGGAAAAGGGTTCTTCGATTTGAAATTTGCAGAAACTAGTTCTCTTTGATTTATAAATTTTAGAGGAACTGGGGAACTTGTTTGAGATATTATAAAGTATGCTCCTCTTAATTAGGCTTGACCCTATCAAGCATCTATAAGAACTACCTCTTGATGCAATATAGGACTTTCCTTACCTATCTTTTGCCTTGAATCTGTGTTTGGTGAGCTGTGCACTATGACATTATGTGAAGAAGAATCTTCCTCATCCATGGTCCTTCTTTCTGACCTTGTTTAGGGAGTTTTCAATGTTGTTTGTAAGTCTAGATTAGTGTTCTTTCTACCATCAATGTGAGTTTGTAGTGAGTCTTATAAATCCTCTTTGTTTCTATTCATTGCTTATTGGACCTCTTCCATGAAACACTTATGCAATCAACTTGATCTTGAGATTGTGTGAGCTAATATTATTCTCTATAGATCTAGTGTGGGTTTGAGATTATGGGAATTCCCCATTCTTTAATTTGGTGCATCACCTGATTAACTTCCTTAAGAGCCCTTTTCCCTTTCTAACCCTTTTCCTTATGAAGCATTAATTTAGCATTAGTTTTAGGTGAGCATAAAAGAGGAAGCCAACCTAATCTAGAGGTTCAACCTCATTACAAGATACCCACAACTTGAGGTTGTTCCAATATTGTAGCTGGAAGTGGGAGAGCCTAAAAAATTCTCCCACAAAGGTGCAATTATATGCTACAATAGTTTCTGGCACACCCGATGGGACTATGTTGTTCACTAAGTGAAGAGTTTTGGTGTTCTATTCATTTAATCAGCCTCTTGAGACATGTGTGAAAACACCAATGGTGACTCTAAGTATTCATCAACTAGTATAAGTAGCCTAAGTGCCTAATCATCATTGTCTGGTATGTTCAAGCAATCATCTTTTGATCAACATGCTTATTCTCTACCTCAACATCACACTTATCAAGCTAACAATGTTTATGTGTTCCCCCCAAGTGGCCCTCAAATAACCTATCAAACCTGTCATGGCCTTTTCCCTCCTCCCACTCCTATGTATAACCAAGATTAGTCTCCTTTGCATTCAAATCAATCCTATAATTCCCCTTGGTAAGACTATGTTTATCCTATTACATCCTTGTCAGGATTCAAGCAAGCATTATCAGATTATATTGAGTTGATAACAGAGATTGGTAGGGGTTTAGAACTTTCTTTAGTCATCCCTATTCATGTTTTATAAGAGGCAAGGAGTTCTCTTTAGTTAGTCAAGAATAGGTGGTCAGTTTGTGAGGATGAACAATGGGTAGTTTGTGAGAGGGAAAATAAGGTGTGGTTGAGAAGCATTATCCAAGATTCAGAAAGTGTGTTGATATCTTATGAAAATCAGTAGGCTTATTTAGATTAGTCTTATGTGTCCTCTCCTTTCCAAGATCTAATTAGTTTGCCCTCTCCTACCCCAACACCCATTCTCACTCAAAATCACCAATCCCTTCCATCATGGATCTTTTACTACAGCTTTGACCCTAATTATGTCATGCCCTCACTTGTGAAACCACCCTCTCCTATAACCATTCAAAAATAAGAAAAGGTGGTAGTTCCCTACACATTTTCACCATGGAAATTGATTCAGAAAGGCATAGAGAAAAAGGAAGAGGTGTCAGTTATGGTGGTTTAAGAACTAGTTCAAGAGGAGTTAGTGGTTGAAGAAAATAAAAAAGAGATGTTAGCTCAGCTCAATGATCTTTCCATACAAGAGTTTCAAGACTCTTTCTTCCTCCCTCAAGAACTACCAAAGAGACCACTCAAAGTACCCAGTTGAAAAGACACTCTCTTAAGTTGTGAGCAAAATGAACTTCATCACCCTCCTACCATCTCCCTCTTATAGGAAGAGCCTATTTTACAAGGAATAGAGGAGGAGATTATAGTCAAATTTGAGCCTGAAGAGGACAACACAAGTGTTTATGATTAAGAGATCATGATAGGTAGTCCACTTCAAAATAGGGAGGAGAAGTCAGGTTTGGACCAGCTATTGTGGTATGGCTTTGACATTGATGAATTAGAGCCTAAAGGTAGTATTGATGCCTTCATACTTAAAGAAGTGTGTATTCAGGATGTATCTGAGAGAAAAGAGGATTTGTTTTGGTCCCAAGAGCTTTTATAGTGTAGAGATTGACATAGCCAATCAATTAGCTGACCATGTTGGAGAGGTCATGAATGAGCAAGAGGATTAGGATGAAGTATGGGAGTAGCTGTACCATGACTTCATGGATTAGGTAGAGGTTTTAAACTAGCCTATGCCTCCTCTAGAGTATGAGGATGAACTCACCAATTAGGTTGAAGAAGTTGACCAATCTCAAGATGAATTGTCCAATGAAGGTAGTACTAATGTATTCAAAAATGAGGGGGAATAGTCAGATCTAGACCCACAAGAATATAACATGTTTTTCCTTAGGTGGATTGATGAACTACCATATGGCCCCTTTAAAAGCAAGTAGAGAAAATATGGTGTTAAATTTTGCATTGTCTCGAATAACCAAGAGGAAGCTGCCTTTTGGGATGACTTTGAGATTTTTTGCCTAAGCCAAGATAGTAAACCAAGCACCAGTTAAAAGGAGCCATCACATGTTGTGCTTGATTCAGAGCACAAAATTGAGCCATCAAATGAGAAGATTGCAAAAGAACCTACAATCCAACATGAACTTAGTTTGGAGGACATGAACCGGTATGTCTACAGTAGAGACATGTTTGTTCCATTCCATCCTCTAGAGAACACATCAAAAGGATTAACCATAAAGCTGCTTGGTTCACCAATTCTGGTATCTCTAAAGTAATGTATTTTTCATCTTGGAATATTACAAGTGAATAATACTCATAGTTTCCCATTTGATCTAGGAGGGAGATACTTGTAGATTGTAACCTTGTATATATTAGGATAGATTTCATGTTTTCCTCTAAGTGCCTTATGCACATTTCCTTTTTGTTCTATTTTTCCTTTCTTAGGTGCCTTGGGCACTTTGTTTTGTGTTGTCCTTATTGCTTCAAGAGAAAGTTATAAAAAGGGTTAGCCTTGTATCTAGTTTCAGACTAGCTTAGTTATAGAGGCTAATGACTCCATGCCCAATGGACTAGATAAGACAAGTGGTATAGGTTCTTCAAGCATAGTAGGCATGCTTCTCTGTGAGTTGCCAAAAATGTTGGCCAAATTTAGCTTACATACCAAGTTGTGCCTAGATGGATCAAGTTTCTAATGGATGAGCAGATGAATAAATGTTTTGGATGGAATGAGTGGATCAGAGAGATCTTATAGAGCTCATAAATTTTTTGAAACACTTTAAGTTTACTTCAAGTATATTTTGTCAAATTCTAAGGGATAGGTCTATATAACAAAGAAAAAGGTTCTTGATCAGGTTTTATGGTGAAACCAAGCATTTCAAGGTCATGGATCAAGCAACATATCAAGCATGAGTTTAGAAGATCATACAGGCCTTGGAAAAGCTAAGTGCAAAACCCTTTTTTTTCTATGTCCTTACTTGGCATAATTGTTTCGGGCTTTTGTTTGGCTATGTTTAATTCTTGTGGACCTTTTTATTTAGCTAGTAATTATGTCAGGTTTTTTAACCAAGTGTTGGTGATTTTTTTGGGAAAATTGTCCAAGGCCAGGATCTCGTAGACTTATTTCTTTCAGTTAAAAATTCCATGACAATTTTACTAAAGGATATCTTTTCGAAGGGATTGTTTCGAATGTTTTGTCCAAAAAAACTTTTTTGAAGGGCACTTTTCTCAGTAAAAGGGTTCATTTTGAAAGTTCTAAAAGACCATTTCAATAATTCCAAAGGGTATTTTCAAAGGGAAAGGATATTTTCAAGGATAGGTTCCATTTAATTTTTTCTAAAAGGTCATTTTCAAAGTTCTGAGTGTCCAAACAAAAGTTTGAAGGAATTAATAATGGGCTCACAAACATCAACTTTGAGCCCCTACAAGTAGCCATTGCCTTTGATCAAGTTTTCAAAAGGTTCATCAAGATTTCCATGAGCTTGACACTTTTCGAGATCTAGCAAGGAGATCAATGGATGAAAAAAGATCAAGCATCAAACAGAGTGTCATTTACTATAACTATAGGAAAACCAATAATCTAGATTGGTTTTCAATCTATAGTTATTTCAGGTTCAGGTCCCAAAGCATAGAGCAGGTATGTGATTAATGAAAACACCCTATATAAATATTATCCCCACTTACCTTTGCATATCTTGATGACTCCCTTAAATATCCTTATGTATTCCTATCAATGGACCTATCAACCATAACATGCACTCTATTGCTAGAGTCAGTATGAGCTCCCAAGTGACCATCAAGTGCAGATATGGTTGAGAGGGTTTGGTAGATTTTGTAATGGGAAATAGATCTAAAACCTCATTTATAAATTTTTTAGATGGTGTAGGTGTCAATTTACACAACCATTTGGTTGGCTAAAATTAGGGCTCATGATTAGGTGTATTGTGTGTGTGTTGTGCTAAGGCCCATATTGTTTGTGAATTAAGTCAACCTATCCTTTTTATCAAAAACACCTAGAGACCTTAGAACACATCCCATATTATAATTAAAAAAACCAAAATCATTCCATCTCACTATTCACACCTTTTGGATAATTAACCTTTGCATTAAAACCAAAAACTTTAGTGGTCACTTATCATTCTCTATCTTAGTCACCACCTTATTCATCCTATCCTTGATCAAACATTATCAACATCTACAAACTTATTTTGTTTAAATCTAGAACCCATCATCTCATCATCCTACCTCTTCATACCTGACACTCATCTAATCATCACCTTGCTAGTGTGAAGAATATATAGTTGTCTTATCCTCTCTGTCTCTTTGCTAGATTAAATCCTTATAGGGTGTATACTTTGGTGATATTTAGTCCTTATAGTCTTCATATCCTAAAATAATACAATATAAATCACATCTAATCACCCTTGTTGACCACTTTTAGTCTTGGGTTTTAGATAAAATTAGTATCCAAAGTCACCTTCTCTCCCATCATCTTATGTCAAAGTCCCACCTAATCACTATTATTGCATCACATTCACCATCCACCATACCTATCACAACCTATGCCCAAATTCTAAGAATAGAATAAGGATCCAATCAAGAAAATGACATCTTTGGGAATCTAGGTGATGAAATTAGGATAATGATGACACACATAGTAACATGCATACCCCTAGAGAGGAAGACTAGTTACAAATGAATTCTTCCATTGGGTTAGGGTTCAAATTAACCAATATATCTATGAGAATCATGATCAAATTCTTGCCTAGGTCATTGGAATGGGGGGCACACTATTCTTTAACTTTGATCCAAACCTCTTGCAACATCTTATCCACCCATCCACTAGACCTAACACTCTACCCCATCAAACTAATGTCAACCAAGAATAAGAAGATAATCTTTTGGATCATGAAAAAAACTTGAAGAAGAACAATACCACCATCAAATAATTATGTTTAGGTTGACAAGAGAAAAATTACCTTGGATGACTGCTTAGACCAAATAACTTAACAAATCAATTCACTTGCCTCTCAATTTTGTGCTCAAAATCAATGATCCAATTCACCAATACAACCTGTTATAAATACCCATCCTGATCACCCAAGGCCTAGAAGGAGTCAAGCACAAGCCTCCAATCCCCTAATAGACCCTTCATTCACTCAAGAGTGGAATATGATGAAGGATAATCTTTAATATATTGAGCCTCACACCTAAGCAATGAGATATAAATATGAAGACTTTTGCACATCTCCCTCAGATATGTGTATCTTGCAAGCACCTTTCCAAGCACACTTCGATATCCTAAAATTTGAAAAAATAGAAGGAAAGGATATCCGTGATACCATGTGCAATAATTCTATGTAGTATGTCATGAGGTTGCCTATGATGATGCTTACCTTCTCAGACTCTTCCTCAAAAGTCTCATGGGGTCTGCATTGGAATGGTTTATGCATTTACCTAAAGGCTCCACATCTAGCTTCAGGGAGTTAACATAAAATTTTATGTGATAATTTTCCTTCAACATTAAGAATGATATCTCTATCATATATCTTTATAATGCTAAATTAAAAAAGGGGAAAATTTAGCCTCAGTCCTATAATATTGGAGAATCCTTTCCAGTCGATTCCATTATACGGTTCTTGAAAAGGATATGGCCAAAATATTAATTAACATTCTCAATACTAAATTTAAATATCAAGTAAAGTTATAATGTGCCAAGTCTTTTAATGAAATCATATAAAAGGGGATACAAATTTAAAAGACACTCACTGAGAAAGGGACCATTAAAAGTATACCCAAAATGAACATAGTCATAATCAAGATAATAATTCTTAGGATAAGCCTAAGGTCTTTAATAAAAATAAAAATGTCATGGGGGATGGAGTAATAGATTCTAAACATGTTCAGACAGTGCAGAGAACTTCCCTTACTAATAAACAAAATGTCTCCACTATAAGGGTACCATGGGGAAAGCCTAAACCCTAAATGGGAAAAAGGCCTCTAACTAGTCTTGGTATACCCTTAGAAATGGTCCTACAATAGTTAATAGCTACAAATATTATTACTCTCCCTAAAATTTAACCATTGGATGATAGTAAACCATGACCAGATTGGTATCATGAAGATGAATTATGTTAATATCATAGATTTAAGGGACATGATACCAAGAAATGCATGCAATTAAAACACTACATCCAATATTTAAATGAGAAAGGGGAAATAAAAGTATAAGGGGAGAGTTTGACCATTAAATCCAAGAATTATTAGCTAGGAATATATTAGGACCCCTTACCTAAGCATGATCAGAGGCAAAATAAACCACTTAAGGATTAAGGTCAAGCCTCCACTTCTAAAAAAATTGATTATCATTCCATTCTATACCATTATATCAATACAATTAAACTATGAGTCCCCCTAGAATCGACATAGCCACCATCCACCAGCCACCATCCTCAAAATTAATCAGGCAATAATTGACTGTGTAGTAACTACTCAACATGGCAAAATTATAGTTCTTGGAGCACCACCAAAAGATCCATCCACTTCCACATCAAAAAAAGTAAATATCTCTAAAAAATTCTCTTGATATTATTAGAAACCATATGACATCATCCAATAGCTTGAGAAGACTCCAACCCAAATCTCTCTTATGGATCTTCTTAAGACATCATTGGTACATCAGGAGATTCTCAATCAAGTCATGAATGAACTCAAAGTCCCTAGAGATATTGATACAAGCCAATTAAAGGCATTGGTGGGTCATCTATCTCCTTCCCAACAAATCACTTTTAGTACACAGGATATGTCACCTATAGGCCCACACCATAACTACCCATTATTCATTGAAATTTCCATCTCTAACCATAAGATCTCATGGGTAATCATAGATAGAAGGCTAACTTTAAATTTGTGAAATCTAGATTTTTTCAAGAAGTTGGGGTACTCTATGTATTCATTAGGGCCTACTCTCTTAGTGATCAAAGCATATGATGATAATGAAAGGCCATTAGCAGGAATAATTTATATTCTGATAGTTATGGACCCATAGTCCACCAAACTTTAATTCATGTAGTGAATGTTGATCTTTCATATAATTTACTTCTAGGATTCCCATGGATTGATGAAATGTGAGAAGTTCCCTCTACCCTCCACCAATGATTAAAATTACCTCATTCAGGAATAGAGGTTACCATCTCAAGGGAGATTGAACACTTTTACAGCTATCAAATGGACTAATCTCATCCCACTTGTTATTTCCCTAGCACTCATAGTTCCACTCATAATCTAAAAGATATGAATTATATCCACCTTGATGATCAAAAACCTATTTTTAATGAATCCATAAACATCACTCATCTTAAAACCACTCTCCCTATGTAACTACGAGACCCTAGCCATGAGGAAAGATACTCCCATCATTTATTAGTTTGGATCCATGGATTTTACTAGTGAAAGCATGCTATTAGAAGAATACTTTGATGAAAAAAATGATTCATGGCTTATTCCCAATGATGAGGCCTTAAATTTATATAAATATAAGTACCCCCAGCTTCAAAAGATGCTTCAAAATATGAATTATATAAGGAAAGGACTAGGAAGAGATGAAAAAGTCATACTCAAACCTATAGGGGTTTAAGAACATCCAAAACATCTTGGTTTAGGGTACAAACCTTTGGGCATAGATGTAAGCATTATCATCTTGGAAACTTCTTTTATTCTTGAGGAGTTAACCTTTGATGAAGAACTTGAAACATGTTATGTTTATAGCCTTTACAATGTCCTGAATTCCACCAATCTCTTCCATGACACCACCATCTCCACTATCAACATCTCCCTCCATTATCCCACATTGATATACTAGGATGAAAAGAACGATCCCTCCTTTGATATAGTCTAGAATGATGAAGCCATTATTGAATATATGGGATCAAGAGATTTTATGCCATCAGGAGACCATAAGAAAGGGTTTTCTATCAGCTTAAATGAGTTTGCATATTTTGGAGAGAAAGAACATATCTAAATAAAATTGAATAAAAAGAGTTCAAAGGTAAAGATCTCTCTCCAAATATATAAGACATTCAACCCACTCTTAAAGAGTTAGAATCCCCTCTACATGAATATGAATTAGATATAGAACTCCCAGATGAATTTGCTTTAGAAATAGAGGAATTAATATCACCCCTAACATATCTATAGGACCAGTCACCTTCCCTCATTAAGGAGGTCATTTAATTCAATCTTAAAATAAATAAAAATCTTAAAATTATCAAATTGGGGGAAATTCTTACATCTGAAGAGCAACAAATCCTTATTGAGCTTCTTAAAGAATATATAGATGTATTTGCATTGAGTTATTCATACATGCCAGGGCTAGACACAACCTTGGTAGTACATTATTTAGTGGTCCATCCAAATGAAAATACAATTAAACAAATTTTTTAAGATGCACCCCAAGGTGGCCCTTTTAGTTAAATAATATTTTCATAAATTATTGGAAGCTGACTTCATCCATCCAATTGATTATTCTGATTGTATATCCAACATTGTCCCCATGGCCAAATCATAGAGAGGAATCAAAATTTGTACAGACTTCATGACATCAATAAATCATGCCCCAAATATGATTTTCCCTTACCTAATATAGACATGATCATGGAATCTATTATAGACTATGAGATGTTATTCCACATGGATGGTTTTTATGGATACAATCAAATCAAAATAGCTCCCAAATATCAACACAAAATGACCTTTATCACTCCATGGTGGACTTTCTATTATCAAGTGATGCCTTTTGGTCTTAAAAACATGAAAGTTACTTATCAAAGGGATATAATGGTAATATTCTAGGACATGATGCATGACATCATCAAATATTATGTGGATAATATACTGGTGAAGACTAAACTCTGATCAAAGCATCCTATGGTATTAAGGAAATTATTTGAGAGGCTATGAGAATATAAGGTTAGATTGAACCCAAAGAAATGTGTGTTTAGAGTCACCTCGATAAAAATATTAGGGTTCATAGTCTCCAAGAGAGGTATTGAGTTAGATCATGTGAAAGTCAAAGCTATTATGGAAATGCCTCCTAAAAATCTAAAGCAGTTAAGAATCCTTCAAGGGAAATTATAGGCTATTCATTAGTTTATAGCTCAATTAGTAGATAAATGTCATCCCTTCATCCATATCTTAAAGAAGGGAACTCATTTCAACTGGAACTTAGAATGTCAACAAGCTTTTGATAATCTAAAGCAATATCTAGTTAAGGCTTTAGTTTTATCACCACCCATCTCCAAAAGGCCTTTACTTTTGTATATTTATACAACACCTTATTTTATAGGGGCCTTACTAGCTCAACACAATAATGAAGGTAAAGAATGAGTAATTTATCATCTCAACAGGACATTTATCTCATATGAGCTTAACTATACCCCTATTAAAAAAGCTTACTTGGCCATAGTCTTTGCCTTACAAAAACTCAGACATTATATGCTAAACAACCAAGTTAAGCTCATAGCCAATGTTTATCCTCTCAAATATATTCTATCAAAATCTAATTTAACTAGTAAAATGGCCAAATGGATTATGTTATTAAGTGAATTTGATATAGAATATGTAAATAAAAAATCCAGTAAAGGACAAGTCATCACATATCAACTTGAAATAACGCCCATTGTAGACACTAAGCCTCTCATCATGACCTTTTCAGATGAGTCTATATTGATTACTACCTAATCAAATAGATGAAATTTATATGTTGATGGCTCTTTCACCATGCATGGGTCAAGAGCGAAAATCCTTTTGGTAACCTAACAAGGTGACCTAATCCCTAAAGCCTTCTGAATTGCTTTCCCATGCACAAAAAATATTGATGAATAGGAGGCCTTGATTGTTGGTCTCCAACTTGACATGTAGTGGAATATCCAACATCTCTAGGTATTAAGTGATTCTTAATTAATTATAAAATAAGTGAACAAGGAGTTATAGACAAAATATGAGAAATTACTTCCCTATAAACAACAAGTGTATCAATTGAAGAAAAAAATTTAGTCTATAACATTTGAATAAGTTCTTAGGGGAAGTAATAAAACTACTGACTCCATGGCCACTATTGGTTCCTTGATCGATATTCTAGAATATGTCCTTGAAGGTAATTTTCTCATTGAATAATTATTATTATTGGGTTATCAATCAATGGATCATTATAATTTTTTTTCCATACCTAATCCCAATCTACCCTGGGATCATGACATTTAAAATTACCTCCACAACAACATCCTACCACTAAAACTCAATCATCACCAACACAAAGCCTTCATTCATCACATATTTAATTATACCATCCTTGGCAACACACTCTATCAACAAGACTATGACAGGACCTTATTGAGATACCTAACATCAAAAGAGGCTAATCTTATAATCAAGGAGGTCCATGATGGTATCTATGGTGGTCATGCCAGTGGGATGGCCCTAGCCAAGAAATTACTCTGAACTAGATACTATAAGCCCATAATAAATCATGATGCCTACCATTATGTACATAAATATGTAGCCTATTAAAAGCATGACAATCTTATTCATGGACCCACATGAGAGCTACAACCTATAATGATCCCATGGGCATTTTCTATATGGGGACTATATCCAATTTGCAAAATCAATCTGACATCATCTGATGGGCATAAGTTTATAATTATGGCTATAGAATATTTTACCAAATGGGTTGAAGCGATGCCAATAATTTATACCATAGGTCTCCAAATATTAAAATTCATTCTAAATTAGATTATTTGATGCTTTGGAATCCCAACTAAAATCATATCATATAATGGAAAATATTTCAAAAATCAAGATGTTGAAGGTCTATGTAAACACTATCACATTAAACAACACTTTTCCACACCCTACTATCCTCAGGGTAATAGACAAGCAGAAGCAACTAATAAGATGCTTCTTAAGATTCTCAAGAAAATATTCAATGATGTAGGTAGAAATTAGCATTTATTACTATACCTTGTTATTTGGTCTTACAAAACTAGTGTCTAAACACCTACTAGGGCTACTCCATATTCTTTGGTCTATGGTACATAAGCAATTTGCCTATTGAGGTTGAGATCCCCTCTTTAAAAATCTCTTTATGGGGCATGATTACTGATCATAATTCTAGATAGGAATGGCTACAAGAGCTCGAGCTATTAGATGAAAGATGCCAAAATGCTTTGAATCATCTTAGGGC
The DNA here is from genome assembly GCA_037957365.1 of Torreya grandis. Taxonomy (NCBI): domain Eukaryota; kingdom Viridiplantae; phylum Streptophyta; class Pinopsida; order Cupressales; family Taxaceae; genus Torreya; species Torreya grandis. Next base: position 1,132,891 of record JARHVA010000033.1, on the reverse strand, counting down.
ATACCAAAATAAGCTCAAGGGCCAATATCACAAAAAGATCTAGTACCAAGAATTTGAAATTGGTAACCTAGTCCTAAAGGAGAATTAGAAAAACACCAATGCAAAGTGAGAAAAGAAAGGTAAATTTGAAGCAAATTAGCTTGGGCCCTATATCATTGTTGTAAAATTTAGATTAGGAGCCTATAGATTGGCTATATTATATGGTGATGAACTCAATGAACCCATGAATATTATGCAATTGAACCATTTTTATACTTAAAAGGCTCCAAATAGCCTCCATATATGAGTCCCCACTCTTGGGGGCACATCCATCACCACTCCATTTCTCTCATCATTTCATTTCATTTCATTCCATTCCATTATTTTCCATATGACCTTAGTCCTAATAGTGGGTGTATACTATATTCTTAGGCCAAATCAAGAGACATGAGTTTCAAACTAGGACAAATCATTGTTGATCATACAAGGGGAATATATATTGAGGATTCCTCTAGAATATCTAACTCCACTTTAAAATTTCTACTCATCCCACTTTAGACATCCTAATACATATCCTCATTACATCCTCCTTGATGACCCTTCCTCCTATCAACCTCAATTGCATCCACACTTATTTGTCCATAAGCATAAATCCATAAGAACCCACTAACCTTATTATTATTAAAGGGTCATATAATGTTCTTACTCTAGGATTCATCCTATGCTCTGCAACTAAATCTTGATCATTCACTTTAGACCCTAAACATTATTGGTATGACTAGTTTTGATCCTTGTCTCATTTGTAATAAACACTTTTGGGCATAATCAATGCTTGTACATATTTAACTAGATTCCCAACATTGCTTCTATTAGGACTTTTTTGTCTATATATTATCTTTAGTAACCTTGTTAATTCTTTAGGATTTTTTTGGTTATCTTGTAAATACTGATTGTCCAACATAATTTTAATCATTCCCTTAAGTTGTCTTTTGTAGAACTCACATGTATATAAGTCAAACATCTTTGGTATGATCCTCTTATCTTCTTCGGTAGTAAAATTTGTCCATATCTTGAATTATCCTTTTATACATATGTTAATGCATGTTATTATTGTCAATATAGTTTGTTAATAATCATTTAGTCTTGTAAATATTTTGCATAATCAAGTAATCTTATTCTATTTATCTTGTTATCTCATCTTTTTTAATTTTTTTTCTTTTTTAACAAAGGGAACAAGGATGGCCTTAAGTGACTACCTAAAATAGGAATTGGGAAAGTCACTCAAACGGAGTTCCCACGGACATGAATCCAATGTGCCCTTGACTATTATCATGTCATTTTTACACTCATACTCACACTACAATATAAAATTGGATTGAATACATATCTAATGGCTTCAAATTCCACCCATCCCATCCCATTAATCATGCCACTATCCAGTCTAACAATTCTAATCTACTATCCCACACACACCCATATCTTTGGTGTAGGAGGATTTTACCCAACATTAGTTTGTGAGACACATAATTAAAACAATGGATTATTTATTATCACATTGTTAACAAACATTACATGTCATTTTACCATCACATTATAAATGTAAAAACATAATTGTCATCCATGAGAAATAAAAACATGTTCATCATTACATCTCATTATCCACATATCTCATCTCATTATAACAACACCAAATCATATAATATAAGTCCATAATAAATCAACACCGTCTAAACTATAACCATCATTTATACCATCTAATCAATCATCTCAACATATGCATCATCATTATCTCATCTATAAGTACTCATCATCTTAAACATAATGCTAACCAATCACATCATATAAATAAATCATAAGAACCCATATATCTATACCTACACATCACATACTATAGAACATCCATAAATAACATAATCACAATAAAGATCATCACACAAACATAACATCATATATCACAAAGTCATACTCACATATACAACAGTCCATAATGTCCATCCAAGTCCGTGTCAAAATATGTAAATACATAAATGGGCCACATGGGCATTAATGTGCTACAATACATACAAGTCCATAATATTATACATGTCTCACAAATAATACATCCTGAATCACTACTGTCTAGGTAGTTTCCTATCAGGTTGGTGAATTGATTAGGAAGAGTTAGATTTGAACATCACTACATGATGACCTACTAGCACTACTACCTCATACATATCCTTGTAATATTGGGGCTCCCATGTTGATCGACTGATCTATCTCATAGTCATCCCCATACCCCTCTCCTCTAGTGCCACATCACCTTCCTCTTTGGCCTTTTCAACCACTTGTAATTCTCCCTCCCTCCCTCTCAACCTAGACTATTGCTATCTAATCTAGCCCTATAGTGTGACTATCTGTGTATATCGACTCTGGATCTACCTCTATAGTGTATTTATTTACCCATGTAAGACTTATACCTATCCCATTAAACCTGAGACTTGTCCAAGTGATCTGACCAATTGACTATTGCTTTTTGTAATCTACCCCTATAAATATATAGCCATCATGTCCCTCTTGGATGTGATGCCTATAACCTATGAAGATCAGGCCTATATCTCTATCCTTAGCCTCTTTAAGAGTGCTCGCTCATCTTCACTCAAAGACATCCTAGATGACCCTGCTTCTTCTACACCCACCCCCCTCCATATTGACCTCCCCTCCAACATAATCTCTAGCTCATGTCTAATCTCCACCTCAACATCCCTAGTCTCCTCCATCAATATCCATCACATCTATCGCTCCCTAAGCATCCTATTGAACCTATGCTTATGGTTACCACCTTTAGGCCTATCTCCTATCTAGGTGAACTCATGCATGTACTAATCTCTAAACAACCCCTCTTCTCACTCTAGCTAGCTATCTAAATAGCCTATGATGCTGTTTCTATACCCACCAACTGTGTATGTTGAAGTCACTCTTAGAACTCAAACTAGCATATAAAAATCCCATGCCATTAGAGTAATTCTCTCATAGTCAACTCTGGATAATGCCATGTCCACTAAAACCCCTCACTAAGGCCTTTCCCTATCACTATGGGAAAATAAATGTTCCTCTCCAGGCACATCATGTTGCCTCCCAAAATTTCTTTGTACATGATAGGTCCTATACCTCTCAATAATATAATCATAATGACTAGTCAAATAGTACTCAATGAGCATAAATTGTGTAACATCTACATCCTTAGGCTACCCCTATTAGACCTATCTATATGACATCCATGTGATCTACTCTACTCTCAAACTATCAAAGGCCTATCTATAAAACTACATCTCCCCAACATGGGACCTCTACACTCTAAGAATGATATACCATCCAAATACTACAAGTTGGTAGGGCTTCCTATTCACATGAATACCCAATGGTCTCTCTATTGTGATATTATCCCAAATCTATATCTATATTAATAAAGAGGGACCTAAGCTCATTATTCCTCTATATGATCCCATATGAATATCTATATATAAGTGGGCCAACACTAAAGGATCCTAAGCAAACACTCACTAATCTTAAACCATAGCTGAAACCACATCTGCCAATCTCACGTGGAACCATTGGCTAATCTTGTCTAGTAAGAGTATGCCAGTCACAAGAGACATCACCACAAGAGTTAATATGTCAATACTACACTCTCTTTTCACCCTGTTAATATCCATTATTGAATCCTGAACTCTAATCTACAATCTACCAACCAATGTTTGAACTATCACACTCAAGGTATATAAATGCCAGTATATCCTATGGTCTCTCATCTATAATCAAAAGATGTAAAGTATATCCTTAAAAGTGACTCTCATATCACCAGTCATAAAAATGAAATGTGATGGTCTTAGAGTGTCATCTCTCAACTAGGTCCATGATCAATGCCCTATCAATCCTAACCATAGGCATCATCATGGTATAGTAGAGGCCAATCATCTCTAGTACTCCATACTTAATCATTATCAGTAAATACATCTCATGTAACACCACTAGACATTGTAATTAAGAAGCCAACACCCCTAAATCCTCCTACACCAACACACATCTTATCAAATCATGATGATCTAACTACACCTATTCAGTCTATTCATCCCATCTACTTAGCACCTAAACCCTAGACTCACTCATTAAACTTCACTCCCTAGCCTAACCACCATCAAATATATAATCACTTCATCTTATTTACTAATTCATCCTAATCATCCTAATCATGATAATTCATCCTTTTAACCCCCTTTCCTAATCATACTAATTCATCCTATCTAATTACCCATCATCATTAACCCTTGAGTCACATTAACTCTTAACACCCCTTTCTCGCTAACCTATCCTCTCTAACTTCCCTCCCCAACCTAATCATCTAACTCTCTACTTAACCTAACCTACCTATATAAATCCATACTTATCCTAACCTAACCATCGATATCCATAATTATTCTAACTCCCATCCCCATCCCCCAACCTATTCACTAACCTTTACCCTTAACTACCATAAAACCATAACTCTCAAACTAGCCCTAAGTTGCCCCTTCATCAAAATCACCATTTACAACTTGTAGTTTTATAAAACTACATGTATAACCATGTGATTTTATAAAACCATAATTCCCCTTGTGATAATGAAATATCATGAATCACTTGCTACTGTATTACAAAATCCTAGGCCACCCCTCATAGTTTTGTAAAACCATAGCTTGTAATTGTAATATCATAAATTATGGGGATAATACCGTAATTAAGGGTATAACCCCCAATGGTGGTATTTCCATGATTGCACATACATACATTACATAAAAAATAAAGTATAGAAATAACTAAAATAATAGGCTAAGAATAAATTACTCACTAGTTGTCCCATGTCAGTTGGTCTCTAGTGCTTTTAGACCCTCTCTTCGTGATGTGATGAGTGAGGAATGCGGTCCATGGCTAGGTCTCTAGAGCAAAGAAGTCACCATAGATAAAAGTCAAAATTAGCCTTTTTTCCCCCACATTTATCTATTTTACCCCTAGTTTTACCCACCCCACTTGACCCTCACTGCTCATATTATCCTGCCCTGAATCCCATTTCATGACCTATTATCACATTTAATCACCGTTTCATCCTCCCTACATCTCCTAGGGCATAGTCTTCTATTCCCTGTTATAAGTCCATAATCCTGGTCATAACTACATTGGCCTGAGGTATTTTAAGACTATGTAGGAAACACTTAGACACATTATTGTGCCCAAAGATAGCTCGGCCACTATTAACATCCATTCTCATCCCATCCCCTATGGGTCACTCAAGATTATTAAATCACATTAAGTTATTCATCTAATATAAACTGGATTATTATTAATATCCATCAGTTAGATTTCCTTCTACACATGTCCTTACTATGGGAGTTGTCATCAAATCATGACCTATCTTGTCTTTTTATTCCCCAGACAATGTGTACGTCTCAAGAATTTAAGACTCATCATCTTAATCAACCTATCTACCTTTTAATCATTGGTCATTATCTATAACTCATCCTCAGAGGCTAAGTCACTTTATCCCATATCACTTATGCTTGGGGCATATTAATCATATCTCTCTCTTAATGGTTAGGGCATCCCAACCCCTTATCCTCATGTAGTCTTATCCCACCCTGGGGACTTCCTTTCGAGTGACCATCCATCTTGTTCCTCCTCCCATGTTCCTTCAAGGGGGCATCATGTCTACTAAAAAAATTCCCATCCATAAAACAAATTTTATTTGAAAATACATTACTCTTTCCACTTTGTTTCACTCATAATGCCCTTTCAAAAAGGGGAAAAATGTATGCACCTAAATTCACTCATCTTAATAATCTTATTAAACCCGCTAATTTGGCCAAAAATCATAGCCTTGGATAATTAACTAATATCCTAATTTAATACACCCCATAATCCTTTCCATACCCTTATGACAAATTAATTACCCCATTAACGTACTAACTAGCTTACTTATCTGCTAATCTACCCACTAGCCCACTTCCAAATTTAAAATTCCTATTTATTTAACTACCCCTAGCTATCCTACCACTATAGCCTCTCCTACATACCTATGAATCATAAACCTCATTTAATCCCCCATTATCTCGTAAACTAATCAATAAACCTATATAAGTAGAGAAGCTCCTCTAAGATTCTAGAAGTCTCTAAATTAGAGACTTATAAATAATTTAAAATTGCCTAAAAATCCCCTCCACTATCCTATAAAAGCCACTCTTGGGCCATGGAAAAACTAACTTGGAAATTAATAATCCCTCATTATGCTCTCATAATCAACCATTCTAAAGCATCCACATACTCTTTCCAATCTATTCAATAATATAAGGAAGCCATTGGAGTCATTTTGAAGCTCAAAGCAAGCAATCCACACTCAATCAATTTGGCATTCGAATCTACTTGAATATCTTGGAAAGAAGTCATAAGGGACAAAGTGATGGTAAGATTTCATGCTTAATTAACTGATTATTTCTTTATTCCATCCTTTTGATGTTATTATGTTAGTGGGTTTAAATTACTAAATACAATAGTTTTTAAAAATAACTCTAGAATATGATCACATAGTTTGTTTTGTTCTTGATTTATAATATGGCTTGTAGGATTTGTGCATGATCAAAGGGATGTTCTTGAATTCTATCTTTGAAGCCCTATAATATCTCATCTTTATTGATAAACATGTCATCATTGATAAGTAGAGGGAGAGTGTCTTGATTTTCAATGTGTATATCATCTTGATTGAATTTTTCATCTTCAGATGCATTATCATTACAATCCACATAATCAAGGTGTGAAGGATGCATATCTAGAGTTATGATAGGTCCCTTATCCATGTTATAGGCTCAGATATCAGGAATCTGAATATGCTCCATAGGATTACCACCTAATCTAGCACTTCTTAATGAAAGAGAGATAGCTTTTTTAGAAGGCATATAATAAACAAATTGGAATAGAGCTACTAAAATAGAATATATGAAATCTAAAAAATTTAAAGCAACAAATAAAAATAAGAAAAATAAGGATATAAACCTTAAGAACATCTAGTGTTAGGGTTTTTTAAATTAGGGTTATTTTGAAAAAAATTAAGTTATATTTAAATAAATGAAACCCTAATATGAGATTGATTTAATGAGTTAGGTTATTCAAAAAAATTAAAAAAATAAAAGTTTTTACTCCTAATTTAGTGCACAAAAATTTAGAGAAGGCAAACTAGGGTTTTAAACAATATTCAAAGTAAGTTGAGTTTTCCAAATGTTTTAACCTTTTAGGGTTTAGCTAATGTAAATCCTATGTTTGATTAAAGCATTGAGTAGTCTAAATTAGTGAAATAATTTGTAATAAATAACCACTAATTTATTATAGATTTTAACTTGCTTTGACTTTCTAAAAATAGTAATAAATATGTACAAATAAATATTTATCTATAAAATACCTTATGTAAAAGATCTAAGTGCTGAAAATTGAGATACAAATAGGTTTGAGTATCATCAATCAAATGATTATGTCTAATCCTTTCTTGGATAGTAGTGCCACACTTGGATAGTAACACCATGTGGCTATAATGTCTTGAAAATAGCACTAGTGTCTTTTATGTAGGTCTATTCCTAAATTTTGGGTGCACTTGCATCTATGTTTCTAGATTATGTTCCTATGCACATGAAGTTTGAATCTTTTTATTATGCCTATAATAGTTGATTTATAGTGAAAATCCTAATCCTTTTTGTAAGTAAGGCATGAGCTGAAAATGTGTGTTCATTAGTAAGATAGGCTCACTCCACTATGAAGAGAGTTGCCTATATACCCATACTCTGAGGAGGGATCATGCTAAATGTATTTCTCCCCACCTAAGTGCTGGTACAAGTGTAAGTGATACTAGAATGATAGGGGTATTGAATGCTTTGAGTGTTATTGAGATTGGAAATCTAGAAAATTTGGGCTTAAGGTAGTTATAGATGGTAGTATGTAGAAGTAGGTCAAAATAGGGATTAATAACCTTGATTTTGCTCAACTTGTTTCATGTTTGGATATGTTTTTTAAATCTATTTTCTATCTAGTGGATAGAGGTCTAAAATTCATGTATTTATAGTGTTTTATAGTTTGTGCAAATAATAAAATATGCTTAGGCTGATCTTAAGAGGGTTTAACTTTTGAAAATATGTCCATTTGGGAAATTTAGGGTAAAGGGCATTAGTGCCAGGTTGGGGACACTAGTACCATATGGCTCTATTGCCCTTAATGTGGTGCTAATGTCTAGATGGTAGGTTATTGGGCACAAGGGGCTAGGATCTGGGAATGAAGGTCTGATATTATGTTTTAGCTAACTAGGGATGCCTGTGGTCTATAAAAAGGTTGAAAAAGTGTAATAAAAAGCTTTAGGATAGATCTATGACTAAGGTAGCAATATGTTGTCTCAAGTAGCACTCTTAGCACTCAAATACCATTTTTAGGTGATTACATCTCTAAGTCTAGGCCTAGGATCACATTATCATTGAGTGACCAATAGGCCCAAGATGAGGACATGGTCTAGAGGAGCCGTGGCCTATGGTTGGGTTCAAATAGGGGCTAGCCATAGAGACCATAAAGGAGATATATATTAGTATCACAAGGTTATACATGACATGGGTGATGATGATTTTATTTGGTAACACTATCTACAGCTATAGATTTAATGGGTACATGATGGTTGGTATATGATGTTCATGACCACTAGGTGCTTCATTATGGGCCAACAAGTACATGTTGTAGAAGAGTATATACTAGATTAGGTACAATTCTAGTTTGGGATGCAATAAGATATATGAGATAGTCCACATTTCTTTACACATACAACTAGGGAGATTAGTGTCATATACAACCTATAGATACTTTTTTTTGAAAATATGGCTATCTTGGGCTACCACATGTTGTTTGGTCTTATAGAGGGGGCATATCAGATGCAAGAGTTACAATAACATATATGGCATGGTGGGTATAGTTTAGACTTGATAGATTGATAGTGCCTTAGGGTGTTTCAAAATAGTTGATACCAGTGTCTGTAGTACATGTACTAGGAAAAAGACAAGCACAATAGTTATAGATCTATAGAGTGAGGGCCTGAGTAAGACAAATGAAAAAATGAAAGACTTAAGGCTAGATATTGAGATTAGAAATACACATGATAGGGAAGGTAAGGACACACAAATGAGGACATGCGACCCAAGTCAAGTGGGTCTTTCAGGTACAACTAGAGTAGGTATAGATATAGACATGATTGAGGAGGATATTACTACAAAGGTGGTTGAGATAGATGGTTTACAAGTCAAGGTCACCTAATTACAATAGTAGGTGGGATATAGGTCGATAGATTACATCCTTCTAGTAATAGATTACCTTACTGAAGGTAGATGTACCATAGATGATAGATATTTATAATGAGAGAGATAAGGCTAGGGCATATGTGTAGAAAATTCATAAGGAGTGATATGCAGTGTGTTAGGTGCTTACACATATGGGTCTATCCTAGATTTTATTTGAGAGCCTTCAGGCTAAGTATGAGCTAGCATATTACCATATATTATATGAGGGATTGTACCAATAGAGGGTAGGGCACCTAATTTTTAGGCCTTTGAGGCACAAAGATCAGTGAATAGGTCCACTAGGTTGAGGACACATCACACTTCTACATCATGGCAATTGATACATTAGCTGCCACCTCCTTCACCACCATGGCCTAATGGGCCAACATAATAGATAGGTCCTGAGGATACCCTGATTCAAAGTTGATTGACTTGTCTCTTTATATTTTTGTATCATGAATTGTATATATTTGTGATGTATATGACATTTTTATTGACAAATAGATAACATTCATTTTTTTATCTCATTGATGTACAATGACTCTCTCTCTCTCTCTCTCTATACATACATATATATATATATATATATATATATATATATATATATATATATATATATATATATATATATATATGATGCTCTATCTAATTTAGTATTTTGTGGTCATCTCATGATGGTAGAATAGAAAATATGATTAGATTTATATGGTTTCTTTATTTTTCATGTTGACATTGGATGTATAAGATTTGTTTGCCATGATCTTGTTGTTCTAATAATGTAGATAAGAGTATAAAATGTGATATGATGTTATTTATTGTACCAAAAAGGTGTTATGTTATGATGTAGGTTTTGATATTGGCTCATGTTGGAAAATGTATTTATTAATTTTTGTATATTCTCTTTTAAGGATGTATCATGATCAACATATGGATTAGTCATGTGATTTAGTAATTGTGTTATAGATTCGTAGACAAGGATATTTACTAATGTGACATTGTTTGTTAGACCTATAGAACATAATTGTTAATTTTGAATTTTGACATTATGCAGCATAATTATGAATGAATTATGATAACATTAAATTCCATAAGCTTAATAACTTGACTTGAATGCAAATTTAACAACCCAGGGTCAATATATTAACAATCAAGTCCTAAGTGTAAAATATAATGCAATAAACCAAGATTAGGCTAGAGACAAATATATACAACTCAAGGTTAAGACATAATATATATAAACTTAAGTATAGAGTATAATGCATTAAACCTAAGGAAATCAATAAAAGTAAAATAAAAATATACCAAAAAGCAAACACAAACTCGAAGAGAAATAAACAAGTAACTAGTTAACCATTTATTCATGTGTGGACATAATGAATTATTATTAGGCATTGCCCAAAGGGAAAGAGACATGTCAAATATAGATTTTGGTATGGGGAGCATAGAAAAATAGGAAGTAAATGGCTGAATTGACCTGAGATTCCCTATGCATCCAAGTGTTGCCTACATAGTCCATTATGGACTTTAGAACAAATATAGTTCTCCTAGGAAATAAGATAATAAGAAAGGTAATGACAAGAGATAAGATGCAAGTGATAGAAGCAAAGTGAATGGAATTTTAAAATGATGAGATCTTGAATTGATTAGCTCATAAAATAGTGAGAGTATTGAATTGATTAACTCATAAAATGATGAAAGCGTTGAATAGTTAGCTCATAAAATGGTGAGAGCGTTGAATGGTTAGCTCATAAAATGATAAGTGTGTTGAATGGGTTGGGAAAGGTAGAATGGAAATAATAGTCATCAAGTTGAACCAATATTCCCCATGCATCCAATCATTGCCTACATAGTCCATGCAAACCTTAGGATGATGTAGTTCTCCTAGAAATGGGAGGATAATGAAGAAATGGTGAAGTGGAATAGAAATGATTGTGATAGGATAAAAGGTTCCCACTCAATAGATGTCTCAAATGGAAGGGGAGGGTTACCAACATAGGTTTCTAAATAGTGCCATCCAAAATATGACCAAGGGTCATGGGTGAATGGGATGACAAATGGTTCAAATATTTTATGTCTTTATATCACTTTTGGAGGTTTTAAGCATTTATTTTTTATTTTTTAGGATATTTTTGGAATTTTCAAGTGTTTTTGAATTTTTAGAATATGACATATACATGAATATTCAAAAATTAGGATGCATAATGGGGTATAATAAAATTTATAGGGGAACCATGTAGTAAAGGAAAAAAATAACCTTGGATAGGGGTTCAAATTACTCACTCGTAAAATGACAAGACCGTGGCTTAAATTGCTCATAAAATTGAAATATTGTGGGTTATATTGATCATAAAATGGTGAGAACATGCAATATGGTAACTAAAAAATTGGTATTTAAGTGTTTTAGGGGGTCTAAAATTATGTAACAAGGTGTTTTATAGGATAATTGATGTCATTTAATGTTATAATAGCCTTGGTTCTTAGTCATTTTAGTCCTTATATCATTTTTGGGTCATTTTGAGGTTTGATAAATTGTTAGGTAGTGTTTCTTAAGATTCACCATGTTTAATTCCATGTTTTTTTTTCTTTGGAGGTGTCATTTATAAGCTAAAACCATTTTTCTTCCTTTTCACCTTTCTTAGTAAGCAAAAGTGACTTGCAGGTTTGTACTTGGTATGGTTAACACAAGGGGTTTTAGGAAAAATTATCTTAGGGGTATATTATACACTTATTAATATTCCATTTTATGTTATGTTCAGGAGGAATGGTGGTCTGAGCTTTATGAACCATTCCTAAGAAGCTGACCTTTCAAATCTACCTGCTAATCTATGTAGCCTATGGGTTTTGCCTTGGTTTGGATCATTTCATATAAATTGATTACTAAGGTTAGTTTAAAATGATGTTATATTAATTATATAATGTTACCCATGCTTTATTTAAGGTTTGAATTTTATTTGAGTGTCCAATCACCTCAAGTTTGCAGACTGGTTCCATTCTGTATTGTTGGCAGTTTTTCACCATGTTCTATATCTTCATGATTGTTCATGGTTTTAGTGAGTTGTAATAGGTACTTGATCATGTTTTAAATGTGATATTGATACCCTTCACCTTAAAATATTCATTATTCAAGGTATTCTTCATGAATTTTTAGTCATATACAATATTCACAACATGACAACCATTGACGAGCATGTATTGATGCTATTATGGAGGAATCCACATTGAAATTGAGGCATTGCAAAATATTTTAGATAATTTTTAATGTGATGGGTGAATTTTAAGGTATTTATATAAATTTATAATTCATGGGATGACAAAACAATATTCACTGCCTATACTTTTCCTCACTGCCTGCTTGCAAGTAACTTAGTGTGCATCTACAGGTGCTCTCATGAGGAATTTCATGTTGGGAAGAAGTTATGCAAGGTCCTTAAATATAAAAAGGAGTCTATTTAAAAGTTTTGAGAATATTTTGAGATTATAATAATTCATAAAACATGATCATTTCCCAAACTCAAACTTACTACCTATGTGGAAGATGCCTACCTATAGGTGACCTAGTTAGAGAGTCTAAAGAGCCATTTAGGAGAGGTTATACTTGAGTTGAATCCATAATTAAATATTGAGATAATTATAAGAGCATGGAAGCATTTTTTTAGAATATTTATTGACAAATTTGAGTGAAAAACCATGATTATAAGGTGACTATGTTTTTAGGCCACAAGTCCCTAAAAAAGCAAAACAAGGGTCCAAGGGGTTCTTGTAGGCTCCCTATAACATGTTTTAAAACATTTATAAAGAATATAGATAGGTTGAATTTAAATAATGTATCATATAGAAGAGATAGGATAGGTTTGGAGAGAAGATGATAAATGGAATTTGGTTTTTAGATGACTCAAACTTACCAATTGAGACATTAAAAATAACTAGTATTATCTACAGTCTTGAGTCCAAAAGTACCTTTCTCCACCCAAGTTAAAATTAGACCTTGCCACTTGTATGAGTGTTTAAAATAGTTGGAAAGATAAATTTTACCTAAATATCATCAAAATGGAATGTTATACTCTATTGGGGTCTTCCATTGGCACCTACAGTTTCCCTGTACATCACAAAACATGCATCTATAGGCAGGGGTTATTGTCAATGGCAAAAACATGGTCCAAGTGTATATTATATAAGAAGTTTAAGGTTTTTGTGAAAGTATGGAATAAAATAACAAATTTTTGATGGTATATATAGATTAAAATAATGTATAACATAGGTTTTGGAGAGAAAAACTACCTTAGGGTCTCTTACAGTCACCTATAGGTGACTATAGGTAGATAGTTAGTTGAGATAGTGGGTTAGAAAGATAATTTAGGATAAGTTCAGATTGAAAAATGGGTCCCATAAATGTTTTATGATTATGAAATATTTATGAAGGGTTTCAAACATTATTTCAATCCTAAATCATACATATAAACCTACATGACCCTAAAAAGGCTCTTACATAGTCAACCAAGAGTGGATTGAGTCAAGTAGTGAGTGGAAAGGATTATGTCCTTGATGAGAAAATGGAATGAAGATAAAAAAAAAATGTCCTAAAAATTCAAATATGACTTCAAGGTAATCTTAGGAGGTATGTGAACTCTAATTTTCAATCCTGGATCATAAAGAAACCTATAGGAGTACAGTCAGGCAGGAACATACAGTCATGACAAAACTCAGTATTGAGAGGTTCAACATATAGGTGGGTGTATGTAAGATTAAAATGGTAGGAGATAATGAGATAAATTACTTAATTATAAATATGATCTCATATAACCTCCATGAAAATATAAGCAAGTAAACAAAGGAAATTCCTACACACAATGCTCAAATAGACAACCAGTTTTGGGAGCTTGAAGATTTGGAGGGTCATATGAGATGACTAAGAGCTGAAATTTTGTCAAAAGGGTCATTATAATATATAAAAAACCATAAAATTATTATTTTTCTATAAAAATATGGGAATTACCCCCTATTTTATCTTAGACATGGGTACTTCCCTAGGTGCACTAATTGGTAGTATAGAGGAGTGGAGGAAAAAATACTAACCAAATGATGTTTGAACCTTAAGAGAGGATGTAAGAGGTTGGTAAAAATCTAGGGAAATATGAATAAATAAAAAATAAAGGTTGTAATTCAATGGAATATCACAAACCCTTAGACTTGCAGACAACCTACTAGGCATGGCTAGGCCTAAAGGTCCAAATAAGAAGGCATTGTCACTTCCACCCTAAGATGATATTTATATACTTATAAATAATTTGTATGAGATGGTATTAGATATCTTTGATCTATCAGGAGGTAAATAAAACCATCAAAGGCCATTCTAAGCTCTAAGGTACAGTTAACCCTGTTAGGCAAGGGTCAAACCTAAGGCTAATTGGGGGTCCAACATCACTTATAGATTTGGTGAGTGTTATAGATGGTGGGAAAATGTTTATGAAGTGGAATTAAACATTTTTTAAATTTTAATATGTAGAGTAACCTAAAAGAAAGCTAATTTTAACCCTAAGACAGTCTAAGCATGCAGAAAAGAGAAAAATAAGCTCGATAGCCTAGTTTTAGATGTTCACATCTTTTTGGAGGGTTTTCATGAACCAAAGGAGTTTATGGATGTTGAAGAAGGTATTGAACTATGAATTTGTGGAATTTATTGGAAACTTTAATGTCAGTTTTTTATGAATGAACCTTAAGAGTGGAAATAGGCCTAAAACCCTTGTTAAACCCTTACAAGGACTAGTTTGGAGAAATAGAGTTAGATATCTGATCTAATGAAATAGTTTTTTCATGAAAATTATTGGATATTGAAGAAGATTACCTTAATATCTCCAAATGATTTTTGGATATACAAAATTATATGGATAGGGGGAAAAATAGGGTAGTTTTGAGCATTTTTTGTGTTGTGTAGGCTATAGGAGGTTGAAGATGACATAAAGTTTGAAATAAAGTTTTATAATTTTTATAACTACATATTTAATTTAATTTCAAGAAAAAACTCCCAAGTTTCCAAACCAAGTGCTTCATCTCAGCCAGTCAAAACTGGCATATCAGACAAGCTAGTGAAAGGTGTGAAAACTTCAAGAGGATGTATTTTTAAGGTGTCCCTAATGATTATATGGATATAAAGGGTATTAAAACTTTTCATAAACTTCCTCTTATGGATTTAAATGAGAAATGGATGCCAAATTTGAGGACAAGTGTGTAGGGTGTATGGAAGAGGAGTTTTATGGACAATAGACGATGATAGCTCATTTTGGGATGATTCTAAATGACCAAGTTTACAACCAATGTATGGAGAGGCATGCAAAATGTACTTAAACTTAATTTAAATAATTATATCTACTCCCAATCAGTTATAAGGCATTAAAATAAGAATAATAATGCAAGTAGTTTTTTTGAGCAAGAATGAGGAGTTTTATGCCACTTTACAAGAGTTTGATGGTTTTTCCCATATCTTATTATCATGCACAAGTAAATACTTCTCTCATCTTTAAAAGTGTCCTTGTGACCTTTGGACTTCTCTCTTATCCCCTCTCTATCTCAAGTTCTATAAGAACTAACCATTTTGGCCATTGTATTCTATGCTCCACTTGAGTATGGTGAAGCCCTACTCATTTTAATACCTTTTGATCAATAATACTACTAATTTTTACCTCTTCCATGACTATTAATAGTGTGTTCAATTGGACGATGAATCTTGCTTAGTGAAAACTATGGATTCCTTATCATGTTGTTCTATTCGTTCACCTATTTGTAGCCTCTTCTTATAGGGCATGTGAAGTGTTCTAAGATATGTCCATGGTTTAAGTGAGTTAGTATATTCAATAGTGTCATTAGAGGCATCTTGTCTAGTCTTCCTATCTTAAGGCATTATTTCATAACCTCATAATTTAATATTGATGTAAGAAGACATAGATTGGAGAAGTGTATGTTCAATTTGTCTTTTATTTTCAAGTGTAACATGCATATGGTTGGACATCATCATGTTATTTGGTGTATCACCTCCCTTATATTAGTTTGATTTCAGTTATTCTTCTCCTTCTTTTTACCCCCTAATTTAAGTGTAATTACAATCCAAAGTGGTACATCAAGGGAGCTAACCCTATCTAGAGATTCACCTCATCCTTAGGCTACCCACAAGCATAGAGGGTATTTACATTGTGGCACTTAGATGAGGAGGGATTTGCCATCTCCTCAAAGGGTGAAAATCCAAGTGACAATAGTAGGTAAACGACAAAATGGTATTAATTATATAGAATTTGGCAAAAGTTAAAAGATGCAATTTCAGGAACCACCACACATAAAAACCATGTCAAAGTGCCATGAGATACTATTTTTGAGGATGTGATGATGAACAAATATACTTTTCATAATAAATATAGAATTTTAATCTATCTATTATACCTATGAATTAGAATCAAGATCAGATGGTAATAGGATGGGGGAATGAGGTTAGGAGGGGACTGCCATATTTTTAGAAAAAGGCATGAAGGGAAGATGGTAAGACTTATCCCCAAACAGGGGTCCTCATTGATAATGGTCAACTAAATATATCATAAAAGTCTTTGATTTGCATAATATTCATGAGATCATCTAGCTCTTACCCATCTGGTGTAGCTAACCCATAAGCTCCAAATTTATAATTAACTATAATAATGAGTGGTAATAGTAAATTAGGTTCAAATTTGTGCTTCCTTTCTTGCTTTACATTAGTATTTTTTAAATTTTCTTTTAGCATAAGTTCACTAAGTATAAAATCTCTAGTTTTGATGCACTTGTTATAGTTACAAAATAACCTATTTTGATATATTTGGAGATTATTTGAGGTGGCTATCTATTTATCATAAAGTAGTTCTAGTTATTACAATAGATCTACTCAATACTTATCATCGATGATATTATAGACACCTAAAAAGTGTCTAACCCTTTGTCTTCCTCTCTCCCCTTGGTCCCTTGCCACTTCGACTATCCCTAACCTACCTAGGTCTTATTAATTGAAAATAATCATCTATTTTTAATTAAATAAGTCCATTTTCCTTCTCCTTGCCACCTCGCCACCCTAGGATACCTTCCTTAGATCCCTTTTATTCCCCACATGGCCATTTAATGCCTAAGACTCCCATTCCAATCTCTTCACTCGCCCATTTAACCCCTGTCGACCGTTTCATCCTTGCATTCATTTGACCCGGTGGTTGGGAAACGGATGAAAGGCTATTTTTAGCCTTTCTCCAGCCTTTTAGCCACTGACGTCGGTCAACCGTCGACCGACGTCGACGATATTGCCGGCATCGGCACCCTTCATAACGGCTTCTTCACTGTTATCTCCTCCTCTTGGCTCTCTGCGTCACTCTCTGGTATCCCAGCTCTTGAATCTTTGCATCAGACCCTTGTATCCGTCCTTTCACTTGACCTCTCTGCCAATCAATCTGACTCTCTCCCTCAGGTACACAGCAAGCTTCTGCAAGTGAACAACAGGGATTCTTCATCAGCAACAGGCTTCACATCCGACATCATCAGCAACAAGATCAACACCTTCTTCAGCAGGGCACAGGTAAGTACTCTATTTGTTTTCTTTATGCTTTCTAGTCATCTGCTTTTAAACTAGATTTAGCACACCCTCAGACCTGACTGTCACCCAGACCCGAATTCCTATCTCCTTTTTGACCCCCTAACTGACTAAGACCATCCTCAAACCAGACCCAGAGCAGACTCAGACCTTCGTCCACAGAGCCCTCAAACAGAGACAGACTAAACTCTGTCCAGCCTTGACCAAGAACCTGACAAGACCCATCTGGAGGCCATTGCCCCGACCGACGCCGGTCATTACCCTGACCGACGTTGGCCACATAACCGACATCGGCATCTTTGACCACCGACGCCGGTAGGACCACCGACGCTGGCAACTGTGACCAGTTTGACAGCTTCTTCCAGGTAAGCCTTTGCTTTCTTTTCTCTTTCAGTTTGCTATCATTTTAGTCTATTTTAGCATTCTATCATTTATCAGTCATTTATCTTTTATCAAAATAGTGGGTTGACCTCCCTCAAGGAAGTTCTCATACTTCTGGGAACAAGCTTTCGCTTGGCAACCCATCGCCTATCCATCTAACGCCTTTTTGTCCAAGTTTTCTTCTTTGCAGGTGTCATTCCTCCACAGCCAAAGAGGAGTGCTCACAAACATCTGGATTACGGTGCGCAATCTTCATCCAGGTACTTCACATGCCTTGTCCATTATCTCTTTAGTTTCTTCTCTCTCTTGAATCTGAAAAAACAAATTTGAATAGAAACATTCTGGCACGCCCGGTGGGACCCTAGGTTCCTCCTGGGTTCCTTTTCTTCTTCATTCATTTAGGAGCATTAGGTTCTTACCTTTTCTCCTCCTTCTTTTCTTCTCAATGACACTATAAGCAGGACTAAAACGAATCTTTCTTCCTTGCATTTCTAGACTAGTCTAAACATCATACTCTCAACCCTTTCTCAAACTTGTCTTCATAACAAACATCACATTTTGACTTGGGCATTAAAAACACTTTGCATTCATTTCTGCTTGTGCTTGCATCTTCTTAGTCCACATCTAGTAACTTAGACACATATTGAATAAATCGTAGACACTTGATGTTACACTACCAAACCACATGCACTAAAACAAACATAAAACTTACTTGAGACAAGGCCCAACTGGGATTTCATCCCCTAGCAGATACCTTACCCATCCCGGTGACTCTACTTGGATTTCATCACCAAGGGGGAAGCCCACTCCGTTCTCTGGCGGAGGATAAACTCTAGGCAAGGTATATCTTGGCTAAGCGAGACCAGCTAACCACTGGAATCGTGAAGTGAGGGGAGCTTGCTCCTTAGCACCAGGCCACGTACCAGACCCTAACACAGATTTTTGAGCACCTAAAACAAGACCTGAAACCAGCTCTAGACTACTTCTTCTAGGACCTTCTTAACAGCCAATCTCCCCAAACATTCATCTAAGGCATAAGCCACAGCTTCTAAAGTTAATTCTTAGGATTTATCGCTTAGGCTTGTCTGTTGCTCTCTGTTTTCCTCTTCTCATCTGTTTGTTTGAGTGAGTGAGGACACTTTCTTCATTGTTTTTCCAAGAATCTTCAAATCTTTTGGTTCTCTGGAAAACACAGTCACCGACATCGGTTCTTCCACCGACGTCGACTTTCCCCAGTCACCGACATCGGTTCTGTCACCGATGTCAGCTTTCCTCTATTACCGGCATCGGTTATCTGACCGACGTTGGCTATCTTCCTTACCGACATCAGTTTTTAAACCGACGTCGGTCTCTATCACTGTCCTTTTTTTTCAAAACCAGCAACCTAAAACTTGTCCCTTCTCTGTCAAAAACTCCATTCTAAGTTTTTGGAACTGCAAAAACATAGTTTCTGGAACCTGACCCTCCTTTTTGACCACGCTCCCTCATCCCTAACCAGTCCTATCATGGAGTTCCACTCAGAGACTGAAAGAACTCCTACAGGACTGACCCCGACCCCCGACCCTGACTCAAATTCCCATCATCCCTGAAGGGGACCAAGATTTCAAGAGGTTCTTGGACCTCAATACCGCAGCCCTCCAAAACTATCTCGCGAGAAACCCAATGCGAGACCTTTCAGGTGACGTGGCGACGACATCCACACCATTCACCACCCAACCCTTTATGACTCAGCCTTTCGCCTCAACTATTAACCCAATCATGGCCAATACGCAAAGTTTGGCCTCCCCGTCTATTTTTAGACCGACCTCCATTGGGGTTCCATTACCCCCTCAACCACCTGCAATTCAACCAAGTTCTACATCATATCAGAACTTGATTGTCTCGACCCCTCACACTCTTGCGCCCACAAATGTAGGAGTGCCAACCTCTCTTTCTACCAGTGCCGCCATTCAACCACCTTTGGCGGTGCCCAGTCAACTTATACCTTCGACCTTCATAACGCAACCACCTTTAGCCTCCACTTCTGCCCCTACGACTAGTCATCTGTACATTGTACAACCGACTATGTCGCACGCCTCCTCTAGCCTCTTCCAAGCGCCTTACAACCTAGGGGGGGCTCAACCCGCCAATCCATCAGCAGACATCATTAAGATGCTGATGGATAAAATGTCCAGTCTCGAAGCCTTCATTTCTGGCTCAAGTAATGTCCTGTCTTATGACCAGATTTGCAACGAACCCATCCATCCTTCTGTCCCTATTCGACCATATCCTAACCATTGGGAGCTTCCTAAATTCACTCACTTTCAGAGTAAGGAAGACCCACAACAACATCTACGGGCATTCAAACATGCCTGTTACCTTATTGCCCACGACGATGCGTTATTATTATGCACGTTTCCTATGTCACTTTCTGGCCCAGCCCTTGACTGGTATAGTTCTCTTGCCAAATACTCTATCTTTTCATTCGTCCAACTCGCCCAACTATTTCTTGACCATTTCTCAATCAACATCACCAAACAAGTCTCTATCACAGACCTTTATTCCATCAGGCAATTTGACGACGAATCTGTAGTTGATTTTGTCGCTCGTTGGAGGGGCCTGATTAACCAGCTCTCCTTCTCTTTGCCTCAACCCAAGCTCATCGAGCTCTTTTCTCGAGCATGTGCCAGACACATCTCTTCTACTTTGCAGATTCAGACATTTCGCACTTTTGACAAAGCTTTCATCATGGCTCGAAAGCTTGAACTCTGTGCCCTTGAAGAAGATAAGGTCAAATTGCGTAATACCAACACAAAATCTACTGACCATTCTTCTTCCAGACCTTCTTCTTCTGCCAACTCCAAGTCCAAAGGAGTGGCCAACACTGTGGTCGTTAGATCACCATCCTCAACAACAACGAATTATTCCCAACCTTCGACATCTTCTAGCATCACCAAACAATTCCAACAACGGTACATTCAACGTTCTTACACTCCACTTGGAGAACCATACGCTTTCGTTTTGGAAAAAATACTCAAGCAGGGGGTCCTCAATCTCCCTCCAATCCGACCACCTCAATTTGACCCCTCTAAAGCCCTCCCTACATGGTATAGAGAGGCCGACTTCTAGCACTTTCACCGCATCCAAGGCCATGACATTGACAACTGCCGAACTTTCAAAAATATCATCCAAGACATGATCGACAAGGGGGATCTTGTTTTAGATAACCCGAACACCCCACCCAATCAACATATCGACATCTTCAAACACCCTTTTCCAAATCATCCACCTACTCAGAGCAACGTCCAAACCATAACCAAAGATTCTCATGACCATGACATTCACACGATTAACACTATCTTACCTCTTGTCTCTGACCAATCTCTTTCACAGGTAGAAGAGTCTTCTTCTCCTATTCGTCTATCACAAGATGAAGAACCGTCTTCTCCTATTAGTCCTCCATCTATTTCTCCTATATTGGAGGACGCCTTGACCACACCTACACCATTAGCTCCACCTTCATCCAATGACCATACCTTGCCTACTCCTCAAGCACAAGCAGAAGGCACAATCATCCCTACCTCTTGCCATCTGGAGGAGCCACACTCTCCTATTTCTTCTCCACCCAGAGAAGAACCAGTCTCTCCACCCATTTCAACCAAGGAAGACCCAGCCATGATTTCATCTTGCCCTTTGCATGAGATTGTTACATCTCACTCACCTTCGTCCACATCCAAACCCAAACCTACATCTAACCTCGCCTCACACAATAGTGGCCCTCGACCCAAACACACGAAAGCTACTAGACCACATCGGAGAACTCCTCCTCCACCTTCATCATTACCTTCAATCTTGGGCCCGCATCCGTCCACTTTAATAGGAGTACTACCTACTCCCATCCTTCACAGAGGCACGTCGCCTCCATTACTCCCTCAACCCATCAAACATATATCTCCCTCAAACCATCGACCAACGCCTCTTATGCCTCTTAAACCAAAGTCATCAACTCCTACTGCAATAAGACATCTAGACCCATTAGCAAGTTCTTATACATTGCTTTTACGGCAATTGTTGCAGTCATCTCGTATCGACCTCCCGCCTCTCAGACCATATCAATCTCTCAGACCAAAACCACCCTGGTTTGACAACACTTGCATTTGCACATATCATCGCACACTTGGACATGACACGGAGCATTGTTGTGCTCTCAAGGTTGCCATTCACCAATGTCTGGCGAATGACACCTCTCTTCTCGACCACGTTATCAATAAACCCTCAACACCGCCTCTCTCCTCGACTCTCAGATCAAGACCCTCTTGGTTTGACAAATCTAAATTTTGCAACTATCATTACACTTCGGGACATGACACTGAGCATTGTTGTGCTCTCAAAGCTGTCATTCGTCAACAACGAAGAAATGATTTCCTTCTCACCAAAGACCCTCTTGACCACCTCTTCGACAAAACATCAACCCTGACTCATGCCTCTCCAACCTCATCACCTAAATCAAGATCCCCACGCCAGACTGTGGTCCCTTTGCCGCCTTTGACCCCCTTATTCGACATTAATACCATCCATTTGACCACTAAACCTCAACCGACCTTAACCAATCTTTCAAACATTCTCCCTACCCGTTGGGGGAATTCATCCTTCATCCAAACCTCGACCAACTTTTCAACCCAGTCTCTACCACATATCAATCACTCATTTAATCTTAAATCTCGACCAAGTATCCATCGACCCAACCCCAGACCAATTATTCGACCAGTCTCAACCAAACTTCAACCAAATATCAATCAACCAGACCTCTCAACCAAACATTCAACCTTTTTCAACCAACCAACGACAATGTCAACCAACTTCACATCCACCATCAACATCTGACCAATCTGGAAAGAGTCAAATGGGGCAAGTTTGCTTCTAATTGACTCAGACCTTAACGCACTAGCATGGCCCAGGGACTTATCAGACTTTGAGCCCCCCTTAATGCGTTGCATCTTCGATCATTCTTCTGTTAGTCGAGTACTCGTCTACTTGACACTTAACTTGAGCTCGTCCCTTGAGCAATCCCCGTCCTCTTAATCCTACTTCCTTTCAACCCTATTCCTCTTAACAATTCCTATAACCCTTTTATGCTGTATGAATGCTTTGTCCTCATGAAAGGGAGTCCTTGAACTTCTACAGTCTTGTCCGTGACTCTAATCAAAAATCAAAAAAATCAAAATCAAGATGTCAAAACATATCCAAGGTCACAAAGTCAAATTCAAAAAGACAAACTGATCCCTTGAAGGACAGCTGTACTATCATTGCTGTAGCTAATAGACTAATCCCTTGAAAGACAGCTATTCAAACATTATAAAGCAAAAATATAGACCACTCCCTCGAAGGATGGCTATGACTAAATCTTGCTACAAACAACAACCTTTCTTAGAATCTTCTCGCATTGATCAGCTTCGCAACATGACCACTACATTAAAAGACATCTCTATGTAGGCTTCCCGCATCGATCAGCCTGCACCAAAAAAAAAATAAAAAAAAAATAAAAAAAAAATGGGTCATTGACTTGGCTTGTAGTTGTCTCAGGGTCTCCTATAAAAAGGGGCAAGGTTATTCCTGCTCTTAAACTGGGTTACCCTATCCACCTCCTATCACCTGCTCAGGGGACTTCGAGCTCACTTTAATGTCAAAGTGATTCGATTATCGTTCTAACACCACACTGGTCAATGACGTAATGCATGAACGGGGCTTTGGTTCTAATAACCCCTATCTATGCTTCCTTTCTGGTCCTTGTCAATGAAAGAGCAATTTGCCTTTCATCTTATCTTTTACTTTGGTCACATTAAACCAAACCAACTTCAACATTTTCAAACCAACCTCGACATTTTCAACATGACATCAGGCATCGCCTAGTCCATTTCACATAGTTTCTATGGACACCAATACACATGGAAACTACCGACCAGACCCAATTTATGTTAAGCATAAACCAATACTTGCTGAAGCATAAATAGACTTCCATTCATTTTTAGCATACATCCATCACGACTATGGAAACTTGCTAGGGATGAAAGACCTTTTGACCAATGTTGCAGAATACACCATTTGGAAAAGGCTGTAGCATCATCTTACCCTCATCATTTTGACACTTGACCACATCCAATCATTGATCAATCAGACCTTTAGTCCAAACTACATTGGTCTGAGGCCCTATGACCAGGGCTATGTAGGCAGCACTCAGATACCACATCCTCTGAGGTTAGCTCGACCACCCCCATTTATTCGTCTCTTTGATGGACAAACCTTCTCTTCTGCGACCTTGACCCTGACCACGACCAGTCTATCGATAACTTTGACCAAGACCAATCAGTCTCTTTGACCCTTCCTCCCTTTTTAGGGAGAACTACATTGGCCTGAGGCCCTTCACACAAGGGCTATGTAGGCAGCACTTAGATCACATGACGTTTCTGACGTTAGCTCGGCCACATCCTTTCGTCCATCCATCCCCTTGACCAATGACCATCCTTCGACCTTCGACCACTTCCAGGCCAATGTTGCCTTGGTTGTTTTTGCATGTGTGCTACCTCAGGGCTGGTTAGCAGAATTGTCTGCACCCTATTTTTGACCCTTCGCAAGTATAGGATCGCAAGCCAGTTGATCACTACTACTTGTGACTTTTTCGTGTTTCTGGGAGCACTTCCTGAGCCTGGGATACCTGGAACACGACGACCATTTGGAGCTTCAGCTTAGATTGAGTGACCCGATCAGCAAACGACTAAATGCTGGGGCCTGGTTACTTTGATTTTAGCACTCCTCGACCCTTTTGACTGCGACCATTTGACCTACCTATCCCGTGACATGGTATATGCGTAATCACGACTTTTGTAGCATTTTCACTCACTTTTCATCTTTCTCATCCACCTTTTGTCAAATCAGCACCCGACATCAGGTTCCTTCCCTCGGCTCCCACTTTGAGGGGGAATACCTCATCCATACTTCGGGGCAATCTACATCATCTATTACCTGGGGCAACCAACTCCTATTTTTGTCTTGCAGTTCATCTAGAACAACCAACAAGACAAAAAGGGGAAAATGTAGACACCTAAATAGTGTCTAACCCTTTGTCTTCCTCTCTCCCCTTGGTCCCTTGCCACTTCGACTATCCCTAACCTACCTAGGTCTTATTAATTGAAAATAATCATCTATTTTTAATTAAATAAGTCCATTTTCCTTTTCCTTGCCACCTCGCCACCCTAGGATACCTTCCTTGGATCCCTTTTATTCCCCACATGGCCATTTAATGCCTAAGACTCCCATTCCAATCTCTTCACTCGCCCATTTAACCCCCGTTGACCGTTTCATCCTTGCATTCATTTAACCCGGCGGTTGGGAAACGGATGAAAGGCTATTTTTAGCCTTTCTCTGGCCTTTTAGCCGTCGACGTCGGTCAACCGTCGACCGACCTCGGTGATATTGCCGGTGTCGGCACCCTTCATAACGGCTTCTTCACTGTTATCTCCTCCTCTTGGCTCTCTGTGTCTCTCTCTGGTATCCTGGCTCTTGAATCTTTGCATCAGACCCTTGTATCCATCCTTTCACTTGACCTCTCTGCCAATCAATCTGACTCTCTCCCTCAAGTACATAACAAGCTTCTGCAAGTGAACAACAGGGATTCTTCATCAGTAACAGGCTTCACATCCGACATCATCAGCAACAAGATCAACACCTTCTTCAGCAGGGCACAGGTAAGTACTCTGTTTGTTTTCTTTATGCTTTCTAGTCATCTGCTTTTAAACTAGATTTAGCACACCCTCAGACCTAACTGTCACCCAGACCCGAATTCTTATCTCCTTTTTGACCCCCTAACTGACTAAGACCATCCTCAAACCAGACCCAGAGCAGACTCAGACCTTCGTCCACAGAGCCCTCAAACAGAGACAGACTAAACTCTGTCCAGCCTTGACCAAGAACCTGACCAGACCTGTCCAGAGGCCATTGCCCCAATCGACGCCGGTCATTACCCCGACCGACGTCGGCCACATAACCGACATCGACATCTTTGACCACCGACGCTGGTAGGACCACTGACGCCGGCGACTGTGACCAGTTTGACAGCTTCTTCCATGTAAGCCTTTGCTTTCTTTTCTCTTTCAGTTTGCTATCATTTCAGTCTATTTTAGCATTCTGTCATTTATCAGTCATTTATCTTTTATCAAAATAGTGGGTTGACCTCCCTCAAGGAAGTTCTCATACTTCTGGGAACAAGCTTTCACTTGGCAACCCACCGCCTATCCATCTAACGCCTTTTTGTCCAAGTTTTCTTCTTTGCAGGTGTCATTCCTCCACAGCCAAAGAGGAGTGCTCACAAACATCTGGATTATGGTGCGCAATCTTCATCCAGGTACTTCACATGCCTTGTTTGAATAGAAACAGATATCATACAATGAAATGCGCAAGGAAGGAAACTCGATCTTGATAGGGAGAATAAATTCAGTGCATAAAGTAGGGAATATGGTGTGGCTTCAATAGACATTAGTGTGATAGGTCCAGAGGGTGGGAAATAATTATAAGTATCTTTTTAGATGCCTCAGCTTGGTCATTGCTTTACAAAAAATGAGTGGAAAACTGTTGTTTGATATGGTACTTGGCACATAGGAATTTGACATCTTTATTTTTAAAGGATATTTCATTATCATAAATGATGTTAGAAAGAATACCAAAGTAGAAGATAAGGTGGTTCAGACTAAATTTGTAAATTTGCTTACCATTTTTTATGTGTGTGGAATGGATTAAACCTGCTTAGTAAAACACTCAATTCCAGTGAGGATGTGTTTATGGCCATCTGACGAAATAAGATTGATTTTCCCTATGAGATTGAGTCCCCATAAGGAAAAGGCCAAATAGTAGTGATTGAAATAAGTGCATAGGCTAAATCATAAATTAGACTGACATGTTTATAGTAAGGCACACACTTCTTAATATAGGCACATGCATCTGCTTCCATAGTGGGCCAATAATACCCTATATGCAAGAATTTTTTGGTAAGGACCATTCCATTGGTGTGGGACCTATAAATAAATTTGTGTACTTATTTAAGTGTTGATCTAAATTATACCAAAGTCAAATAATGAATTATATATCCATCATATCCTCTATGATAGAGTGTAACACCGAGTAAGGTGTAATGAGAAGCATTATTAATAAATGCTTTTTATCATTGTGGGAAAGATTAGAAGGAATAATGTGGTCATGGAGGTATTTATATACACATAATATTTTCAAAATTTTGTTGATTACTGACACTTCGTATCTTGTAAGAACATGTTGAGTCTCAATCTCTCTAAGTACATGCCTTAAGGGGTACACCGAGAAAGGGGTGGGTAGACCATCTGTGATTCATAAGATTGTCATTCCTTTTAACACTTACCATCCACACTCTAGCCTCCTAAAACCATTGAACCCAAGATTATTCTTCTTAGTTCTATATATTCTCATCATTTACTATATTTTATCCTTAATTTTTTTTCTTAACACCCTTTTGACTTGCTAGTTGTGCTAGGTTGACTAGGTTGACCTAGCATTAATTAGGGACTTTTTATCTCTTTTGGTTGGTTGGCCTCTTAGCCAACCTAACATAAACCTAGTGAATTAGACCCAAAAACATGATAGGTTGATCAGGTTGACCTAGCACAACCAACATTCTCAAAATATTTTAGGGTAAAATACTACTATATATACAAGGTCATTTACCACTATTTGATAAGAGCGAAGAATTAAGTGAAGAAGTGAAAATGAACATCTACCTATTGACCATTATACTTGGGAAATAAATCTTTAAGGTTCAATACTTTCTTTGAAGCTCTAATCTTGTCTTGTGGATAAGTATTTTGGATGCTTAGATAGGTTCTGTAGCCTAGAGCTAATTTATCTTAGTTATCCTTACATACCATGACAATCTCCTGTGAAACACCTTGGCCAAGGGGGAGATTGAGGCTTAGTAGGTTCATCGTCAAAGGTAAGTATTCCTAACTTTATTCCTCCTTTGTAAGAGTAGATAGATAGTGTATTTATATTTTTATTTTCCATGTATTAGGATTTTGTATACATTGATGTGAGTATATGTATTCTATACATGTTTAGTTTATTTATTTAATTTCTAACCCCCACTTTGTGCCATAAACTTTTGTGCACACTAGATTAGATTTAATTTAATTTTTATTATATTAGTGAAATATTAAATCATAGGACTCTTTTAGGGTTGTTATGCGATTATGTTAGCCCATAAGCTTTAGAACCCTATCTCACATGGTGTGTTATGACAAGTGATCCCCTAATCAGGTCTATTGGATCCTCACATTGGTCATGCTCTCACTTAACAGTTATATGCCCCCAATTAGAAGTGTAGGTGTGCTTTATTCCATCTGATCCAAGATTTATTTATGGACATGATGAATTTTTGATTACATATATTCTGGTAAACCTAATGTGAATCAAACCCTTACAAATTTTTTTCACTTATTTCATTTCTATTTGTCATTATTTTTATCATATATTTACTATGTTGGATTGACCCTATCAACCTAATTTATTCATCTCTGTGCGTAGGTTTGTAGGAATGGGTAATTGGCTCAACTAGCTTGACCCAATATAGGTTTCAAAACTTGAAAAATTCCATTCAGACAACTAGATCGACTAGCTCAACCTAGTGAAAGCTTTTGCTAGTTTCTAGACTTCTAGTTAAACTTACTAGGTTGACCAGGTTGACCTAGTGCATTTTTAGCACTTTTTCAATAGGTTTCTGTATTACTTGGTCGACTAGCTTGATCCAGTTTACAAGTTTTCAATAGTTTTCTCTAAGATTCTTGATTAACAATCTTCTCCTTTTTATCTCTAAATCATTCAAGTCAATTTTTATTCCTCTAGATCTTTTTGTTTCTATATTTTCCTTTTACAGTTTGCAGTCTTTAAAACTACCCCTGCATAGTCAACTAGGTTGACCTTGTGGACCTAGTTCTATGTTCTATGTGTTATCTGAAATAACTAGGTCAACCTGGTTGACCTAGTAGGTTTTCTAGACCCTATCTTAAATAGTATATGATTGACCCTATAAAACCTATTCTGTATGATTGTCCAAATATTTTCTCAACTATACCTTGTTTCAAAGTTAGAATAAACCATATATGTTGTTTTTCTAGTTGCTTGCATGCTTAGGATAACTCACATAATCTAATAAGGTGGTTTTCAATTAAGTTCTTGGTTTCACTATTTATATTTTATGCACACATGGACAAATCACATAACATCAATAAACATTTTAACATTTGACTACCTAGGCCAACCTACTTGGATTTCATCACTAAGGGGGAAACTGACTTGATGCTCTGGTCAAGTATAAAACATGGTTAATGGTATATTTTGGATAAGCACCTATTACCCTTATTGTTATGATGTGTGAAGCTAGGGGTTAGGCCCCAATACCAATATTGTATCATTACCACTACAGTCCCTTTCATCCCAAACTACCTAAAACTATCCATATATTACTATCTAGTACCTTACTTAAAGCCAATATTTCTTTCACATTTAAAATCATTCTTAATAATCTAATCAACATTCTAGGTTGACCAAGTAGATAGATTTATTTTCAAGTTAATTTATTTATATTTTATCAATTGTGTGTGCAAAATCTTGTATTAGCTAATGTTAGTACAAGATTTTGCTTTATGTGCATCAGTTGGATTGGCCAACATCAATTCAATTGACTATTTATTTCCCTTTCAGTATTTATTGATTTTCATTAATTGAAAATCATCTTGTTTCAATTCAAAACTTTATATCAAATTTCTCATATTATCTAAATCATTATGAATCTAATTTATTTTATGGTTTGAAAAATAGATGAGTAGAACCAAAGATCTAGGCAAAATAAGAAACCAGCCCCTATTTACTATAATAGGTCAACCCTATCGATCTAGTATATTTTTTAGCTTCTTTCCACTATACTAGGTTGACCTGGTCGACCGTGTACTATTTTTATCCATTTTTCCTTTTCTACCAACCTCTATTCATTGTACTGGATTGACCTAGTCAACCCTATATAGTTTTGTAGTCCCTATTTTTGTGCTAGGTCGACCCGATCGGCCTTGTACTATTTTCTATCACTTTTTGTTATCTTTGTGTGGTTATCTAGTGTTGTTTCATCATGATGACATATTTTCAACCTTATATTAGTCAATAACATTTCATAATTAAGGACTTAGATAATAATCTCACTTATTTCATTACCTCTGATGAAACTATCCAATTTCTTCCTTCTGCTTCTCCTAAGCCTAAACCACTCACTACATAATGCAATGTAGTGATATCCTTCATCATAATTATCCTCCCAATACCCATGTTGGGAGTCCTTCACCAAATAATAATAATTAAATTGATAATCTAGATGATCTCAAATATTTAAAACCTTGATGATAATACTATTTACACTCCTCACAAGAATGGTGGCTTTAAGAAGATTCTTTCTTCTTCTACCACACTTAAGACAACTAACACCAATGTTAGGAATCCTCCATGTACAAAGAATCCTCCTCTCACCAACACTAACTATCCTCTTCCTATCAACACTAATACCCCACCTTCAAACCCACCTATTGACACAACTCAACTTCTTTCCCAAGTCATACATCAAATGAACATCATGCAAAATTCTAATAAATCTCAAATGATGAGCATGAAAAAACATTTATGTAACATGATTAGTCAACCATATCAAGTCATCATGTCTCAGATAAATAAATTTTTTGTTTCTCCTCCTCTTAGATATGCCAGTGGGAATATCATCCCTCAACCTCCAATGAGTAATAAAATGTTTCAACATCTTCAAAATGAGCCTTTGGCCCCATTCATTGTCTATAGATATTAGAAACATTTCTCCAACTATCACAGATAATGGGACTAAAGACCCTACTATCTTTCTTAAATATTTTGGTAATATTTATAAGGAATGGGTCCAAACTAACACCTTCTACCATCAATCTCTTAGCCAAAACCTTTGTTAGTGATGCACTTGAATGGTACAACCAACTTTATAGACATTACATCTCATAATTAGATGATTTAGTCAATGCTCTAGTGAAGGAATTCTAACATGACGACCTTCCTAAAAATTACCTTAGCCATTTCATCAATGCCAATCAACTTCCTAATGAATCTGCTCATACTTTCATCAAATGATGGAAGTCTTTTTTCTCATAAAGTATACCATTACATGAATGATGATACTCTTTTAAAACTATTTGTCACTACTATTAAACCTCCCTTTCAGTACAAAGTTTGAATATTTTCACCTTAAACTTTAGAAGAAGCCTTAGACCAAGAAAAAGGCAATACTTTGTTATAACTCAATTTGAAACACCTCAAACAACTACTAAAGCATCTTTAAAATCTTATTCTCATACCATTGATTCATCCAAGCCACCCCAAACTCAAAGTGGAGCATCCAATTCAACCAATTTTGACCCAACCCACCCTCCCTTGAGTCTAGAACAATTTAAGAATAAATTTCCACCCTCTAAACCCATAAACTTTGATCCTTTCAAACCTCCTCTATAATGGTATAATCTAAATAAATTTTGTTGGTGGCATGCTACTACAGGTCATTCTCATGAGTCTTGTCATGATCTTCATCAATATATTCTTTTTTCCTTGCTTGGTCGATATTTCAATCTTGATATTCTTACCAAAAAATATTATCAAGACTATCTTCAAGCTTCTCAAAATCAATCTCAAGGACCATAATCACATCAACATCATCTACCTAATGAAAAAACCTCATCTGCTAATTTTTTCCAAACCACATTTGATCCTTCTTCCTACACCAATAAGGAAAGGATAGCTAACATGAACAACTTCAAACATATTTTGGCATCCATTGAACCTCAACCTCTTAAGACACATGAACCAAAAGAGTACCTAGTTTAAATTCCTGATTAATGCATATCATACATGATCCTCGTTTACCTCATCATACCTCTGCTACACATCATATGTCAAATTCAACTCAAAATCTAACAAACCAACACATTTGCCTATCTCTGAAGGCACCTACCAACCCAATGCAAACCATTCTAATGGTTTAATGTCACCTTCCTCTAACTCAAATGTTAGGACATCTTATGATTCCCATCTACATGTCCCTTTATATTTTGGGGCATCTTGTGATACCCACCCATATATCCATTCAAACTTTAGGGCATCTTGTGATGCCCATCCCTACATCCACTTACCCATTGGGACATCTTGCAATGCCCACTCTTCTTCTCCAATACATAATAAAAAAACAAATATAGCTTCAAGAAACATTTTCAGACTTATAGACTTGAATTTCACATGCTCGTATTTGATACAAACATTAACATAGATTTTACTTATTTTTTTAATCTCATGGTTCTTTGTTTTTATGCATTTTTCTTCTTTTAGTTTCACTTTCCTAAGAATCATCATTTTCCTTTATATTCTTTATCACATTTAAAATTTTCTTTCATTTTTTCCATTATATATCTCTTTTATCCTTTATCTTTTTCTATCATTCTTTGCCTTAATAGCTTTATGATCATTTTTGCCTCTTTCATTAGCATTTACTTCTTGATGTACCATAGTCTGCTTTTTCTTTTGAAATTTCTCTTTTGGAACCCTCATGGGTTTATTTTTTATAAGTTTCTTTGTAAGACCATAGATAAGACTTGGCCATCTTCATAAAATTACCATTCTTTTCATTTTCTTGATCCTTGTTCTCAACTTTAGTTTTTGCTTCTTTTGCTAGATGGAATATGTATAACAATCTATGTTAGCATGTTTTCCTCCATTTCCATCATTATTATGATAAAGAATCACACCTTTGTTTTCATTGTATCCTTTTTTTACCCTTTATCACATTTTTGTGATTTTAAGCAATTTAAATTGTTCCATGTGTCATTCCTCTTGATTTTCCCTTTCTCTCATCTCCACATTGTATAAAACAAGGTCAAAGTCAAGATAACACTTTTATTTCACCTAGATTTACGAGACTCTTAGACCCCATATTATTTGAATTTCTCTCTCTTAGAAACCTTATCCCAAGTTTTCAAATTAAAGTCATTTTTAGCACATATGTTTGGTTTTCCAAATCTGTATGGAGGAGGAATCTTAAAAAGCCATCAAGAAAGCTAAAAGCCAAATCATTTGAAACAAAAGGCAATGATATATCTAAAAGGCAACATATAAATCTTAAAATTCAAATTCAAACCAAAATACATGATTATAAAGCACATATCCTATTTCCAATTGAAGTTCAAACTCCACAATTAGCTTCACATAGAGCTAAAGTCCTTTGGGGTGTGGTAGGCCAGTATATTGGAATAGGGGATTAAAAAAAACTTTATGATGATACCTACTTTCTCACACAAGTACCCAATCTTCATAGTAGACTGACATCTTTGTAAGTGGTCTTTAAGAATAAGAACATGTCGTGGGGAGGTAGGTCCATTTTAATTTTCATGCATATAGCCTTCATGAGATGATCTATATACTCCATTTGTTTCCTAATACTTGTATAGCTAATAGAAGTTATTTAGAGTCCTTAAGGTCTACAGTCCTCTTATTTTGACAAACCTAATTTGAGTGTCTTGACTTTTATAAAGAGTTCCTCTACCTTAGTTTTTCCTTCATTCTCCCCTCCACCCATTTCATTTCCCCCTCTTGACAGAAAATTATGATTCCAAATCTGTTTTCCCTCTTCTTTAATTCCTTCATCTTCACCTCTTAAAAACATGCTAGCACTAATTTTTTTTAGTTTTATCTATCCTTAGAGCAAAACATGTTTGAGCAACTATAGATCATTCTTTTCTTTCATTTATTGTACTACCCTCCTATTGTGGACAACTGAGTTTACACCTCTTTTGCCATTATTACATGCTTCTTTTTATGTATGCCTTCTTCATGTTTGTTTTACATCTTGAATTATATTTTATTTGAAATTCTTTCATAATTTATTATATGTTTGATTCTTTTATGCCTATCTTATATGAGCTTAATTTTTACCTTCTTCCATATGTTTGTTAGCTTTATCTTGCATTGACATTCCTTTTCACCATTTACATTTTACATGCTTTCCAACATCATTTATCATTCATTTTCCATCTTCTTTACCAATCATTTTGTCATTCATTTTCCAATCTTTTGTCATTCATTTGCCATCCTTTTGTCATTTATTTGCCTTAAATATTTTACACATTGCCTTAACAATCTTAATTTGCCAATTTTCTTAAAATCTCTATCTTTTCCACTATCATATTCCTATCTTCCAAAACTCTCACTTTTTGGCTATCTTTTTGCACTAACTTATACAGATTCACCTAGTGTACTCTACATTGGACACCTTCACATTTATTCTAGTTTACTTCTTTATCTACAACACTAAGGTAAGTTAAAGGTATGCATTTTTCAATTCTATCCTTTCATTTATATTATTTTCTACTTACTACACCATACTTAGTATCAGTGTTGTGTGTTATCATGTTTTATCTTAAAGCACCATCTCATGTTGCACTCACATGACACGTGATGAGCTTTGAGTGGGGTATATGTATACACATAATATTTTTAAACTTTTATTGATTACTGACATTTCATATTTGACAAGAACTTGTCAAATCATAATCTCTCTAAGTGCATGCCTTAAGGGGTGCACTGGGAAAAGGGTGGGCAAACCATCAATGCTTCGTAAGATTATCATTTATTTTACTACTTTACATCCACACTCTAGCCTCCTAAAACCATTGAACCCAAGCTTATTCTTCTTAGTTCTACCTAATCCAATCATTTTTTATGTTTTATCCTTCATTTATTGCCTTAATGCCCTTTTGACCTATCAGTTGTGCTAGGTTAACTAGGTCAACCTAGCATAGTTTAGGGACTTTTTATCTCTTTTGGTTTGTTGGCTTCTCAATTGACCTAACACAAACCTAGTGAGTTAGACCTAAAAACATGCTAGGTTGACTAGGTCAACCTAGCACAACCAACATTCCTAAAAGATTTTAGGGTAAGATACTAATATATATTCAAGGTCATTTACCACCATTTGATAAGAACAAATAATTAAGCAAAGAAGTACAAATGAACATCTACCTATTGACCATTTTACTTGGGGAATAAGGCTTTAGAGTTCAATACTTTCTTTGGAGCTCTGATCTCATCTTATGGATAAGTATTTTGGATGCTTGGATAGGCTATGTAGCCTAGATTTGATTTATCTTAGTTATCCTTACATACCACGATAATATCTTGCAAAGCACCTTGCCCAAGGGGGAGATTGAGGCTCAGTGGGTTCATCTTCAAAGGTAAGTATTCCTAACTTTATTCCTCCTTTGTAAGAGTAGATATATAGTGTATTTATAGTCTTCTCTTTCATGTATTAGGATTTTGTATACATTAATGTGAGTATATATATTCTATACATGTTTAGTTTAGCTATTTACTTATTTTTTTTCTAACCCCCACCTTATGCTACAAGCTTTTTTGTGCACTAGATTAGATTTAATTTTCTTATTATTAGATTAGTGAAATATTAAATCATAGGATTCTTTTAGGGTTATTATGCGATTGTGTTAGACTACAGGCTTTGGAACACTATCTCACATGATGTGTTGTGACAAGTGATCCCTTAATCAGGTCTAGTGGGTCCTCACATTAGTCATGATCTTGTTTAATAATTATATGCCCCCAATCAAAAGTGTATGTGTGCTCTATCCCATCTGATCTAGGATTGATTTATGGACACGATGCATTTTTGATTAAATATAGTAGTCATATAAATCATGGTACCAAGGTCAACTAAGACAAATAATATCACATACCATTTTAGATGTTATACTTCATGAGTTGGTTTCAAAAGATGTTCAATAAGGAACATGTAATCTGGAACATGATCTATGATTTCTATCAATAATATAATTGTTCCCATTATGTTAGCAATAATATTACTAGACATTAATATCTACTCAAATTAGATATGTTTAAATCACTATTTGAGACTTTATTCCATCTTTTTTAAGGTACAATCTTTTTGTCTTTGGTTTGGTAGATGTTGAGTTCATTTTGTCCAACTCTATTTCACCATTTTTAACAAATCTTAGATGAAGTGGTAAAGCTACAAACATCTATGATTGAAATGACCCTTAACTTTATGATAATCACATAATTGATGTTCCCTATACTATTTTGGTTTAGGTTGACCTTTTAAAAATGGTTTTAGAACTATCCAAATGATCGTATTAACTATAACTAGTTTTTGGAACACTACCTTGATAGGTTCATCAAGATCAATGAAAGCTTTGTTTTGGTATTGACCTCTTCTTGGAGGTGGTCATTATAAAGTAAGTTTTTGAGTAGGTGGGGTTACTTTAGAAAGTGATGGTTGCACCATTTACACATATCTAGATTCTCTTACCCCATCCCATACAACATTTTTGTTGTTATTGAATGATTTAGGCTTTTCAGATGTACTTGCTTGAGCTTACGTAGGAGCTTATGTCTGAACCTTATTTTGAATTTGGTTTTGAGAATAGATTTTTATTACCCTTTTATCAATGAGGATTTTCTCAATTTTTATTCCTTTGGAAATAATATCTTCATATGTTTTTTCACAATGAAATTTGAGATTATAGGCTATATCTAGTTGCATACTGGCAATTTAAGACTACAACCAATTGTTTATTGAGGAGATTGTGTAGGAATAAACTTACCAATGCACACCATCATTTTAAATAACTATCAAAATTATTTCCTCCTCTTTGTTTATCATGACACAAGTTAACCATAGTCACCTCATGTTCTACATTATAGGAAAAGTGTTGTACAAATGTTTTAGACAAGTAATCAAAATTATCAACATAATTTTTATGTAGATGAAGAAACCACTCCAAAGCTTGTCCAACCAAACTAAGAATAAATAAGTGAAGTAAGTACACACTATTGTATGCCATCTCTTGGAAAGAAATAATTAGCCCTTTTAAGTTCTCTTTTGGATAACCTTTCCCTTTGTATTTATCAAATTTAGGCATCTCAAAATGATGTGGGAATGATATTTGAAGATAAATCATATCAAAGGGATAAGAACACATGTCATATAATTTGAACTTCTTACCCTAATTTCCTATTTGGATGGCATAAAATACATATTTTAGCTCCTATAAGTCTGAAAAGGTAGGGGAAATTAAGAGTGAGTGGGCATATGTTGTTGGGTATTCAGAGGTGGATTACCTTGACATGGATAAAGAAATGGTATGGGGTATTGAGGAATTTATACCTAATTAGTTATTATAGGAATGATTACCCTTTGATTGGTGTTATATTTTTGATAGAGAACTTATTGTTGGTAAGAAACTTACTACTAAGTGCACATTGATTTAGAGGGAACTATGGTCTGAATAGAGGAATGTTTTATTGGGGATTAAAAGAGACTTATTGGGAATTGAAAGGAACCTATTGTTGATTGTAAGTATCTATTGTAGGAAAAGAACTTGTTGGTGGTTAGGTGGAACACATTATTAGATTGAAGAGGCACATTAATGACTAGAAATGGCATGTGATTGAATAATAAGAATGCATTGTTGATTAGACAATGTCTGTTGGGGATTAGTTACCACTTATTGAGGTGGAAGATTAATCACCACTAATTTAAGTGGGGGACTAGTTGCCACTTGTTGAAGTGGGGTATTGGTCACCACTTGTTGAAGTGGGGGATTGGTCACCAATTATTAAAGAAGAGGATTAGTATTATCAACTTAGTGTTATGGTTCATGTGTTTTTATAACCTGTTATTACAAAGTGTTAGGAATATTGGGAGAAAGAACTTGTTAGTGAGTTGGAAAAATATTTTGTTGGATTTTAGATGGCACTTGATGTGGATTGAAATGTGCTAGTTGAGAATTATCAAACATGTACTAGGAAGAATCCAATAGGGAATTTAAATTAGGATTAGCTAATGGATCACTTTTAGATATAGGCATGTAAACTGAATCCATGATTAATGTGTTACTAGGAAATAGATTAGTATTGGGTGTAGGATGGATTAGTAAAATAAATTATAGTTCGATTGGTGGATTTAACTCTATAAGTGGTGGATTTTGAGTATTGAGATCAATTAGGGAGTTAGCTAAATTAACTAATACCTAACTAGCCTTTTGTATTTGAGAGGTAATGAATTGGCTTTGTGAAGGTAGGTCAATAAGTTGACCTTTTCCTTTGCTAGACACCATAAGGGCTTAACTAGAGGTTGGTATATGAGTCTAATTTAAGATAGAAATAGCTTGATTATTTGGTAATGCAAGGGGTGTCCCTTCAGGAACTCTAACTAAATAATGTAAGTTTTCTATTATAAATCCAAATAAAAGTTTAGCACCAAACTCTAATAATATTATAAGGTTTTTATCTTTGCTATAAAAAATGTGTCATGTAAATTGGTCCTATCCATAGTCTTCACTAGATGGTGCATTATAGAAGTATTATTTGTTTTGTCCATGTTTAGCAGTAGATGGCATATTTGGGAGGTATTATTGATGTTGCCCATGTTTGACATTAGACAACATATTTGTGAGGTATTGTTACTCTTGTCCCTAGTTAGTTCTAGATGGTACATTTGTGAGGTATTGTTGATTTACCTCTTCTTTGATAAAATATTCATAACCATATGGATTTTAAGTTACCTATTCATCAAAAGATGGGTTATAAATAGTTCTACTACATGTATACTTTGACATGTTTGGGATTATGATATTCATCTTAGAATAGGTTTGGATGCTTGAAAATTGTTTACAATTGGAATGAGTTTATCAAATTGAATGTTCGAAGTAATGTTTTTTGTTCGTGTTAAGGCAAATGCCACAATATAATGGTTCTCTCAAAGGTGTGTCAATGTAAGTGGTATAGTAAGAAGGGTATGTGAAATAAACTTACCTCTAAAAGTGTACACAAGTTTAAGTATACCAATGTTTTTCAAATGTTTGTGTCTCACAATAGATGCAAGTGTTCAATGTTTAGATTTTGAAAGTGTTTGAGATAGGGCTTGACCTTGAACCACTTATCTTCAAAACCTGGTTTATGAGCATAGAAAAGAAACTAGATTGCTTAGGAACTTTTAAAGTTGGAATGTTTTTAGTAGATTGCTTGATTAGGTTGTAAAATTTTGACCTTAGGTTTTGAAAAAGTGTGCTTTGGAATGTTGGATTGATTTGGAGTTGTGTGAACTTTGGATTGATGTGATACTTTAGATAATGTTTGACCTTAACTAAACTATGTTCTTTTTTTTTGAAAAAAAATGATTTGAATTTTGGTTTTAAAAGAGTTTAACCTTTGAATTTAGGTAATTTTTAACTTCAAGATTGAAACTAGAATTATAATTTATAGTAGGTTTATAACCAAATGGAAAACATAATGATAATGGTTTGGACAAGATTTTGGACATTAGTTTCAAATAGGAATTTGGAATTTGTTAATTAGAATTAGAATTGGTTTTAAAATGGACATCCTAACAACATTTTTTAGACGAGAAGGGTATGTATTTGGGAAAATTTTGACATGACATCTAGAAGTGGTGATTTTAAACTCAGATGTTAGTAGAGGTTCTTGGTTTTCACCAGAACATGCTAATTATGGAGATAGGTTGTGCAAAGTGAAACAAAGATCTTGTAGAATGATTTAATCAAAATTCTAAATTGATAATTAAGGTTTATCATAGAGAAATACACTAGTTTAAAGGTTAAACACATGATGGGAACTACTTACATATAGAGAGATTTATGCATTAGAGCAATATAATGAAGGAAATAATCATAAGAACATAGAACTTTGTGATTATACCAATAAAGAAGACAAATTATTAGAACTCATATTAAAAGATATAATACTAGGTATTACAACAAAGAAAACCTCATAAGTCAAAGTCAGTTTTGTAAATACTCTATGCAAAACCTTTCTGAGAATAACATTTACCATTTTATTACTCACATACATGTCAAAATCAACATAATCATTAACCCCTTTATTATATTCATTACAAATACTTATAGGTATTAATTCCTATAGTTGTAACTTCCAAATTTACCATGCTAAAAATAGATATCCATATTGCATTTGATCAAATCTTGACTAACATGGAGATTCCCATAACAACTCATAATAACCTACAAATAAAATATAACTAGAATTAACATAGGATGTTCTTGTACATACAACCAATTTTACATTTACCATTTACCTTTAATAATTTCCATAAATTAAAAGGTTGTCTCATCCCAAGACAACATTACAGAGAGAAGCAGTTTGAAAATTGAGAAAGGAGATAAAATATAAAGGTGCATAGGACTCATAGACTTCGCTTAAGGTGATAATAAACTGATTTTTACCCCTTACACACTACTTAGCCACCCTTTCAAGTTTTTAATTAAGATACTAATATACCACCCTTATAGGTTTTGAATAGACTAGTTCTTTATGGTACTAGATAAAATTTTAAATATAAAAGAAATAGACCAAATTTCAAATTTGTTGAACCGCACAAGTATTAGTTGGCTAGTGTAGGCATATTCCTGCATTGGAGAATCTGTCATAGCTAACTGGGTGGAATGATCTAAGAATGATCTAGTAATGGTGCAATGATTGCATCAATGAGGGCCAAATCATACTTGTAAAATTTCTAATTAAGTATAACTTCTTGAGCACTACACAGTAGACCATGTAAGGGAAATTGATTTGCCATCAGTTGGTGAATATTGGTGTCAATTGTCTCAAGTAAAGTAGAATTCACCATGTGGACTTTGGTTGTGATTTAAATGTGAATATAAACCAATATATCTACATATCACTATTCCTACACACCAAAAAAATATTTGTGCAACATCTAGTTTTACTAGGTTTGCATATTTTGCATGATAATATCCCTTGTACAAAGTGAGGTTTGCATTGTAACATCCATGAAAATAGGGGTGGTGTTTTTTATTGTGAAATAAATGTGTTTGAAGGTAGTCATTGTAAATTTGGGATGCATAATGGTCTAAACTATATATAACTACTTCTTCTAGTCGAGCAACTAAAGTGTAATGTGAATAGCTTGAATATGAGTAGTATCTATAGTGGTTTAGTACTCAGATAACAATTTACAAAGGACCTCAATTACATATTTGATGGATTGAACCTTTTGTATGATGCTCGATTCATTAAAGGTATACCAATTGGTGGTGATCTTGTTGAGAAGAGGAGTAAGTTAGTCCTTGTCTAGGAGCGAAGGATCCATAATCAACTAGGTGTATAGATCAAGATAGGCATCCTTGATAGTATTTTTTACAATGCACATCTACTCCTTGAATAAAAAAATTGTATCTCTAAGATCCTTAACTTCTTACTCTAATGAAATTTCCTTCTTTGAAATTGACTCTTGGAACATAGCGACACATTCAATCTACTTTGACAATGGTAGTTGGGAAACATCCAAGGATGCCTTGGTGGTGGTAAGAATTAAGGAAATATGTTATGTAATTGTAGCTATCATATCTAATGGAGTAATGGGTAGATAAAATTATTACACCAAGTAAAAATGGTCAACACATCCCATATCCAAATATTAAATAGGCTTTAGGAAGCACTGTCTTCCTATGAGGCAACCAGAGTGTCTCATGACTGTTGTTGGAGCAACTTGTGAGATGGTTGCATTGCAATGAAACTTGATAGATTTGTTATAGATTGGGCCTTTTTATTAGTTTATTGGGCTTCCTCAATGCTCTTATTATCAAAATCTTCTTGTGCCTACTTGGAAACATAATCTTTCACCTTTTTGGCTACCTTTTCCTGTGATCTCTTCTATGCATCTTCATTTACCTTTTTATTGACCTCCACTACCTACACATTATGCTATCATGCTTAATACTCAACCTAATTTTTCACTTGTACATGAATAAGATGATTCTTATTTATCTCCTTGACTACTTCTTTTTGTTGGTGTTCCACTTCCAATTCAACATCCTTGCATTTTTGATCAATTGTGTGCTATTATTGTTGAGCTTATTCGACAGTTATGACTTCCTACTATAATTTTGTCTTATCTTCCTCTTATTTTTGTTGAAGTGACTCAACATCCTTAAATTGATTATGAATTACTTCTTCCTTGGCTTGGAATTGAGATTTTTCTCATTCCTACTATGTTTCCTCTTCAATATATTTAACCTTAACCTTAACCATACACTTTTCTTCTTAGCACATGTGATGGTTAGCTTATATTTACACTTCCTCACATGTGGTTTTCTATTCCTCATTAGTTTGAGTGTGTAGTGAAAATTATTCTACGTCATTCATGGCCTCCTTAGATTTGGATGGAGAAGAGAAAAAGATAGTCATTTGTACTTCTACCTGAGAAACCTTCCCCTTGTAAACCAAGTGTCTTATGGGTTTTGGTGGTGTAAATTTTTGTGCATGCTATTATTCCATCATAGGTTCTCTAATGGCATGCAAGGAATAAATGAGGTTTTATACCTAAATTTTTGAGGGCTACATGGAGTCTACCTATGCTAGAATAGTGGTATTAGGGGACTAGTTTTGGAAACTCCTGACTATGATGGACTCATAGTGGATCTTATTACCTCAAACATTTGGTGAATTTATTATAATTTGGATAATTTAGCCACTGTATCGATGCTGATAGAGGATGGGAATAGAGGTAAATCTATCCAAATATTTTTGGGCACTTTGTTTTACACCTTGATGGTGTGTAATTCTTTCCAAAAGAAATATTCTTTTTATTCCTCTTTCTCATAGAGGTCCTTAGCCATATCAGCCATAATCATCCACTATACCTACTTCTTATCAGTGCCCAGATGTGGCTAGTCATATAGTTCAATGATTTTATGAATTTTAGGGTCATCCAACCACATGAGCTAGCTATGAGTCTTTTGCCTTGGAGGATATGGATATATTCTACCTTCAGGCACCTTTCACTTCCCAAAATATTGGATTGGAGCAACTAATATTGAAGGCTATGCATTTATAGTCATAGGATCTAAAATAGATGGTGGTACTATTTGTAATGGGGTGGATCTCATCATTAAGATTTAATTTTACTTATCCACCTTGATATACACCATATTCATGTTGATAAAGTATGGGAGAAGAAAATCAATAAACTTGGGTAGTTAATAGACTTAGATAGTAATGCCTTTCAAAAACTTTGTGACAACTACATGCTATCTCAAGTACTACATGATGTTGGGTGGTGTGCATGAGTTTACTATGATAAGCTTGACCAACTTATCCTACCAATAGGTGAACTTGGTTTGATGCCCAAAGTAGGTGCTCTTGTGAGTCCAGGTGAGATTTTAGAACTTGACATTTGACCAGTAGTCAACATGTGGTTGTGCTAATGCGGTTGGTTTCACTCTTTCAACTGCATCTTGGATAAACATGTGTAACTTTTCATTGTCAGTAAACTCATAAATATCTGGATCTATGAAGCATGTTTGATGTAACATTATGCTGATGCCCATATCCTATTT
This sequence comes from Torreya grandis, assembly GCA_037957365.1. Classification (NCBI taxonomy): domain Eukaryota; kingdom Viridiplantae; phylum Streptophyta; class Pinopsida; order Cupressales; family Taxaceae; genus Torreya; species Torreya grandis. The sequence continues at coordinate 1,089,029 of JARHVA010000033.1, read as the reverse complement.
TTGTGCTTCTATAAATCCTTTGATAATTTGGGAGCAATAAAAATTAGCCATTATGTATCTTTTTAAAACAAATGTGTGGGAACTACAAAGTATAGATTGGGAATCACCTATAATTTTTACAACACTTCAATATACTTAGAAATGGATAAGAATTAAGTCACCTGAGTGCTTGATTTATAACATTTTATACTACCTTCAACATTTTACTATCTTGATGAGTTGTTTTGTCACTCAATATTTCACATGTGAGATTTGAATAGAGTGGATTCTTTCTACTGATGTGGCATTCATTTTTCTAATGTGACAATCCATTATGATGGTAGTTGATTATTTTTGACCTATCACATTAATGGGGATTCAACTATATGTTACTTATGCTATTTCTAACATAGAATCATCATTTTTCCTAGAGATTTGTCAATTTACCCCATAACTAATCATTAAATGCAATGGATTGACCATTAAACTTCACTATCTACTATAGATTTAGATGCATGTGTGTTTCCAAGACTTACTTAATGTTTATAAATTATACTCATTTGGCCACTTTCTCCATTTTTATCCACAGTAATGGAACCTTTAACTTTTGTATGGATGATTTTGATCACACACTATACACACACTTACATTTACCCACATGTGTTGAATAAACACACAAAACCCAAAATATCTAGAAACAACACTTTACAAGCCTAACTATAATCTATTTGGTGTAATATAACACCTTTATTCCATATTATTCTACATTAATGGTTGTAGGACTTCAAACTACAACCATTTGCCTACCTAGGTAAGACATTTCCTTACAAATCTTATAAGACCATAGTTATAGGCTACAAAAGTTCATGGATGATGTAAGGGCCATTCCATGGATGTTAAGCTTTCTAGGGAAAGCTATGAATTTGTTATCATATAGAATAACAAGTTTATTTACCCAGAACTCCTATGTTCACAAATTTTTATCATACCATGCCTTTTGGCTATGGTTATTTATCCCCTAGGCCCATACTACTCTACATCTAGCTTCATCCATGTGATTCAATTATAATAAACTTTGAGTCATCAAATACTATCACCCATTCATATCACATTAACAATGTGTAGACTAGGAAGTATATATTCCATGGGAATCATAACTTCAATCCCATAGATGAGCTAGAATGGTGTAAACCCTGTTACACATTTATAATGCATGTAATAAGCCCAAAGGACTACTAGAAGTCTATCCTCTCAATCATCTCACTTTACATCACATATTTTAGTGAGCATCTTACCGATCACCTTGTTCATAGCTTCAACTTGGCCATTTTCTTATAGATGATAAGTGATGCTTTTATGATGTGATATCAAGAACTTATTTATGAGGGTCTTGAAGGTCTTATTTAGAAAATGATTTCCTATATCACTTAAAAATTTTAGAGGACATCCAAACCTAGTAATAATGTTCTCATATAAGAAATTAGTTATGTCCTTTTCATCGTAACTTGGGGTCATAACTTTTATCCATTTGGTAAAGTAATCCATCATAGTGATTATGTACCTTACCTTGTAGCATTTAATTGTGGGATTGATTGGACCTACAAAGTAAATGCCCCACTATTCAAAGGACTACTCTGCTAACATGGGCTACAAAGGTATCTCATCTCACTAGTATAGATTCCCCATCATTCAACATATGTCACACTATTATGTGACTCTCTATGTACCCTAAAATAGGTAGGGCCACCAAATTTTACTTTGTAAAATCTTCTTCATCGTTACACTCTTGTGAAGTGGCCTCCTATGACTCCTTGATATGCTTCATCCATGATTTGTGTATGCTCTTGCTATAGTTCCAATTTGCATATCATTTCATCTTTATCTACGTAATACAAAACTCCATTAACTATAATATATAGAAGATCTCTGGTGATCAACTATTTCTTATCTCTTTTTATATAGTGTTTTGGGAATGTCCCCTAATTGAAAAACTATGTGATCTCCTATAGTTTCTCTAGAATTTTAGTCACCCTAAATAGGTGTATATTTGGTGACTCATCTTGGAGTTCCTCAGGTTCCTCTCCATTAGTCAGTAAACTGAGATGGTCTAGAATGACATTCTCCTATCATATTTTGAAGTTAATCTGAAATTGAAATTCTTGGAAAAGCATTAACTAACATGATATTCATTTGCTCAATAATGAATTGTTCAAAACATATTACAGAGCTTGATGATTAGTGAACAATTTAAATGGTGTGGCCAACAAGTAGTGCCTAAACTAATATAGTGTGAACACTCTCACCAAGGCTTCCTACTAAGTTATTGTATAATTCTTCTCTGTAGCCAACAATTTTCTTATTGGTAAAAGAACATGGATTGTAAAGTTTTGTGGGATATTTGTCTAATATTCATGCATTATGCACTCCTTTTATCATTGTATAACCTATTTTGTCTTATCTTCATGAGTTGTAATAATTTAGAATATGAAGAGACTCCATTTTTGCTATGAAATACAAGAAGAAGATGAACAATCATAGACTAGAAAGGTCTGTATATACTTTTATTTGTAAGAAGAAGAGGGTTATACTTTTAAAAGAGATTAATAGAGATTATCTGGTTATGGTTACCTATATGATTTCTTATTATGTTTCTTATATGTGTTCTCATGTGTATTGTCTTGTTTTTTTTGGTCTAAACTATTCTAAATGTAGTATTTTAGTTTATACTACTGGTTGTTCTTAATTTACTCAAAAATCTAGAATAATTAATGCATCTTATGCTTATGTCATCCAATTTCCTATATTTTATGATAAACTATTCTACACACATGAAATAACTTACATGTATCCTCATCTTTAACATGTTCTGATGCCTTAGGAACCTCTATTAATAATGGTGTGGTGAGCATGGAAATTATTTTTGGAGTGAATTATGCTAAGATGGTTACCAAGGTAGAGATATATTGAGATATGGTTAGACCAAAGGATATGTAATTTCATAGAAGAAAAATCTAGAAGGACTGGTCTTACAATTCAGGAGATCATTCAAGAGCATATTTATGGATAACTTTATGAAATCTTTTAGTGTGAGTGGCCTAAATTTCTAGCTAACTGGTTATCATGGTTAGAATATTATTGTTTTAAACCAAGGATGGAAGAAACTATAATCTAGATTTAAGAGAAGATAGACTGGTTGTAGAGATTAGAAACCAACTAAATAAGATCAATAGATCATTGGGTTGATACTATAGTAGATGGATATATAATTGAGTTTCCAGTGTGAGGATACATAAATTTTGAAGATATGAAGGACTTATCCATCAGAGGAATTTGAGGGCGATTTTTGTAGTGACTACCTATCTTAGCGAAGATGTTGGTTGTGGATAAGGCCATGGTACCTACTTCGGTCAATATGGAGTAGTCATTTTAGGCAGATGGGTGTGTGTGTGTGACATGATAATAAATGATGATTAGATGAGTAGATAAGGCCTTGACATGAATGTAAAATGGAGACATGAGGGAAGAAGAGTCTGGATTCAAAAAGTGAATTGTGATAATAGAATAGATAGATTAAATAGAAAAATACCCAGGTAACTGCAAGTAGAATTAAGAGTAGTAGTAAAATAGTTGATGAATGAGTAGGAAGAAGTGATTAATGAGAAGGAAGAGATGAATAAATAAGGATGAAGAAAGATGAGATGAAATAAGAAGATGAATGCTTACAAAAAGAAAGAAGTGATAAAGAGTGAGGGGTAGACGAGATGTTTGAAGATGAAGATGAGAATAATATAGAGGTAGATCAATTAGATGATAGATGTAGTGTGCATCTACAAGAATGGATATTACCAAAATAAGGAAATGAATAATTAATAAAAGAATTAGGACAAAGTCATAGAGTAATTGTAGGTTCAAGCTTGGAAAGAGAAGAAGTCATTGGAAAGAATAATTCATTGGAAGAGTACACATCCCCATTACCTAATTTGTTATATTCTTGTAAAATTTATCAACTAGAAGGATAGGCAGATAGTCATTAGGAAGGTCTATTTTTTCAACAAGTACATCGATGGGGTATAAAAATTGAAATAAACTCAATTTTTAATGCTTTGAAGGCCATAGGGTTCATTGAAACCAAGAAACAAAAAATAGGAAATGCAAAAAATAAGAGTGCACATATAAACTCTCCTAGTGTACAAGTAAATATTCTTAGTGTAAAAATAATATCACATAAAATTCAACCTCCCAGTATAATAATTGTGCAACAGATCCCCTCAAAACTAGTTTATAATATCAGTGCTTTAGGAGCATTTATAAACTTGGCGACATATGATGAGTTTGTGGACCCTGAGCAGTACTTACTAACATGTGAGATGAAATGGAAAGATAAGGGTATTATTGATGAGGCTCTAAAGAAGTGCAAATTAATCAAGGCACTAAATGGATGATCACTTGAGTTTATATACTATAGAGATATCACTTAGGAAAATCTATAGAAGGTTAAGGAGTGGCTTATTGTAGAATTTAAAATAAAGAAATGTATAAGTCAAACTATTCAAGACTTAAAGGAGATTAAGAAAAAGTTAGGAGAATCAATCTATAATTATGATCATAGAGTCTTAGATGTTATGAATAAGGTAGAGTTTACCCTAGAATATAAATATAAAGCTACATGGTTTTTTGAAGGACTACACTCTAGGATTAGGTTTTCTATAGCATAGACTCAATATGCTACTAATGTAGATGCTAGAGTTGTTATTCTCTAGGTGGATCAAATTGAAGATTATGAGGAAGCTCCCATAATAGGTTCTAAGGTTGAAAATACATTAAAAGATTTTATGAAGAGGATGGAATAATATCATGAAGAAGATAAGCCTAAGCTAAGTCTATGGTGTATGGAGTGTGGGGAAGAAGGACAACATAGGAATTATTGTTCTAAAATTAAGATAGAGTTTTGTGAAATATGTAGAGTAGTAAGGCATGCAACAATGTAGTGCCATCTCTTACAATAATATGTAAAAATCCCCCAAAGTTTGTATTGTAATTTTTTAAAATTGCACAATCATGATTAAAAGAATTATAGGGCTTTATATGAGCTCAAAGAAGATATTACAAAGAATGTATTCGCCATTACTACATAATAAGTGTCCTCAATGAAACAAATGATTCTAGGTTGATAGGTCAATAAGGATTGTGCAAACCAAGTAGTCTGTAATGGATCCCTAGTTTGCCTCAGTACAAACCTTAAGGTCTAACCAAATAGACTGCTCCTTTGCCAAGTTGGACACCACCATCACCATAATACTAGTACTCAACCCCTTGAAATATGATAATGATGCAATGACAACAAACTAGTTTGACTCTACTAGTTGTGTAATAATAATTTGGGATTGGAGATAATACCCAATAGTGTCAGAACTATAATACAATACATAAATAAGTAGGTTATAAAGGATATTATCAGTTGAATAGAAGAAGATCTAGGGGCATATACAGAGGGGGTTATCAAGGTATCAGAGGAAATACTTATCAACATTTTATTTTGTAATGTTGCTTATATGGAGAGTATAACCATGTGCAACATAATTATCCTTTGAATCCCAAAAGATAATCTTACTGCACCTATTTTAGGGTATATGAGTAGCATGAGATTGAAGACTATCTAGTTTTGGAAAAATAAAGAAAATAAAAGTTCATCAGGAATGTTAACATGGTGAATATGCAACCTAAGGAAGACACATTTCTAAATGCCATTATAAGACACCAACATGCAGAAAAAGGATTGCCTCCTCTCAAAATGCCTTAAGACCAAGGAATTCAAAAATCAAAATAGAAAAAATACATGGACCCAGCTGTAAAAAAAGTGGTGATGTATGAAGTTATGCAAATGTTGAAAAATATTCAACACCAAGCCACTATTGAAGGAGATGCTGCAGTAATAGATGCTAAAATGTATGGTCAGATTATGTGCATTATGTGATAGGATGGAGTTGTTATTACACTGATAGATTTACTAAATCTAATAAGTACACTACATAATGAAGACATTTCCTAGAACATTATAAATTTACTACATAATTTAATAGAGTGTGTGTAGTGAGGACAACAAAAGACAAAAAAACTTGTTTAGTATGTAAAAAAAAATGCCATGGGATGTAGATGCATGAATTGACATTGAATTTGTAGGATAAAAAAATCCATATATTGTATTTGATTTTAGCAGCATGGTTAACATGATCCCTAAGTCTATATGGGAGGATATTAGATGGCCAATTCTTAGTTTTAGCCTAGTAACTTTGAGTTTAGTAGACTATGGAAGAATTGAACCCATTGGTTGATTAGAAGACATTGAGATTAAATTCATAGAAATGAGCCTATGAGGTAACTTTAAAGTCATCAATATGAAGATAACAACTCATTTTCTTGTAATGATTGATAAGAAATGGGCATATGATGGTCAGATGACTATCAATATTGTGTAAAATCAATTAGAGGTGCATTAGGGAGATAATATTATAGACATTCATTTACATAAGGTGCACAAACCCTACATCATCTTGACTGAACCAGAGTCTTTTTATGTTGCATAAAAAACTAGCTAGATGAAGGTAAATTTTAAAGATAAACTAAAAGCTCTACATGCAACCAAGTGTAATATCTTGTATGAGCATAATAAACCTCAAATGTAGTATCTGCTCACTCAATAGTTGAAGATATATAAATAATGGAAGCTTAAACCAATAATTACTCAACCATTAACCCCTTAATTTGTCATAGAAGATTATGCATCCATGTCTTCTAAATCACCTACTCGCTAAAAAATTGATTTTCTCTATCAAGAAGATGATCATATGCAAGATTATATAGAGCCAACTAGAGAAGGTACCTTGCCTTAGTAAATAGCTTCATCTATAAGTGAAGACTTAGATATACATCAATTTGACTGGGCTCACAGTGATCATAAAATCCAACCTATGAGAATGGTCTTCACCATTGAAAGACAACTTCATTCATACTATGCGATTGAGGATATTAATCAATTCATTCTCCACCTACAAGTTCATGTGCTTATGATCAGTCAATAGGTTGGTGCCTTGAATTATGCTTTGAAGGGAGTTGTAATGATATGGTGGATAATTCATCAAAATAATCAACTCGATTGGGATGATGCGTGTAAATTTATGATTAGTGGATTTTGAATACCACAAATAATCATAAGTAATTGGCCTTAATTTTAGGAAGGTGAGTGCCCTAAAATCCATATTCACAAATATGTTGAGGTTTGGACTGAAGAAAATGTGACACCTAAGTACTGGGTTCATATCTTTCATTACACACATCCCCCTTTACCATCAACTTAGTATATGCATCAAGAATATAGGAGTGAAACAAAGCATTGGGTGTAGGTGCATAGTGACTTCATCTAAAATTTTATGTTTGAAGATGAAAATCTTGTGGCTCATAATGCACTACTCAAAATAAAACATTTCCTATGCCATGGGTGTGTAGAGGATTTGACCACCATGATGGAGTCTACTACATAAAAGAACATAGCCTATAATCTAAATACACAACTACAAAGATATAAAGCTATCAAGATGTAAGAACAATCTCTTATGCAACCGTGCCACTAAATAAAAGAAGAAGAGGAGAAAATTAAAGATTTATATATTTATGGTGATATCAATTTGATAGATTTGTTTGAACCTAAATGGCTAGTATAACCATTAAAATATCCACTTGCAAGTCCTACAGAAGAACAAAACCTATCCAACATACAAATTCATGAGCATGAAGGGCAAAGAATGATGAGGAAACATATAATATTTATTAGTAACTTATTAAAAAACATGTGGAAAACATTAAAAGTGAAGAGATCCCTAAATTAACACATATTACTGACTATTGGACTGAATCAAAAGTTTTAGAAGCTATGCAACTCCTATGGGATTATCAAGATGTGTTTCCCACAAAATTTTTAGAAGTCAAAGTAGTAGATCCTTCCCTAGGTGAAATACATATCAAGCTCAAGGAATGTGCATGACCCATAAAGAAAAGGCCATATAAGTTAAATCCAAATATGAAGTTAAAAGTGAAGGCTAAACTAGATAGAATGCAGGAAGCATGTATAATCTATCCTGTAGAGAATCCAATTTGGGTTAGTCCCATGGTAGTGTAGCCTAAGAAAATAGGGGAGATCAGAGTATGTGGTGACTATCTAATTTTGAATGATGCATGTGTTAATGATCCATTTATGATCCCCTTCATAGATGAAGTTTTGGAATTTGTTGTAGGTCATGAAGTTTACTCCTTCATAGATGGGTTCAGTGGATATCATCAAATACCCATCACAAAAGAAGATAGAGGTAAAATGACTTTTTATATGTAATGGGGATCATTTGTATACAAGGTAATGCCTTTTGGCCTCAATAATGCACTTGCATTTTTTTTATAGAGCAGTGGTGACTGCCTTTAAGTATTTTATTCATAACTTCTTAGAAGTATATCTAGATGATTGGGAAGTCTTCTCTTTATTCAAAGATCACTTGTCCAAGCTACGATTCATGCTAGAATGTTTTTTAGATCTATGCATTGTTATAAATATGAAAAAGTGTTTATTTTTTACTCCTTTTGGTGTTCTACTAGGTCATGTGGTGTGTAGTGAAGGAATTTTGGTAGATTAGGGAAAAATTGAAGTCATTTTTAATATGCCCCCACTAGTCAACTCAATAGAAGTGCAATCCTTTCTTGGCCACACATGATACTATTGAAAATTCATAAAGGGATATGTAGCCATTTCGTCCCTATTAGAATATTTATTGTACCAAGGTATAAAGTTTGTTTGGACCTCTGAGTGTCAAGTAAATTTCATAGAACTGAAGGAGAGATTGGTCACTGCACCTATTCTTATCTTTTCAAATTAGAGTAAGACCTTTCATGTGCACATTGATTCTTATGGTATCACAATTGGTGTTGTGCTTGTGTATCTATGAGAGGGTGGACTAGACCATCCCATACATTTTTCAAGTCAAAATTTGTCTGACATAGAAAAGAATTACCTAATAATTGAAAGGGAAGCATTGATATAGTGTTCACACTGTAAAAATTGAAACATTGTCTTCTTACAATACCATTTGAAGTTTTGATAGATCATCAAGCTTTTTACTACCTAGTCAATAAACCTATACTCAGAGGATGAATTTTAAGATGGTTGATGCTCTTTCAATAATTTTAATTTTTCATCAATGTCAAGCTAGGTAGAAAAAATGTTGGGCTAGATCATCTTAGTTGCATCATAAATGGGGAAGAAATAGAATAACTATAAGAAGATTCTCTTGATGCCCATCTATTTCAAGTTTTTGTGATACCTGATAATTTTAAAGTAATTACTAATTTTCTATAACAAGGGTTATTACCCGTGCACTACCAAAAAAGAGACAAAAAGATTTTTATCACTAGATATTTCCATATATACTATAAATGGGATCTCATATCATTTGGGGAAGGATGAAGTACTGCATAAGGTAGCTCTAGAACATGAACTCTTGTAGTTCTTATAGAAAACACACCAAGGAATAGTAAGAGGTTATTTTTCCAAAGAAGCTACTACACAAAAACTATTAAAGAGTGGATTATGGTGGCTGAACCTTTTTTAGGATGCATATAGAGTAGCATAACATTATGATGTATGCCAACAATTGGGTAAGCCACAATAGAAGGATGAAATGCCTTTGCAACCTTTGTTAGCCAAATTACCTTTTGAATAATGGGGCATTGATTTTGTAAGACCTATTAATCCCTAAAGTAAATGCAAAAAAGCTCAATTTATTATCATTATGACATATTAATTTACTAAATGGGTTGAAGCTGATATGAAACCTAGTTATGGGGTGAAGGATGTAATTAAGTTCCTTTACGAAAATATTATCACATAGTTTTGATGCACCATTAAGCTCATCAATGATCGAGGGACACACTTCCTGAACAATACTATTAAAACTCTTACTGAAGAAATCATGATTTCCCATCATAAAATTACTGCATACCATCTGCAAGCTAATGGACAAGTTGAGGCTTATAATAAAGTGTTGGGCAAGATGTTAACAAACATTTGTAATGTCAAGAGGGATGATTAGGAATATTTAATTCCTATGATTCTTTGGGATTATTGAATGCACTATAAGAGGGAAATAGGTTTTACTCCATTTCAATTGGTTTATGGGATTGAAGTAGAAATACCTATGGAATACTTGGTACCCAGTCTGTGTATTGAAATGGTTATGAGACTAGGGGATCACAAATCTCTCACATATAGAATTCTTGAATTGAATCAGATGGATGAGTATCTACATAGACCATCTTGGATAATAGGAAATTCATAAGAATAGTCAAAAAACATGGCAAGACAAGAACCTACAACATAACGAATTCCACAAATATCAACCAATTTTGTTATATGATAGTCACTTCAGAGCATTTATGGGTAAACTATAGATTAGGTGGAAAGGGAATTACGTTATACACAAAATATCATAACAAAGAACCATTATTTTAAGAGATCTACAGGGTACCATTTTGCTAAGGTGGGTTAATGGCTATAGGATTAAGCCCTACCACCAATAGTCTTAATTGATCTCTTTTTACTAGATGAGTGGGTGCTGAGTGGCACTAATTAGATTAGGATTTCCCATTTCTATATGTTTTTTTATGTGTTTATTTTTGTGTGAGTATGTGTATGTTTATAGATGATCTCTTCACTATATTTTGAAATTAGGATAATGAGTATAGTGTGTGACATGTGTGCACAAAAGAATTCAAGTGCACTATTATTGATTTTAGTAGAAGTAAAAACAAGTAATTAAGTCTAGAAAATGTATGATCAAGTCACATCAACCAATATATTAGCCATATAATGGTCATCATAAGAAGTTAATGCTACAGCCTTCATTTGATTGATCTAATATTCACCAAATCAATGGTTGATCAACATCATCACTATGTACTCTAGTACAAATAATAAAGAATATAATGACATATCTCAATGCATACACCAACAAATAACTACCTTTATTGCCAAATCAGATAAGATTTTCCATATCAACATTTAAATTGATATCAAAAGGATAACTTAGCATGGTATTTACATAGAAACCAATAGGTGCCAAATCTATAAAGGCACAAGGTTATGAACCAAGTATGTATTTCATACTTTCAACCATTTTATGAGATGAACTTCCAAAGTTGAGCCAACTTATAGAGAGTAGAAAGCAAAAGGTTTTTAAATTCTAGGATTTAGATATCATGGATCATTCATAGCTCATCAAAAAATAGATTGATGCTCAGAAGGAAGTAATGGGCATCGATATTGCACTTTAATAGATAAAATATACTGATCTAGATCCATTTGATTATCTTTAAGTGAAAAAACAAAAACTCTTTCAACCAAATCTAGTAGATGTTACATAACCACTTGCTCTTATAACCCCACATCATTTCTAGAACACAAATATCAGGTACTTTCTTCAGATGTTGCATAACCACTTGCTCTTAGATGTTGCCTACCTTTAATAATTTGGGGGAGATTATGAAAATACTTCTTGACTATAATGAGGGCAACATTTACATTAGCCTTGATACCACCATCATCATCAACACTGAAGTAATGGCTAGAGCTTTAGGCATGTCTATGTGGGGGGATTCTCTTGCTCCCTACAAGTCTAGAATGCCTCCTATCCTTCAAGAAGTCAAAGATGTATATGTTTGGGGGTCCATAAGAATCTTGATGGAAGATATCCAAGATGAACTAGTGCAAATCTTGGTTAAGTGCATCACACATAGATTCTAGTAGACTACCAAGTCCATAAAACAAATCCCCAAAGGAGTGGTTGAAATCACACATCACATGATCCACCATAATGAGTAGATTAATTGTCCAAAGCACATTTTACAAGATATATTTAAAAATATCAACAAGTGCCACACTACTTTCAAGGAGACCTTCCAGTACAAATTTTTGAACTTTCTACTATGTTTCACTCAATATAAGTCCCTTGAAGGAGAGGTGCACCTAGACATTGAATACTAGCAATTGAAGTAATTTAACAACTTGATATGGATAGTTGAGCATGATGCCCTAGCTCATGAGGGAAATTTCAAGACATGGTGGGAGGAGTGTTTGGAGCTTATTATTACACACCCATGGGTACCACTGGATGTCATGTAGTACTTGGGACAACATGTTGTTATCACTTTACTTCCAAAAGGCATCTTAATTCACATTTATGAGCTACTTAGGTCACTATTTGGACCCCTATCATATTTTTTTACCATGGCCATGGTGCAAGCTAAGGTCACCAAGCAAAAAACCTATGTAGCTAGGCATGTGACACCTCTTCAAGCTATACCACCTAGCATAATAGTTCCTTTGGCACATCAACAATAAGGGCCTAAAAAATAACCACCATGTGGGTCAAAAAAGTTGAGGCAAAGAAAATATAAATTTGTAGCTATAATAAGTGGGTAGCAACTAGCCTTGCCCTTGGGAGGAGTCTATCTATGGAACATTCTAACTGTGGGTGCTTGGTTCACCACCTTCTCACATCTATTTGTAACCATGCCAAGACTTGATCCTTTAGATACCATAATAAATTTGGTAACATTCCCACTTTAGTAAGAAGCATCATTAGATGTTTCTAGGTTAACATTAATGAAGTAGTTCGATGACACTGTGACATTTTAAGAGTCCATTATACAGAAGGCTACCTCACTAGAGTAGGAGGTCAATCAATCTAAGGATAATAACACTAATTTAAAGGCCTGACTGCATGAAGCTAAAAAGCTCATCCAAGATACTTCAGTTGAGTTGGTCACTCTAGCAATTGGGACTAAGTAATGTTCAACCAACATAGACTCAAGACACTTATATTTAAGTTGATAAGGGATTGGTGTGTAGTACAAAAAATCCATGTAGTTGAAACATTGGGATAAGATGTCAAAGCTAAGGATACCATACTCATATATCTATTGGAATAATACTAAATATTGCTTGATGCTACTATAATTCAAGCTTAACAAGTCACACACAACTTGCTGGATTGGAAGCAACAATTGGATGACACATTAGATAGTTTTAGTGTGGACTTTGTAAAGGCCTCTATAACCAAAGAAACCATGACAAGTCACACTACAACTGTGGAGGAAAAGGATGAAGCACTATAGGAATCAATGTATACTAGGGATAATGTGTGTGATAACCTTCTGAATTGGTAGAGTCAATTATTGTGCATCTCTTTTAATGACCTCCAAGATCAAAGACACACAAATAAGATGGAGAAACTAAGTGCAAAGACTCAAACAAGGGTTTTAAACACCAAGGCCACATTGAGCATCACTGATGATGTAAAAATCAAATAGATCATTAGCTATCATGCTCCATTGCACACCCTACTGCATCTAATACAATAAGTGATGCTAGATTGGAATGCATAAAAATAGATCTAACTCCTTTCACTAGCTCAATTATGTATATTATCAATATACCTACCTATAAGCTACCTTTAGAGCTCTATAAAATTGTCACATGGTGTAAGGATACATAGTCCCAGTCTAAGGAATATTTTGATCAACCTTCATCTGCATCCATGCCACCACCTTCAAGTTAAGTATTGCCCAGAGTAAAAATTTTGAAAATTTTGTATTGGGGAAGACTTAGTAAGACAAGCAGGGCCAGGTTGGTGAAAAACCCATAAAGAGTGGCCACCTAGTTACACTAACCTATTGAAAACCCATAAAGGGTGGTAGGTTGGTATGTTAGTTAGAAACTTGAAAGGGTAGCTAAGTAGTGTGTAAGAGGTGAAAATAAAAAATGGAACCTTGAGTGATTATTGTGACTCTTATTGGTCCAACCATTCCTTCAACTCCCTATAACTTGTACATTCTCAGAAGATCCTATGATGTTGTCTCAAGATGAGACAACCTTTTAAGTCCAGAAAAGTGTTGGTAGAAGAATGTGGATTGTAAAGCCATGTAGGATATTTGTTTGATATTCACGTGTTATGCACTCATTTTATAATTATATAGCCTATTTTTTCTTATCTCAACAAGTTGTAATAAGCTAGAATATAAAGAGACTCTATTTTTGGCACCAAGTATGAGAAGAAGATGAATAGTCATAAGTTGCAAATGTCTATATATACTTTTATTTATAAGAAGAGGGTTTCACTTTTAGAAGACATCAATAGAGATTATCTAGTTATGGTTACTTGTATGTTTTCTTGTTATATTTCTTGTGTGCATTCTCATGTGTAATGTCTTGGTTACTTTTTATCTGAACTATTTTGAATGTAGTATTTTAGTTTATATAGTACTGATTATTCTTAATTTACTCAATAACTTAGAATAATTAATGCATATTACACTTATGTCATCTAATTTCCTATATTTTATGATAAATTATTCTATACACATGAAATATCTCATAGCTATCCTCATCCTTAGCATGTTATGATGCTTTAGGAACCTCTACTGATAATGGTTTAGTGAGAGTGGCAAGTATCTCACAACTATATAAAAAATTGGTACTAGAAGGTTTGTTTCATAATCTCTAAGACTTTGTCAATGTTGGAAATGAGTTCATTGACTGAAAATTATGGTCAGTTGAATTATTCATTGTAATGGATCATTCTATGGACAATGTTGATGACCCATTTTATAGCTTGTTTGGCATCCATAGTTGTTTGCTAGAATCTGCAAGAAATGAATTTGACCAAAATGTGATCTGACACATATTAAATATCTTTTAATGGAATTCCTATAGAAATATGAGAGTAATTTTCTTGAATCTTTGAAATAATGGGTGGAATTCAGTATTTATAGTGTGTAATTGATCTCCCTCTCGTAGGTAGTCTTGTCACCTTAGCCATCGCAATAATATTAATTTGGATGGTTATGTCTTGGGAAAGATAAATATTTCCCTAATTATATTAGATCAAAAAAACCTCCATTATATCACTGAGTTGACCAAAATTGGGCAATCATATCAACTACTCCACATCTATATTACAAAGCCTATGTGGTTTCACTAATATGGCTAGTTGCACTCCTTCAACTGTATCTTGGACAAACATGTGTAGCTGTGCATTGTGAATAAACTCATAAATATCTAGATATATGAAGCATATTTGATGTAATACCATGATGATGCACATATCCTCTTTATGTACATATGTAAATCCTTTGATGAGTTGGGAGAGATAAAATCTAGACATTTTGCATATCTCTCTAAAATAAATTCATGAAAACTACAAAGTATAGATTAGGAATCTCATGGAAATTTTACAACACTTCAATATACTTAGGAATGGATAAGAATTGAGTCACCCGAGTGCTCGATTTATAATGTCTCACACTACCTTCAACATTTTACTATCTTGATGAGTTATGTTGTTACTCAATCCTTCACACATGAGCTTTGAATAGAGTGGATCATTTTTATTGATGTGGTGTTCATTTTGTTGACATGACATTTGATTGCAATGGAGGTTGATGAATTTTAACCTATATATTTAATAGGGATTTGGTCATATATTACTTATGCTATTTCTAACATAGACTCATCACTTTTCCAAGAGATTTATCAATCTCCCCCATACCTAATCATTAAATGCAATAAATTAACCATTAAAATTCACTATCTACTCTAGATTCAAATGCACATGTCTTTATAAGACTTAATTTATGTCCATAAACTATACTCATTTGGATACCTTCTCCATTTTAATCCATAGTAATGGAACCTTTGAATTTTACATGGATCCTTTTGATCACACACTATACACACACTTACATTTACCCACACATGCTTAAATAAACACACAAAACCCAAACTATCCTAAAATAACACTTTGCAAGCCTAACTACAATCTATTTGGTGTGATAGAGAACATTTATTCTATATTATTCTAAATTAATTGTGGTAGGACTTCAAAATACAACCATTTACCCACTCAGGTAAGACATTTCCCTACAAATATTGCAAGACCATAGTTCAAGGTTGTGAAATTTCATAGATGAGGTAATGGACCTTCCATAGATGTTAAAATTTCCAAAGAAAGCTCTAAACTTGATATCATATAGAATAACAAGTTGATTTTCCTATAATTTCTTTATTCACACATTTTTATCATGCCATGCCTTTTGACGACACTTATTTATCTCCTAGGCCCATACTACTTTACATCTATCTTTATCCATGTGATTCAAGTTCAAAAACTTGTGAGCCATTGAATCTTGATCACCCATTCATAACATATTAAAAATGAATATAATGGGAAGTACATATTCCATGGGAATCATAGCTTCAATCCCATAGATGATCTAGAATGGTGTAAACCTTGTCACATGTTTATAATGTGTGTGATAAACCTAAAAGATTGCTATAAGTCTATCCTCCTAGTTATCTCACTTAACATCAGATGTTTTAGTGAGCATCTTATCGATCACCTTGTTTACAACTTCATCTTGGCCTTTTTCTTATGGATAATAAGTAATGGTTTTATGATGTGATATCAGGAACTCATTTGTGAGGGTCTTGATGGTCTTATTCAAAAAATGAGTTCTTCTTTCACTTACCAATTTAAGAGGACAAACAAACTTGGTAATGATGCTCTTGTATAATAAATTAGTTGTGTCCTTCACACTATAACTTGGGGTAACCATAACTTCTACCCATTTGGTAAAGTAATCCATTGTAGTGATTATGCACCTTGCCTTGCTGCATTTACTTCTAGGATTTATTGGCCTTCTAAAGTCAATACCCCACTATTCAAAGGACTATGGTGATAACATGGGATATAGAGGAATCTAACCCCACTAGTGTGGCTTCTCCATCCTTTAGAATACATCACACTACTGTGTCTCTCTCTATGTGTCCTAAAATGGGTAGGGCTACCAAATGTTACTTTGTAAAATCTTCCTTATAGTTGCATCTCCTATGAAGTGGCCTCTTGTAACTCCCTTATGTAATTCATTTATGATATGCATGTGCTTGTGATCTAGTTCCACTCTACATATCACTTCAACTTTACCTAAGTAATATAAATATCCATTAACCAAACTATACATAAGAGCTCTGGTAATCAACTATTTCTTATCTCTTTCTATATAGCATTCTAGGAATGTCCCTTATTTGAGAAACTATGTGATATCCTATAGTTTCTCTAAAATTTTAGTCACCCTAAATAGGTGTGCATCTAGTGACTCATCTTGTAATTATTTAGGTTCCTTACCATTAGTCAGTCAGCTGAGATGGTCTAGATTTATATTTTCTTATCCTAGTTTTATGTTAATCTAGAATTGAAATTTATGGAAAAGCATTAGCCAATGTGATATTCATCTACCTAATAAAAAATTGTTCACAAGGTATTATAGATTTTGATGATTAGTGAACAACTATAATAGTGTTTCTAATAAATAGTTCCTAAACTTCTGTAGTGAGAACACTATTACCAAGGCTTCCCACTTAGTTGTCATATAGTTCTTCTATATGGCCGATAATTTTATACATACAAAGTGTATCAGATGATAAAATCCTCCTCCTATCTATGTGATTAATATTATAACTAAATGACCTAAAGTTTCTACATGCACATGAAAAGCTTTACTCTAATCTTGGAAAACTAAGATCAGAGCAGTCACTAGTCACTAGTTCAAATCAACAAATGTGACCTGACATTCCTCTATCCATACAAATTGGACTCCTTTTCATAGCAAATTCTCTAGGGGGATGGATATAGTAGCATACCCCTTGATGAATTTATGGTAGTAACCGATGTGTCCCAAAAAATATCACACTTCTATTAAAGTCTTTGGTGGTAGCATGCTCACAATGACTATGATCTTAGTCTGATCTACCCAGATTCCTTTTTTACACAATACATGACCTAATAAAACACCAAAAGGTGTGAAAATAGGAATTTATTCAAATTTAGTGCTATTTTTAGTGATCTACATTTATCTAACATTAATCTCAGTTGTGATAAATGTTTTCTAAATAAAGAGAACACTACCTAGTCATCTAAGTATACTTCTAGGATGTCATGGATGAAATCCTTGAATGCAGTCATCACAACTCTGAAGAACATTGTAGGTGAATTTTTTGAGTCTAAATGACATTAAATTATAATAAAACAAACCCCATTATATTATAAATGTGGTCTTAGTCATGTCATCTTCTATGATGGGTATCTGGTGGTAACCACTAAATCCATTTATGAATGAGAACACTTCATGTCCTACGATAGCCTCTAAAACTTCATCTGTGAAGGGAATTAGATATGGATCATTGAAAAAATATCATTGAGGATGTGTTAGTATCCACAAATACATATCTCCCTAGTATTTTTTGGATTTACTATTATGGGGCTAACCTAGTCAACTTTCTTGATCGAGAAGATAATGCTTGTTTTCAACATGCGATTGAGTTTAGCTTTCACTTTTAACTTCATATTCGGGTTCAAAATATATGGTATATTTTTAATTGGCCATGTGCAATCCTTTGACTCTATGTTCATCTCCCCCAAAGAAGGATCAACACCTTTGGCTTTTGTAACAGTTGTAGGAAAGACATCTTGATAGTCTTAGAGTAACTGCAAAACCTCTGAGATATCTTCCTACATCTAATAGTCTCCAGCATGCACCATTTTGGATCCATGTTCTATGATAATATTTTATATGTGTTATTTTAATGGATCTTGGTACATCTTACATTCTTCTTTAGGAATAAAGTCACATAATATCTATTCTCCTTCACATTTTGGGAATTGTATATGTTATAGTTTTTCCTCCTTTATTTCCTCTATGACTGGTTCTGGTAGAGGATCTAATTCTATTTAGTTCAAATAAATCCCCTATATACATGTAATCCTCATTATCCATCCCAAAATATTTCTCATCCTCCTATTGTATCCTATGGTAGGGCTGAATCCATGGTTAGGCCTCACCTAGGCTAATTGCTTGAATCTTCAAGTTGTGAGTTGGGTTTTTCACTAGGACTTCATGTGAACTAGGTTCCCATGGCACTGGTAAATATTGAAATCTATTGTGGCATAGAAAAGTTTTCATCTTATGTAAGGTGACTTATACCTAAGGTTTATCATTTTATAAAATGAATGTTTGGATGAAATCAAATAGGATCTAGGTCCATTGCTTTATTTATCTTTATCACTCTTAGTGGATGTACCATGATATAGGGAAAACACCCAGGGTATATATAAAACTATGTGGTCAAAAGTTATGAGTGATAACTTCAAACATACATAACTCAATACATCGATACACATATGATTATAGGCATTCACCCTCTTGATAGATAGGCCAGTCTCTTCTAATAGTCTTTAGTAACTAGAATTGAGCTATGATCAGCTTGCATGCTTCTTCCCATAGTCACTATACATCCTTGTGGATGGCCCACTATTTCAAAATAATATCCTCCATCACATAGTTAAGAGTGCTAACCCTCTAGTTCTCATCTGGTACATGTTTTTGAAATCATATAATGAATTCACCATATATTTTGTGGTAAAATACTAGGCTTTTTATCACTTAGTCACAAAGAAAGATCACAATGGTCGTAACTCTCGATCTCCTTTTACCTAGTTAAGTACATGGTTTTTTTAGTTTACACTAATTGAAGAAGCTCTATACTATACAATAACACCCTTCAAATTGGGTTCTATTTAGTCCTACTTAGTATAACCTATTTGATATATAATATCTATATCAAATTATGTTGTATATCTTACCATCATTGATCACACATCCTCCTCAACCTTCAGAAGGATATCTAGGGTATTCAACCCCATCTTATCAAAGAACCATTATGTATTACAAATCTAAGTCTATAAAATAATATTCTTGTAGATAAAACTATCCTTGATTACTCATAGAGCCTTATACTTATCTTTTACTACGGCCTTCATCCATCTACCATTAATACCAACATAAGGTGAGTCTAGCTCTTTTGGAATGATATAAGGCTTAGACTCAATCTTATTTAGAGGAACTCCAATGATATTTTCACCTCGATGAGACTCCAATTGATTCATGACTATGTTATTAGTTATGCACCCATCATAGCCCCACTTCTTCTCTATCAGAGTAGGGTAATGAGTCTCATTTGTATTCATATCAATAACTTTAAAATCACCTCATAGGCTAGATTTTGTGACTTTAATTTCTACATCCTTTAGGTGATTAATAAGTTCAATCCTTCCATAGTTTGTAAGGTTGAGCATGATAGAACTATAACTCTATGTAGGTCTTCCCAAGGATTCACAATTGGATCTAGGGATCATATTTATAGTGATTCCAAAGTAAAATATAGCATTAGGTATGTCATAGCTAGCTAATTCTATGTCCATCCTTGCATCAATGTCTCAAGGTTTCTTGGTCTTTACAAACCAAACAAACTTATCCATTTTCTATTGGTATTTTTATGCATATTCTAGTAGGCTATAGAGTAGGTTCATGATGATCTATGAGATATAATCATTGTGTAATGTACTTAGGAGTTTCATCAAATCCATAAACGTAGTGACAACCCCATCCTATATTAGTATATGCACTATTTATCCATACATTTATGCATCAAGAACAATGTCACCCCTTCATTCATCCCTTGCTATTGATTTATCTTCAAAATTTGTGCAGCTTCCTACTTAAAGCCCTTTTTAGTAGTAGGTTTAGGGTATTAGTTTAGCCATGCATTTTTAATACCCAAGTCTGTAGGAATTTTTAGTGGAGGTAACCCCTATTCTACATGCTATTGTTTAGTTACTACCTATAATGTGGCATCCTTACTTAGTTACACATGGATCATATTAACATTTCTAATAGGTCTCTCCCTTTGTTATCTTTCCAATACTAGTATGTCTTCTGTATTGTGCTACTCTATCACCCTATAGTATGCATAGTAAGGTTGTCTTTGAGGATTTATAGGACAATTTATTTACACATGGTTTAGTTTTCCATAAAGATAAAAATGAATGGGTGGCCTAGGCCCACTATTGCCTTGAGCTTCATACACATAACCTCGATATCCTCCTCTATTCCCCTAAAATACCCATCCACCTTGGTGTTATTATTTCCCAAAATTTCTAGTATTTTAGGATGCATTCCATCCTTGATGCTATGGATATTCATCATATATAGACACTTGCAATTATGGTAGATTTAGGGCCCATCCTGATTGTTACATTTAAGGAATCATAATATTCTATGGAACTTGATATGGGTAGGTCATATTTAGTTGTGGAAAGTTCTACAAGGTGATATTCCAATTATACAAAGAAGGTAAGGGACTTACAAGTGTCTAGGATTGATATTGTGATTCAAGAAGCCAAGGTATCATCAAGGTATTCTGACCTAGTATGATTCTCTTTGAGTTAGGAGTAACATGAGGTGTAGTTGTGACTTTCTACACAAAAACCACAAATAGATTTTTAGTTATATCCTCCTTCAATTCCTAAACTATGTGGAAATCCTTATCATGTATAGATGATTTGAATAATTTACAATACATGTTCTATGGAATTTTGATATACTACTATAAAATAATTCACTATGAGGTTACATGTCATACCAATTTTCATATCTCATAGAACTCCATCTTAACTTAAGGGCATTCATTTATATGATTCCCTTGTTATTCACACTCTATGTAACATATATCTAATTTGGGTCTCTCAATGCTTACTTGAAATTGACCTAATCTAATCAAAATAGTTTGAAAGGTACTTTCTACCTTAGATGATGGCACAACTACATCCCCATACTCTTCAATTTTCTCTAGACAAATCATAGCTATTCTGGCATCTGCTTTATCTCCAAACTGAGTTTAAGCCATGGTCAATTTGATCTTTGGTCATAAACCTTATACAAACCAAGTGACTTTATATTTAGCTTCCAAATCAAATTCTACTTTTTTCATGACATTAGATAATATGTGATCATTGTCACCAATGGTCTCTTAGGGTCCTTGCTGAATCCCCTTCAAATCCTATATTATTTGGATTAAACTCTTCTTAACCTTAAACTCTACAATGAGCTAGTTCTTAACATCATCCAGGGATACTATGGCTATATTTTTCCTAAAGATGAACTCCAGTGCATGCCCACAAAAAGCATTGATCAATTCAAACTTCTTTATATTGTCTTTGGTGATTACTTTTAGCTATCATTTCATGTCATAGGTAAGTAAGTACTATTCAAGGTCCACAAACCCATCATATATATATATATATATAAAAGTGTATATAAGCACCCGATTATGCTTTCATAATAGGGTTTCCTATAGATATCTAATTTATTGTGTTACAACTGACATCTAGGATGGTTTTAGGCTAAGAAACTTCTACAGACTTGGAAATGAATCCTGATCTAGTGGAAGTTGTGATATCTCCTCTAGTTTTGTGGATGTGGTGGTTATAAATATATCTCTATCATTTCCTTCTTATTCTTCTAATATATAAATTTTTGTAATGAAATCCTTAGCCTATGAAAGGATTAGAGGATCTATCTTTATAGCAAGTAATGTTATTATATTCTTCTATTGGTCTAAGAAACTTTGTGGAACTTCACGATATGTAGCCTTTTTTACTTTAGAGTTTTTCTATGAAATTATTATATAAGTGGTCCTTGCCAAGTGTCATCATATAAAGCCATAGAGGGATTACTATGATTTTGAAAAAATATTTACTCAGGGGATGTGTGTTTCTTTAGGAGATGATCCTTATCTCCAAATATGTATATCTCAAAACTTGAACCTATACTATGTTTGAAACTATAAGGTAATCCTTGATGTTATTTTTAGAATAACCCTTTAGTAAACTATGAAATTTTACTCATTTGTTCTACTTATATACTACTACCTTCTTCTTTTATCCATTATAAACCTTCATCTCTTCTTCTTGATCTATCTCTACTTGGACCAAGCTCCTCACTCTATTTCTATTCACCATACCCTTCTCATCATCTCTTCTCATCCCAATCATCCATGTTACTAATCCTATTCATAGTTTCCTAAATTACACTCTATCTATTTCATCTCCTTTATTATCTTAACTCTCATTCTAACTCTAGAGTCCTTTTTCTATCCTTCTCCTCTAAATTCTCCATGTTGGGCTTAGGTTCAAACTTTATATTTTCATTTTTGATTCATTTTCCCTTATCTCACGCACAGCCCCATACACTCGAAGCAACTACTCCATATTCATAGGAGTGGGAAACATGGCCTTTTTGATAGCCAACATTTTGATTAGTATCAGGAGTTATAAAAAAATTCCTCTGATTCCTATCAAAAATAGATCTTTCATTGCATCAAAGGACAAATATCCTTATACTGTGAACTCAATAATATATCCATCAATAGTGGAAGATATCTAATGATCAATTGTATGAGTCTAATTTGTCTCCATATTCTAAAACTATTCTATTTTCCCCTTAGTTCACATAATGGTATCACTTACTCATGGTTGGAAATAATGATATTCAATTCGTGCCAACCAGTCAACTACCAATCTCGGTAATTCACACTAGAAAATCTCATAAATTTCATCGTAGAGGTTTTCTTGTATAATATCCATTAAGGTACACCCAATTATTCAACCTTCTTTCTCTTTGAATTTAATAATTTTATGGTCTAACCAGTTATCTAACTATCTTTGGGTTGGTAACCATCGTAACATATCCATGCTCACCACACCATTATTATCAAAAGTTCTTGGGTTTGACTATAACATGATAATTATGGGGATAGGTTGTGTGAAGTGAAATAGAGATCTTTCATAATGATTTAATAAAAACTTTTAATCCATATAAAGGTTTATGATAGCAAAATAGACTAGTTTAAAGGTTCAATGCATGATAGGAACTACTTATATATAGAGATATTTATGCATTAGAGCATTATAATGAAGGAAATCATCATAAAAACATAGGAAACTCTATGATTATACTAATAAAGAAGACAAATTCTTAGAATTCATATTAAAATATGTAATACCAGGGACTATAACAAGGAAAACCTCATAAATCAAACTCTAGTTCTGTAAATACTCTATGCAAAAACTTTTTGAGAATAACATTTACCACTCTATTACTCACATACATGTCAAAATAAACATAATCTCAACCTTTCTATTACATTATTTATAAATACTTATAGGTATTAATTCTTATAGTTGTAACTTATGGATTTACCATGCTGAAAATAGATCTTCATATCACATTCAGTGGAACCATGACCAACATGTAGATTCTCATGACAACTCCTAATAACCTATAAATAGAATACAAATGGAATTATCATAGGATACTCTCGTACATACAATCAGTTTTACATTTACCATTTACCACTAACATTAGAATATGGACATAGTAACACTTTATTGCAAAGATGTATATGAACTATGTTTTGGACTTGGTTTAGTTTTGATTTAGTTTTGAATACTCAGTGAGTTTTAACATAACATCCAAGAAAATAATCATCTAAGTGCATGATCCTATTTTAGTGTTAAATCAGGAGTGAATCATAATCACCAAGCCTTTAATATACTCATTTTGAGAGGAGAAATTTTAAATTCATTTTAATAAAATTATTTAAATGTGGGTGAAATACCCACCCTCTCTCAAAGTCTGTACATGTGAGACAATATTTGGGGGCTGTTACCATTATACCCCTACATCAATGAAAGTTTTGTAGCCAATAGGTCTTAATATAAAGTTTTCGTTGGCTTTCTAGAATGTCTCCAAGGGAATAAAATCCATCAAAGAGATCTAGGTGTTGAGCTATTCATAGGGGACACATCCCCTATAAAATATGCCATGGATTCATCGATGGTGATGTCTAATGTCTTAGCACTGGGAGTTAACCTATTACTTTCACAAACCCTTTTATGAGAAATTCTACCTAACCCTAACAACACCTACCAATAATTTATATTCCCCATCAAATGTATAAGGTTGGTACAAATGTTAAGGGATGAAATCCTAGTCACCATGTCTTATAGACCTGCGAGAAGACAATGACACCCCAATCATGTAGGCTAAAATACAAGGGGAAGGTATCATCATTTATGATTCACATGAATCCCACTAAGGGAAAGTGAAGATCATATTTTGGTGAATCTTCTAAGATAAAGATAAATGGTTAACTTCATGTTTTTGGGTCACCCGAATAAAGTGATAGCATATGCATGAAGGAACTACATAAACACACAAACTCCAAAAATTAAGAAGAAGAAATGAGACAAGTGTGTTAAGTAATAAGGAAATTAATAAGTTTTTAAAATCTAAATTCAAAGTGTTGATTCGTATTAAGACCAAATTGAAATGTTTGAAATAAGGAAATGCTTTGTTTTGAGTTATATATCCACTTGTTTGGCCAAGAGCCTATAAGAAAGGGGTTATAAGTTTTCAAATTGGTCTTGGGAAAGCGTAATAAGTTATCAAGGTGTTTTATTAAGCCTTAGATTTTGGACACAAGGTGTTTTTACCAAAACATAGGATGTTTCTATTGTTTTGGGTGTTTTCACTAATTTCTATAAAATGGATAGAAATAAAGACTTTAGCATTTTCACCGATTAAGGTGTTTTCACTGATTTTGATAAAGTTTTAATAAAAAATTAGGTAGAATAAAAAATATACTAGAGGGTGTTTCTACCATTTTAGGGACATTTTTTTGATTCTCAATGCATTTTCACTAATATGAAGGATATTTATACCGATTCAAGGGATGCTTTTGTTGATTACAATGGGTTGTAAAAATACAGTAAACTATAAAACAAAGACAAATTTGTCATTTTTTAGTATGTTTATTCTATTTTTGGGGATTCAACGAATAAAACAAAGGGTGAAATTACTAATTCCACATGGGATGGAATTTTACAAATTTTTGAGGAAAAAAGGTGAATTAAGCTAATTACTAGATTAATTATTGCCACTAGAAGAATGAAGAGGGATTATAAGAGTTTGTGGGGTGTGAAGGGTCCTACCAGGTGTGTCATTATGTATAATAAGAATCTAAATGGGGTTAGTTCATTATTAGTGCATGCAAATCAAAAAATTGCATGAAACTAACAACCCAAGCCTATCCACTAGGTTTGAGCAGGACTATCAAATGAGGAATCAAATTTAAGACAAAAACCAAAGTTTATACCTTCTTTGAAAGACACCAATTGATATCTAGTTCGAAGAGGTATGTGCTTGAATTATATAACTAGAGGCTTTTAACAATGTTGACTCCATATATAGGAAACATCTTCACTTATCTACTCTTGGTTTGGCTTGAGAATTGACATGAGAATGACAAAGCTCATTATCTATTTTGGTAGAGTAAGGCTAATTCTAAGAAGTTTGTCTATAATGGAGGGGTGACCTTTAATTTATAGACTAGTTGAATTGATGAGGACTATCCATATTGATATAAAAATGGATGGCTAAGAATGAGTACTACCCTCATTAATGTTGGAGGTTAAAAATGTAAGAGAGTTCATTTATGACAATTTTAGAGTGTGGAAGAGATTTGGAAGAGAAGTGCAATCATGACCCCTTTTATAGTTATAAGAGTGTGTAAGAGGGAAGAATGTGTAAGGAGCCATAAGAGAATATAAGAGATTTCTTGCACTTCTCTCCTTTATCATTGAATTTCCCATGTGATGTCACCAAAATGAGGCAATGAAAGGATTTTTTATTTTAGAAAATAAAAGTTTCCAAAAAGCCATGGAATTTTGCATTAGAGGAATGTTTAAGTTAATTTATTTGAGGTGATTAATTGATAATTAGAAGAATAATGTATTTGCAATGTCCATTTGTCCAATTAAATGTTCATTTAATTTCCCTAGAATAACAATTGCAAATGGTTAGGTTCATTTGGGATGCCTTGAAAAAATTGTTTTAACGTTATAGTGCACTACCCCAATTAGGAACGTGTTGCTATAAATTTGGGTTAAATTAGTAGTTGTGTAGGTAATATGGATCCATTTACAATTTTTTTGATTTTGCATGTGATTGTGTAAAGTCATTATGGTTGAATTTCAGACACAAAAGTGGTGAAAATGAAGTTTTTACAATAAGTAGTCAATGTTTAAATACCCTATTTTTTATTGATAACAACTTTTATCCAGAGCGTAGACCAGTCTAGGACATAATCAGGGGCCCATATCCCTATGTAATTTATTAACCACCTAAATACTATTTATATACCAAATATTACTATATTTATACTAGTTATTACCAACTACAGCCACCACTAGACTTGAAAATAACCAACAACCATTAATGGTCCAAAGAATATAATCAATGAACACAACTGACCTCATATGCCTTTCTAAAGATTGAAACATGGGTGGGGATTGAAAGAACCAAGCCACTTAACCATTTCACCCACATCTCATTGGTATTTTAAAAAAAAAACCTATTGAACCTAAGCACATACTCCATCATAAATCCTTATTATTATCCTTGACAGGTTCAATAATCTTATTAGAGTTTGAAGAAGAAGATAAATTTCCCAAATATCAATGTGAAAATTTAAAATTACAAGCAAGGTTTTTAAAGTGATATAATTGATGAATGCATTCATAAAAATATATTTTATATATTTTTTCCCATAAATGTTAAGTCCATAATTTTGGTTCCTAAAAACATGGAATGCATGATTATAGGGAGGTGCTCAAGGTATTACAATTTTTTTGGGTTCTCACTATCTTGACCTAATTTTTTGACTCTATTGTCAAAGTGTGATGAATTTTTATATATTAAAATAAATTCAAGATACTTCTCTAAAAATTCTCTTTATTAATTATTATGTTGGAATTAAATTAGTAATCAAGTTTGATTTATGGTTTTACATATAGTTAAGCTTAATTACACATGTATAGGTAGATTGTATTATATTTTGATGTAAAACCATATTACATTTTGATGAACACATGCTATCTTACACCCCTTAGGGTTTCATATTTATGTGATCCCACATTATCTTTCATCATGTTAGCCTCTAGGCTTAGCCATTACTTTTATTATGATAAATATAATTTTTATAGGGCTTGCTCTATTTTATTCTCTCAAAACTGTTAGCTCTAGCTCTTATTTGCTTAAAAAACCATTGCATAATTATGTTTTAACATTGTTTAAACCCTATGGTATTTACATGTTGTGTATGTTTTCCTCTTATGCCATCCAAAGTAATTAAATTTAGGGTTTTAAGGTTCCAACTAGGAAAGTTCTAGGATAAATTGTCACCTATTGATTTCATTGAAATTCCTTTAGTTAATCCTACATCTTATTTGAAAAACTAAATGAATTTATAAATTTTGATAGTGTTTCTCCCATAATTGTATTTTATTTTTCAAATGATATTGAAGTGCCTTTGAATGATAGAGATATAAATGGACCTCAAATTGAAAATACATAGGAAACAAATCATGACCACCAAGATCATTTATATGAATAAGAAAGATTTGAAAACCTTGCATGTTTTAAGAAAAATATCTTGGAAAAACCTAGTAAAATATATAAAAAGATGTGTGTTAAAAGATATTGAAAGATAAACCTTACATTGAGAGGTTCAATATGGGATTAAGATGTGTAGACACCTAGATTTGGTATTAGACACTTTGGCATACTTAGAATTTGTGTACACATCTGACTCTTGTGCACACCTTCCCTTATTCATCTACTCACTTATTATCTTGGATAACCTATTTTAATAGATACATGTATTCAAAATCACCCTTATATATGAAATAACCTTAAATAATATTAAAATGACCATCTCCATATCTTAAATCACTTATTTTCACTACCAAGGCAATACCAATAATAGTTATGCAGTTGTAGTTTACCACATGTATCTACATCTTGTCAGTATTATCTAGGAACACTCAAAAAATATTTTTCAAATTGGGAAGTATTCATTAGGATTCCCTTAATGTATTTAATGGGTTGGTCATAGTAAGAAATATCAAAGAGTTAATTATAAATACAAAACAACCATAAGGTTATACTTGTATTAAAAGTCCTAACAAACTTAAGAAACCAATTAACACTCTCTTGAGACATTATCACAAAGGTAAATATCCCTCAGAGGAACAACCATAGGGCCAAGTCTGAATATAAATGTATGTTAAATTTTCATGGTGCCAAGTGTCAAATTATAAACATTGCATTGCATTCTAGAATGATCATGATGGTGTACACACGTACCCCTAGCTATGATAAATATGTGTGGTTTGAGCCCTCTTTGAATTATTAGAAAATATTCAATACTCAATCACTTAGCACGTAGTGGTTAGGTCTATCCAACCCAACATACTAAACCTTTTTTTAAGCGCAATCTTGTGGTCAAAAGTGGGATTAGGGTTTCAAAGGAATGAGAAGGAAAACATAGATCAATGTGTGAGACCAAAGGTGAAAACCTACATAGGAGGCATCTATAGGAATAAACATGATGGTATAAAGCATCATAAACCTATGTAGTAAATTGTGACACTGCTGACAAAGTTTGGATAATAGCAGTCACTATAGGGGTCTTAATTTTTCCATCAAGATCCCATAAGGTTTGAGTTCTTGTAGTCTAATCTGAGTGGTTACAAAGAAGCCACAACATTTTTATAAATGGTGATGAACACAATGAGTAACATAATATTAGAGTAAGCAAAGTACATCTCCATTTTATTGGTTTGCTAATTTCAAACATTCTAAGTGCATTATTAATTTTTTTCTCATTTAATATTAAGGTATTATTATAATAATAATAATAATAATAATTATTATTATTATGTTTTACATAATCTAAAATATTCCTAGTTTTACATTATTTGGGACACATTAATCTAAAATAATTAAAATATTTGTTGAACCTGATCTTTAAATTGAGCACAAAAAACCCTACATATATTATACCTTAGGATTTTAAATTTTTTAGGGTTCCATGTTTCCTTCATATTAGTTTGAATTTTAGATCTAATTTCTAATTTCCCCTACATATGTAAAACCCTAACATAGCTACAATGGATGCTAATTGTTTATAATTTACAATTAATTATGGTTTTCATAATTGCATGTTTCTCTTATAAATTATACAGTGTATTCTTATCTCACCCCATGAAATGGGTTAACTTTATTTGTAATAAACCTAAGGATGATATTAATAATGATGAAATCTTATCTCATATTGCTAACACATATTTCATAAATATTGAATCTGAGATGTTTTTAGTTACTACTCAAAGTGAAAGGGTATATATGACTCCTTTCATTCCTCCTACCCCTAGACCTTGAGGAAATTATAGACACCATCATTCCCATATTATTTACCCTCAATTTATATTGGATACATAGGTACATGTTATCACAATATGAAGAGGTAGGGTTCTCAATCCCATAGGCCAAAATAGAGGTAACAAAAATATCCCTCCTAAAATTCTTCCACTACCTAGGGTACCAAATAATGCAACTAGATATTATGATGTCATTGATCAACTTAAGAATACTCCAACTACAATATCTATATTATAATTACTCAATATATCCACTATATATAAGGATATTATTTACACAACACTACATAATGCAACTTTACCCAACAATCCAAAACTAAATTATTTTATAGTTATTATTAATACATTGAAGGATAGTGAAGAGGCAATTTATATTGATAAACAAGATTTACTTATTCAACATAATATAGATCAGAATATCCCATTTTTTATTCAAGTTTGAATCTTAAATAAGGGGGTTAAGTGTGTGCTTATAGATAATGGATTAGGATTAAACATTTGAAATGTCATGTATATTCAAACACATGGTATCAATATAGAATCTATTCATAAATTAGATAAGAATATAAGAGGTTTTTATAGTGTACCTGACAAAGTGCTAGGAAGTATTACTTAGGATGTGACAATGGGGAATAAAACATTCATTAATACATTTCAAGTAAATACCAAATCATTTGCAATATAACCTATTCTTAGGTAGACCTTAGATTCATGTTGTGGAAGTTATACCATCCACCCTACGTTAATGCTTAAAATTTGTACATGAGGGATGTTTACATACATGTCCTACAGATAATAAACCTTTCAAGTATTTCAAAGTAGCTAAACCTAATGATGGATGTATACCATAATCTAATGCTCATTAATCCTTCATAATACCTTAATTGCAAGTCAACTAGTATAAAAAATACATACATATGAAGTTGGAGACTCAAACAAAGCTATTTAAAATGAGTTATCCCCAAATATATCACTAAATCAAGAGACATTAAAATAGACACCACATATGTTCAAGTATAAAAGGAAAATATACTAAATCTTCCTTTGCTGGTCAATACTAAAGATCATGATCGAATGATTATTGAGGATGATAGTGATTATGAGGACAATTAAATTCCCAAAAGCATGTATTATTATCTATCTCATCTAAACTTTACACCTATAATCCTAGGAGAGTATCAAGATGATTCAAACATGGTGAGCATTGATAAATTATGAGGTCTCCTTCACATAAAACCAAATTTAAACAAATGGAAGGCCCTCCTTATAATAAACCATAAGGATATAAATGTAAATGTTTTTTGAAATATAAATTCATGACATGAATCTCTCATAATGATTCTACATATATATATATATATATATATATATATATATTAAAATCTAGTATGATTTGATCCTAAGAGGCACTACACATTGCACAATGTGTCAATACATAGAATTTATATAAATGGGACCTTACACATATCATAATGCAAAGTTACAAGTAACAAATTAAAAAAAAACAACCAATTATTATATTACAAATTTTACTTGACATGAATTTAATCCTTTCACCTTCTAATAGACGTCGATATGTAGCTCATTTATCCCATTAAGAAGGGAAGTCATATTGTAATTATCATAAAATAAATGTACATGGATTAGATATTTGTGAGGCATTATAATAAAATATTCATAAATTTAAGTATGAATGTAATTTCATGATAATGAAAATATAAGTAAATATACCTAAAATGATACACGAGTGCCAATTTTCTAAAAAAACCAACAAAGGAATAGATTGTGTAAAGCATACAAGCATCCACGAACAAACCCATTGACTATTCAAGTATTCATAGAAAATGATTATTATCAAGGAGTTTAAGTGCATGTAAAAAAGGGGGAATACATGGAACATTCAATTTCTACAAAAAATTGGCCACATATTAGATGAATAATAACATGTTATACATTGTGAAAGATCAATAGGCCATAATACATTATCAATTACTTGTAGGCCAAAGGTTGTAGACACATTAATATTTATGATGTGTAGTAAGGAAAAATTATGTGCTGCACTTCAAAAAAAGTGGTTAGAAAAAATGTAAGCTATAATTAGTGCTTCAAATAAGTGTATTACGTTCAAGTTTGGAGATAATACAATAAAAAAATAACATGATGGAAAGGATGAACACCAAAATATATATTATTTAAGAACAAGTGCAATGACATCAATTAATAAAATGACACTCAACCATTAAAATGGTGTTGAGTGAAATGCAATGCTTATGCATAAAAACTTTGAAAAGGAAAAGGGAAAGCTGATAAACATACTTAGATATGATGACTCCAAAGATGATGACCTATGGCCATTTAATATTATTCTATATCTAGAGATAAGAAATCTATTATTAAATATAGGGTATATATTTAGGAATCCCATAGATGTGATCTTATGAAATTTAAAAGTAAAAAAAATTCAAAATGAAACAAAAATTATAAAATTAAAATATTAAAAAATACAAAACTAGGACCTATGCATGAGACGTTTTGATAGTACACATGATTGATTAATGTTATTTATCATACATGGTGAATTAACTATTTATTTTCTATGCACATTATTTTTGTGGTATATATGAATGGGATGAAATACATACATATTATATATGATAATGCATGATAATACTTACACGTGGGCTACTTTTATACATTGGGGGCATGCCTGCATTAGGGGAACATTATCATGAATACACCTACCTAGTACTTCGATTAAAATTATTTTTTAGACTATTTTATTTTATAGATACTTACAATGGATATTATGGAGGGTATAGAACATTTAATATTGTTTCAGACTAATTTTTAATTAATGTAACACTATTTATATACTTGTTTAGTATTTATATATGCTTAGATACCATTGATGTTTCTATGTTCTCCTAGATGTAGATGTGCCTCAAATGAGCTAGGTTGGACCTGGAAGTTGACATGTAGTGGAAAAAATGTAGTATGTAGGTAATGGTAGTAACATGATGCAATTGTGGTCAAAACCTAAACCACTTATTAGTCAATGTTTGATTTTGAGCTATATTGGTTAGTCTTGTGAAATTAATCTTTTTGGTTACTCATTTTCATCATTTTAGCCTTGAATGGAGTTGAGTAGTCTTATGTCAATTTTGGTTACTTAATTACTTAAATTGTTGATTTTAAATTGTTTTGGTTATTATGAGAAACCAACACCAACATTGAGTTGAAAACGTGATTATTATAATTTCAACTAGTTGAGATTATGATTAAAAGGAATGTAGATGGAATTTGAGTGCAAATTGGAATGTTGTTGAAGGTCATGAGACATTTAATGAGTTTCAATAATTCTTTTCCTTTAGGACCATATGTAGGTAAAAATATCAAGTTGTCTTGATTAATTATTAAAAGGACTAAGGTATATTTACTTGGATTGATACAACCCTTTTTTCATGATTAGGGTATGGTGTTATAAGAACTATGGCACTAGTTTGGATGATACTTAAACCCTCAAGTCATGAATGACTTGGGTTGATGGAATATTTAACTATGGTTATTTTACATTAACCAAACCATGATTTATATTATGACTAGTTGACTTAGGCAATGAAATAATTGATTAGGGTTTCATTATGTCAAAACTAATTGATGGTGCTTGGCAGTTGGAGGTATGCATCATGGGTGAGGGTTTGAGATCATCACCATGAAAAATAGAACTATGTTTAGATTGTGAGGTGGATTTCAATGGAAGTTCCACTTGGTAAAATGGGAGTTCTACCAGTTGGAACTACCACTGAATGTAGTGGAAAAATGAATAAAAATAAATGGTGGGTTGTGTATACACACAATATTTTTAAACTTCATAAATTTATGATGCTTTCTCTCTTATAAGAACCCATAAAATTTCAATATTTTTGAGTGCATGACTTAAAAGGTGCACTAGGAAAGTGGTGGGTAGACCATTGGTTTTTCACAATATTGTTGTTACCTATACCACCACTTGAAAATAACATACACCTCTCCTATACATGTCCCTAAGCTTTGAAACCTCCCTTACACACTCCTCTAAGAAATTCACGACCTCAAATAGCCCCTACCTAAGACAAAACCTCTTTTTGACATTTATTAAACAAAGTCAACTTGGGATGACCCTATACTTAAGATATAAGCACATTAAAAGATTAGGTTGGCCTTAGTTGACCTAGTCTATGACCTAAATACTTGATTTGTTAAAGAACAAGGTTGATTAGGCCAACTCTATCAACTAAAACTTTGAAATATTTTAAGGTTATATCCACTATATAAACACATCATTTTTTCCATTTCATTAAGAGAGGTAGAGTTAATGATTTATTTTTGCATCTACTTATCCACCATTCTACTTGAGGAGCCATTGCTTAGGGTTTCATACTACATTTGGAGATACAAATGTTATCTTGTGGGATAAGACTTTTGGATGAATAAGAGAAGTCATATAGCCTAGAACTGACCTACCTTTGTCATCCTTACAAACCACAACCACCTCTTGCAAAGCAGCTTAGCCAGGGGAGAGATAGAGGCTCAATATGTTTATATTCAAAGGTAAGTATTTCTAACTCTTTATCTTATTTATCAAATAGATAGATTTGAATTTGTTATCTTATAAATATGTTTCTCTCTCCATGCATTAGGATTACCTCTACATTGAATTGAGTAGAGTTCTTCTTTGCATGTTTAATTTTATGTTTATTACCCCCTTTTTGTGCCATAAAATTTAGTGAGCACTAGATTATATTTACTTTACTTTGTCATTTACTTTGATAAGAAAACATAGGACCTAACTAAGGTTATTATGTGTTATTGCTTGATTAGAGGCTTTGGAACCCTCTCGTGTGATATCATATGGTAAGAGACCCCTTATTTAGGTCTAGCAGATCCATAGTGGTCATGACTTTGATCATCTAAATGTACTAATAGGCAAAAGGGCTAGCATAATTTATCTTCTCTGAGTTAAGATTGATTTGTAGATCAACTTCAATTTCCCTTGTATACATTCTCATGAACCTGATGTGAACTAACCCTTATAAGTTTTATTTCATGCCTTCATTTATTATACATTTTAATTTCTATAGTACTGGATTGAATATATCGATACAATCTAACATTCTATACGTAGGTTTAACACAATCACTACAATTGACTCTGTATTTATCTATTTAGGTCATCTTCAACCATAGGTAACTAGATTGATCAAGTTGACTTAGTTCGATTCCTTACATACAAATTTTTAGACTCAGTCTACCTACTCAAATATTTTAGCATCCTAAAGATCATCATCTAAATAACACAATATAAAAATAGAAACTTTAGCATCTTCAAAATTACCAGGTTTATTCTTACCATCTCAATCATTTCTATTTTTATTTATAATCCTATTTTTCATAGTTTTCAGTCAATAAAATTATAGCCCTAAAAAAAACTAGGTTGACTAGATCGACATAGTTTTGTAGCTTGATTTCTTATCTAAGAGACTTAGTTGATTTGTTCAACTATGTTATTTTGACTCTTAATTCAAGAGACATCATCAACCTAATTGATTATGCCTTGTATCGTTTACATACATGGTCACCTAAATTAACCCTATGTTCTTCAAGTAAAGGAATTAAATCATATTGTTATTAATTAATTAACTTATCATTTTGTTGAATGCCTACTTAAAGTAACACACATAAACTAAATATGAGGTTTTAATTTATCAATTTAGTCACACTAGTTTTCTTTTTCACACATTTCCAAACCACATAACATAAAAAATCATTAGGAAAATTCTACCCAAGCAATACCTACTTGGATTTCATTACCAAGGGGGATGCTGACTTAGTTTTGTAGTCGAGTATAAATATGTGGTTGATGGTATATATTGGAAAATCACTCGACAAAATTATCATTATGGGATTGTGAAGTGAGGGGGTGGGCCCCAATACCAAGCCAATATCATCTCTAATAAATATCCCTTTTAGCCTCCACTACTTGAAACCATCTTTAGATTGATTTTATAATTCCATTTTATATCCAAATCTCTATCACATTTATTTCAAAAATTATTATAATTTAAAACATTCAGGAATGACCACATAGATTAGCATTCCTATTTTTTCTACTTGCTCTCTGATAATTATATGTTGTATTGTAAAACTTATATCAACCAACATTGGTACAAGGCTTATGATGTGTGACACAATTGGATTGACTAGATATTAAAATTGTTGATGTGTTTATTTCAAGTATTATTCATAATAACATTATATCATATACAATCATAATTGTCAAAACCTATCCCTACCTTCATAACACAGTCGATTTGCTCAGCTTTGTCTCTTACAATCTCTATTTTCCCACAAGAAAAATGGTCAATCTATTCAACCTAATCTCTTACAGACTACTTCTTCTATTTCCTTTCAACACATAATTGTTGTATTAGATTGTGTGTCTTTTATCCTCTCTTAGTTTCACCATCTATATAACATAGTCGACCAATTTGACTATCCTTTGTATCATGTTCTATCTACTATCCTAAAAGATAGTACCAACTAGTTTAACCCTATATCCTACTAGTTTACCTTCATTTTTGCCAAATTTTTAATTTCCCTCTTTCATCATAAATTTATTGATTAAAGATAATAAATAATCAAATGAATCAAACATGCTAAGTTTTACCAATCCCAATAGGTTTCCTAAGACACATCTTGTGGCACCCATTGTAGATCAAAGTAATATCCATGTTTCCACCCATATGACCAACTATGGGACTCCTCCCCATTATTCATTAACACTTAACACTTTATTTTATTTATAATATGAGTATGGTATTGAATACACAATATAAATTATCTTTTACATCAATGAAAACCTTTAACATAGAGGAAAAGATCCTACAACCATCTACAATCTCATGTTGGGACCTCATATAAGAGATCCCCATTCACCTTCCCATACCTTTTCCAAAATATTTTGGGGAAGCCCTTTATTTTCATCTTGATATTTCCCTTCTATAATGTCTCCTTCCCACACCATGGCATCATCTTTTATGTATTCTTCAACCTCTATGCCAAGTATTTATACCAACATGGTAGGTTCAACTTCTAGTGCACCTCTTCAAAATACCCACATCCTTAACCAAGCTACTAATGCTTATTTTTATAATAATGTTTATTTTTATAGAAATGTTTCCTTTGATACCAATGATTCTTTTGATACTAAATCTACTCATTCCACTAGTGAAGTACATGCCACTACCTAATCACACACTTATAGTGCATCTTCAACTCTTAACCACTCACATAATACTAATGCATCATATGCTGCATTTACTAGCCAAAACACTTCTCAAAATAATCAAATTTTCTTACAAATGATTAATAAAATACATAATTTTCTAACCAATAATACAAATTAGATGATGCAAATGTAAAATCATCTCATATTAATTTAACATTTTAGGGTTTTGAAAGTGTAATTCCTATGTTTGGTTAAGGGGTTGAATGTATAAATATGTTAAATAAATATGAAATAATTAAGTAATAATTTGTTATGATTTTATCCTTGTTTTAATTTTTATAAATAGCAAAAAATAGGGATAAATAGAGACTTATCTAAAAATTAACTGTTGTGGATGATCTAGGTTTTGAAATTTGAGATCTAGATAATAGTTTATGTCATCAACATCATTTTGGTATTCGTATACTCACTAGAAAGTAGCACCCAATTTGGAAATTATAACCATCCATGTGTAGTCTCCTTAATATGGTGCTAATGTACCCTTTTTAGGACTATTCTTATTTTTTGGGAGTACCTGTGCTTATGTCTATAAGTTCTTTTCTTGTGTGACTGAAACCTATAACTCTATGTTGTACCAAGAAAACTTGATTTGATGTGAAAACCCTAATATTATTATAAGTATGGAATTAGAAATAATTTTGTGTGTGTTAGTAGGATGGATTGGATATCCTCAACACCTTGTTGTGTAGAGAGTTGCCTACATACCAATACTCTAAAGAGGGATCAAGTCTAATATAGTTCTCCCACCTGTTGCTTGATGTATGTGCAAGTGAATGCTAGAATGAGAGTGTCCTTAGATGCCTTGAATGTACTTGATCTTAAAAATTCTTGAAAACTAGACTTAGATCTATTGTAGATGGTAGTATGTAAAAAGTAAGGCAGAAAAGGGATTAAATACCTTAATTTTACATAACTTTATCTTTGGTTTGAATAGGTTTTTGCATCTATTTTCCATATGGTGAATAGAGGTGGATTAGACTTGTATTTATAAGGTTATGTTGCTTATGTGGATAAGAAAATAAGCTTAGGCCAACCTTAGGAGGGGAACACATTTGAAAAACTATCTAATGGGAAGAGTTGTGGCTAAGGATAGTAGCACCCAGTTTGGGACACTGGAACCATGTGGTTGTAATGTCTCGAATGTGGCACTAATGTCCTCTTTATAGATTGCTAAGTAATTTGGATTGGGGTTTAAGATGACAATTTTGGGACTATGTTATGATTAACTATAGGTGACTATGGTCTGTTGAATGATTGGAAATGTAAATCTAATCCTCAAGGAGAGGTCTATGGATAAATAGGGATACGGTAACTCAAGTGACACTCTTAACATCTAATTACCACTTTTAGGTGATTACTTTTCCCCCTCCTTTATACTAGTAATGTAACAAAGTTAAATGACTAGTATATAGGAAAAAGAAGCGTACTTAGAATTTCCTTGGAAGTGAAGCCTATGTAGCTGAGTTTGAATATGTGAATCTAAGTTTGCATATGTGAAACATGACCAAAGAAATGTCCTATAATTAAATAGGCAAAAATCAATCCTTATTTAAGAGATGATCAAAATCAAAAGACTACTAAAATGAAATAACTGAGTAAAGTTGAGTAAATAAAGAGTAAAGGAATGAATATACCTCATTGGGTATGTGAACTAATGTTTGAAATTGGTGACAACCTATGTGTGTGAATGTGCATAGTGATCATATCATTAAATAGCTTGAAATGAACTAATGGATTGCTCAATCCTCATATGGGTGGCTCAAGAAATCAATCTAATTTTGACTCTATCATTTCCCACCCCTACTTGGTAGATCTCAATCTCTATGAATAACTTGGGTAAGACTGAAAGTGTGTCAAACCCTCTCATATAGGTGGATCAATAACTCAAGTAGGACATGACTCCCATTGTTACCCCTTAATAAAATAGATGAATCTATAGCTATATTACATAAAGTGCTAAATGTATCCAACTAAGTAAATCTAACTATGTATTTAGCTCTATGGCCATTTGGGTATATTAGGCAGCTTTGGGCCACTTGAGAATGCTAACCACTATAGATGGAGTAAGGCATGAATCTGATGACAACATAGAATGTGATAGCAAGTGTATACAATGTAGATAATTCCATGTAATTTTCCATTCCATTGATCAACCTATCTAAATTTGAGTATATGAAAACTATGTGCCATGCACATGCCCCCAATTTAGTATCCAAGTATACTAAATCTAAATCAAGTATGTAATAGCTACACGTGTAACTAATTTAAATGTATGAGTGATCATGCCATGCATTATAACCCAAATCTAAGCAATTGGTATGAATTTAAATTGGAATGAATGAATCTAAGCTAAATCTAAACATAACTACCAAACTTATGATTGTATCTATGCAAATCTATATTGTACCTAGTTTACTAGTCTGAATGATCTAGATTTTCTTGAAGCTTGGGCTACTGGATAATAACAAATTATAGTGGATAGTAGTTCCTTATGGCATTAGTATCCCAATATGGGTTCTAGGACTTCTTGTTTTAGTTTTTGAGTGATATGGAATAAATTCTAAATCTCTATTTTGTTTTATGTCTGACCTAAGTCTAATATCTAAAACTGAGCTTGCATGTTGAAATATATCTGTGAAAACCAATGTAAGAGCTTGATCTCTATGAAAAATCCCTGTGAATGCCCCTTATTTTTAGGGTAGTTGTGAAACGTATATAAGAACTACCCTCTAAATAAATAACTCTACTACATGTGTTATCTAGAGCATGTGCATGATATTCCAATATAATGTAAAACATAACATTAGAATGTAAATGTATCTAAGCATAAGTAGGAAATGTATGATGTATGTTGTAATATAGCATAGCACAAGGGTGTCAATATAAATGTAAGTAATGTATATAATATCAAATCTAAGTAACTACCTAGGGGGATGGGGCATGATGTCCATCAAGGCTCCTAAGTAGGATAGGGTAGATGCATGAGGTCCCTCATGACATCAAAAACTAGTGTGTGTGTAATAAGTAAATACAAGTGTCATGATGTAGAAGCATATAAAGAAGCAAACATATAAGCACATGAGGCTCCCAAAGAGTAGGTCAGCGGGCCATAATACAAATGACATGGGCACATGTCACTAAATATGAGAATGAAGACATACAAAGACAAGCTCAAATGTCCACATACATAAATAATAAGTAATTTGGCATAAATTCACATAGAATGACATGTTAAAATGTCTACATATAGAAGAATTAAAATCACACACAAGGGATATGGGCACATATACAAAGCTTACACATAGAGAAGTGGTGTAGAATCCAAATAACAATGGAATACTCAAATGCCCTTAAAATAGAAGAAGCAAAGAAAACATAATCAAGTCTAATCTGGGAACTAGAAATGAAAGCTTGTATAACTATGTAATACAAATCTATGAAAATGCCAAGATGCATATATACTGAGGCTAACTAGTGATAGTCAACAAAAATATGAGTAATGAGGATCAATGATTAATATCAAGATAAATTAATGTGTAAACTAAAATGTATAGTATGTAAAGATAAAACTTGGTTATAACAACTATGTAGGAAATGCCCCTAAGTGGATAGATGTATCAAATATATAAACCTAGATTGATGTAAATTCCCTAATGGGTAGATTATAGCTGGTCTAAATTAGTGTAGTGGATTAGAGTCCTATCTAGAATCTGTAAGCACTCGACAAGAACAAGTGAAGCATATGTGTATGATAAAATTGACTATACTAGGATAGCTAGCAACATGAAATATCTAGAAAATAGTATAAATGTAAACATAACAATGCATACTATCTATAAATTTTTTATATTTTTGAAATATATGAATGTTTTTATAATTTTACATGCTATAT